>BSYO01000014.1:265345-395118 GCA_033239525.1 Nepenthes gracilis | reverse complement strand
ATATACAAAAAAATTAATAAAATTCTCTTCTCAGTTAAAAGAAACTTAAATTTAGACTTAATAAAATGAAAATAGAAAGTGATTCTTTTAAAATTTATTTACAACTTACTAATCAACAATGTAAATTAATGAATAATTTTACTTTAAAATAATATTATTACCTATCTATGATGCCCTAAGTCACTATGTTTGCCAGCCAATAATGATAATTCGGCCGCTTGATTGGTGGCACATCGATCCACCACCATCGGTCGCTAATTATCGATATTTTTAACCATTTTGTGAGTTATCGAACAACAATATCTCTTGTCGTTGTTGTCTGTTAGGCAAAATGCCTTAACTTTGGCTCATTGACCATTGACAGGTTGATCACTACCCCTTAGCTTTGTTGTCAACATCCCTAACCCCCTTTGCAAGTGAGTGGCCAGCCAAGTCACGAGCTAACCTATTAGTCATTGGTGGTAGGTTCTAAAATTGACTAAAATCAATTATGTACATATTTATGAGTATGTCCCACCCGGCCCGATTAAAATCGACCCGTATTTAATCCAAATTTAATTTTGATCAAATTTAATTTGAAGTAATAGTAAATGTAAATAATATTTTAAAATAATTATTTTTTAAAATTGAACCTTTTCATTTCATATTTTATAAAAAAAAACTTTTTATTAAAAATTATTATCTTTATAATTGAAACAATTAAATAATAAAGTATTAATTTTATTAAAAATAAATTTTAAACGAAAAGTCAAAAAATTGATTATTGACTACAAAACAATCATGCAGCAACGTGATCCATCTAAAAAAGATCTAAACGAAATCTAATTGGTCAGTTGTGACAACCGTAAAGCATAGATATGAACATGAGAAGTCATGAAAAAGCATTAAAATTTACTTTTTTAATATGTTTGAATAAGTCAACAATATGTTTGAATAAGTCAACATTACTCCCTCTCTCTCTCTCTCTCTCTCTCTCTCTCTATATATATATATATCAAATTTAAAATTTAATATCGCTTGATGAGATGTAATTTAATGAACAAATTAAAATTAGTAGTTTCAATTCAATTCTACACGCACAGAGAAAAATTAACCAAATAAATGTAAAATTGAAATAAGCCTGGATTTAGCGAATGTAACTTTTTCTCTATCCCTCTGTCCCTTGTATTTCTCTACCCAACTTGTTTTTCTTTTTTTTTTTTTCTAGTGCCGCTGCAAGAATTCACGCTCTCTTAAACTTAATTTTGATGATTTTTTTCATAGAATAAATTTATAATATTTATTTTGTTGAAAAAATAAAAATTTAATGGTAATTTATAATAATTAATAAATAATATATTTAATATACTTTTATTCAATGGAAACACCCTTCTTTTTCTTTCTTTTTTCCTTTTTGTTTTGATGGTGTAGAGTAAGCGTGTGGGGCCTACGCCTTTGTTCTTATCTGGAAAGGAAGATGCACTATTTAGCTGGACAGCAGCACGGAAGAATGCAAACTTGAAAGTTTAGTGGGCAAACCACATTGGTTTGATCTCTAGACACTGCAAATCAGTGTTGGAGTTGAGAGGAATCTTACAAAAATAAGGCAATGGAAGCCGTCACTGCAGGAGTTGTAGATCAGGCAGTCGGGAGCTGTTTTGCCTTGGCCACGACTCAGATCAAAAAAGTGTTGTCTTATATTCGGCGCTACGACGGCAACATAAATGATCTTCACAGTAAACACCATGATCTGGAGATTTTGAAGAAAGAAGTTGAAGAAAAGGTGCAGGATGGTGAACGGAAACTTGAAACGACTATTCCATTCGTAGATTGTTGCCTCAAAGATGTGGAGGCATTTTTGGCCCATGATGAATGGAATGACTTTATGGATGAAGATAAAATAAGGGAGAAGGACCAATGCTGCTTCGGTTTGGTACGTATGAATTTGAAATACCGCTATCTTGTAAGCAAGAGGGCTGCGGAAAAGTGTAGGATTACTAAAGAAAAATTCATGAAGATGAAGGACTGCAGTTCTAGAGCAATAACTCTACCTAGGGAGCCGTCAAAGCTAGGATCTATGCCAACTGCGTACTCCAAGAGCTTAGCTTCCAGGGAATCGACTCTCAAGGAGATAATGGGAGCCTTAAAAGACAAGGAAGTCGGTATAATTGGCATTTACGGGATGGGAGGTGTTGGGAAGACAACCCTAATTGAAGAAGTCGCCAGGCGAGTGGAAGTTGATGGATCGTTTAGTAAAGTAATAATAATAGAGGTATCCCAAACTCCAGATGTTTTAAAGATGCAACAACAGATAGCAGAGAGGATTGGCTTGCTATTGCAAGATCTCAAAAGTGCAGATGAAAGGGCACGCAAAATACATGAGAGGCTCAAGCAGTTAAATCTCAAAGGGAAAGAGAAACACGATCTCGAGGAGTCGGCTGGTGAGTGTCCAGAGCTGATGTTAGCAAAGGAAGGGAAGAAGGTTGTTGTGATGCTAGACAACATATGGAAGAAAGTTGACTTAGACAGAGTTGGAATTCCTCATAATTGTAAAGTAGCTTTGACTACTAGAAGCGAACTTGTGTGCCATGAGATGGGTACCGATAAGAAATTTGAAGTGCAGGGCTTGAATGACACAGAAGCTACAAAGTTGTTCTTAGAAAGAGCAGGGTGCCTAGCAAATCATGATGATAGGTACAAATCCGTGACGGGTGAGTTGGTGAAGAAGTGTGGAGGTTTGCCGCCCGCAATTGTTGCCCTGGCAGACACGTTGAGAAATCGAAATTTGTTGGTTTGGCAACGTGCTGCTGACCAACTAGGGAGGACAGTTTCAGCGATGGTTGGAGGGCCTATGGAGGAAAATGTGTATCCCATTATGGAGTGGAGTTATAATTTTATAAGCAATGAGGAAAAGAAAAAATTCTTCTTGCTCTGTTGCCTATTTCCATTGGGTTCGAGTATAGCCGTCCAAGACTTGATGAGATACGGGGCTGGGTTAGGGCTATTTCAATATATGAATTCATTGGATGAAGCGATAGAGCAAGCATATTCATGGGCAACTGAACTCAAATCTTCATCCCTATTGCTGGAGGCTGAGGATGAACATCATGTCAACATACATGACATTGTTCGAGCAGCTTCAATGTCTATTGCAATCAAAGGTATGTAGATGTGCTCAAAGATCACCCAACAAAAAATTCTTATTACTAGTTTCTGTTAAAATGAGTTACTTTCTTATGAATTTATGTCCATTAGAAATATCCACTATTTTATATTGCTTGCTTTCTAGAGCAAGGGCTGGTTGTGTCACCTCCAAGAGCCAGCTGCTTGAGCAACAGCCTGGATTATTTTTCTAACAACTTCCTATGAGATAGCCGCGAGCTAAATATTGTGGAAAAATCGAATGATATGTTTATTATTAATATATTTATACTCATAATTTATAATTGAGTTATATATATATAAGGTCCCATATTTTTGTCCTACATTGAAAATGCTTCCACAAGAAATTTCATATCATGTGTTTGCTTATTATTATGGTTATTGTTGAAATTATTGTCACAACTTCTTATAGGGTTAAATAAAGGATTCGATAATTTAATCCATGGAGAGATTTGTTCTCGACTCGATTATGTAGCTTGGCTCCCAGGCCCAACAATTTCCTTCTTGTAGTTAGTTTGTGTTCGATGCCAGCTATCAGTTGAACTGGCAGTATGCACTAATTAAACCATACCCATTTTGCACTGTGCATAGAGGATTTTGTTTTCTTTAGCTACCTAGTAAATGATCATAGCTAGCGCCTTATTATTCAGTCTGTCTCCACAAAATGTGAAATTACTTTGTAGTGTCTTGAGAAATGTAGGTAATTCGATTCCCAAGTCACCTCCCCATCACCCCACCAAAGGTTTGTTTGGCTCGGAGCAAGCCCTTCCCATCCCATCAAGAGATATACAATTTTCAATATAATAAATTATTACACTCCCAGGATTAAACATAATGAAATTTGGTTTAGTTGTCTATACATATCAATAAATTTTCAACTAAATTATAGCTGATAAATGTCCTTTTAGGATGCTTTCTTTTTTACGTAGCATTGATTACATTAACTATACAATCATCCTACCCGTAGATTTTAAAGCCAACTAAGATTTTTTTTTTTTACAATTGGTATGGCAGGAGGGAATATCTTTCAGGTTGGATCATTTCCTCGATGGCTAATGAAGGAGACTTTCCAAACTTACACAGCAATATCAATGACGTTTGCAGATAATCATGAATCTTTGAGTCGATTTGAATTTCCCAAGCTAGAAATGTTGCTATTGAAAGGCAGCCGACCATTTGAGTTTTCGGACGACTTCTTCCAAAGGATGAAGAATCTCAAAGTCTTAGTTATCTCAGAAATGAAATTCCTAACATTACCGTCTTCAATCACTCAGCTAAAGAATCTGCGAACGTTGCATCTAGAGTGTTGTGAGTTAAGCGATATTTCCGCAATTGCCTTGTTGGTTGATCTTTTATTTCTTAGCCTGCGTAAATCTATCATTGATGAGTTACCCAAAGAATTCGAGAACTTAGTACATCTTAAAGTGTTAGATTTGACAGGGTGTTCAATACTACGAAAAATCCCGGCCGACATCATAGCTAGGCTCACGGAATTGGAAGGGCTCTACATGATGATGCATCGTTTTGAAAGGTGGGAGAACTTGGACAATTACAAATGCTACAATGACGATTACGGACGGGATATTGAAGAAAAGGGGGCCAGTTTGATTGAGTTGAAATCCTTATCTTACTTGACTGTGCTGGAAATGCATGTTCCAAGCATTCATCTTCTACCTGACAATTTACTCTTTCCTCATCTATCACGGTTTCTAATTGTTAGAGACATTTTATGCTTATTAGCGTATTAAAGTGACCATATGTATTATTTTATTGATGTCGGGTTGTGGGTGGTCGGTTTAAAATTCATTAAAATTTATTGGTCGCCCTCCGCGCTCGAGCACCGTCAAGGACCGCCCGCTCTTTGGTGCCGCTTGCAGCTCGAGCACATAATCAGAATGGGGGCTGCTTGATGCGTGCTCGTTTGGCGGCTCGAGCCTAAAAACGGAGAATGGGGGCCGCTTGATGCATGCTGTTGGCCGCTCGAGCGAAATCCCGGAGAATGGGGGCCGCTCATTTGCGTGCTCGATCCGGCTCGGCGGCCTCGGGGTTTCCCACGAAACCCTCGGCCGCTTCGCCCGGCTCTCGAGCCAGCTCGGCGGCGGCCCAACGGGCATTTTTTGAAGCGTTTTTGGCTCCTCTATAAATATTGGCTTATGTCTTTTCAAACCCTAAGGATTCAAAGCTGAATATTTTCGTGCCTCCTTTGAGGAGAAAGGCTCTTGTGCTCCGTTGTGATTGTTCCTTTTGAGAAAACCAAAAGCTTCTGACTTTGAGCTCCATGTTCTAAAGGTTTTCTCTTTACTTTTTCTATTTCTTTCACCATTAAAGCTTTCATCCTTCTACCTTCGTTGGAGGCGTTGGTGCGTTGAAGAAGGAGATCCGTTCGTGATTGGCAATTCAAGTGGCACGAGAGGAAGATTGGCTTGAAGGCAGGAAGGTGTCAGGTTCGGTTGCCGTGGGCAAAATCAAGGAGTTCCTTGGTAGGGATCACGTGTCGGGAGTAAGTCGGCTAGGTTAGCGTCGTTACCACCCGGTGTAAGTTGATTTTCATAGTGCATTGCTTCCCCGGCCGTTGAAGCCGGTGTGTTTTTCGATACCGTGGGTATCGAGTTTTCCACTTCGTCACCAAAATCGGATCTTTATTATTATTGCTTATTGTTGTTTATGTTGTGCATGCTTATTAATTAGTATACATCTAGAGTTAAATATAAAGCTACGTGTATCGGATATTTAATTTAATTAATTTATTTTATTGCTTAGCTATATATTTAACGGGGTTGAAACATCAGTAGCACCAAAGCGTGCTTTTTCAATTGGTATCGAGACTTACCCCGATCCGCGACCCCGATCTAGATGTATACTAGTGGATCTCTCTCAGTTCCTCCCTTCTTTGATGGGAGTAACTATGCTTATTGGAAGGTCGGATGAGAGCATTCCTTAAATCAATGGATGAGCGTGTATGGCGAGTACCCAAAGGTGGGTGGACTCCACCTAAAAGTGGTGATGAGCTAAAGCTCTTTCTTTGTGGTCAAAAGAAGAACTTGATCTTTGTTTGGAATAGTAAGGGGTTACATCTTTATTTTTATGGGTGTATCTCCCGATGAGTTTAAACGAATCTCAATGTGTGAGATTTCTAAAGATGCGTGGGATATTTTAGAAACCACTCATGAAGGAACGAAACTAGTGAAAAATTCAAAACTACAAATGCTCACCACTAGATTCGAAGAACTAAAAATACAAGATGATGAAACCTTTGATGAGTTCTATGCAAAATTAAATGATATTGTGAACTCCACATTTAATTTAGAGGCAATTAGGAGAATAAAATTGTTAGAAAAGTTCTTAGATCTCTTCCGAGCGATTTAGACCTAAGGTCACGGCTATTGAAGAAAGCAAAGACCTTGATAAAATGAAGATTGAAGAACTTGTAGGATCACTTCAAACTTATGAGCTCACATTGCCTCAATCAAAGAAACAAAATCAATTGCCTTAAAATCAAGTAGGGAAGAGCGAAATCGGGATTCCAATGACGAATCATGTAGCGATGATGATTTTGCACTATTTGTTAAGAATTTTAAAAATTCTTAAAGAAAAATAATCATTAATCAGGAAAAATTGGATGTGGACTTAAAACGATCACATCGATTTGAGAAGAAGGACGTAGTGAGAGTAAAGACTCCAAATCGAAATCTACCCAAGGCGTCGATGTCATGAGTGTAAAGGCTTTGGCCACTATCGGTGAATGCCCAAACTATAAACGACAACAAGGCCGATCCTTCAAAGCTAATGTGACCCTTAGCGATGACGAAGAAGAAGATGGTGAAAATTGTTACGAAAATGGGCGGTCAATACATGGCATTTATGACCTCCATGTGTGGAAATTCGGTTGATAATATTGATCAATCGATGACTCGAGGCAGTCGGAAGCAATTTGATGGCCTTCAAGAAGCTTACGATAAATTGTTTAGGGAATGCTTGAAAGCAAAGAAACAAAATAAAACCCTAAACGGTAGGGTCATTGAAATTGGAACAAGAAATATTAGCTCTTGATCAGAATTAGATTCTAAAACTCAAGAAATTGAGAATCGAAAGTCTCATGTACTAAACAAATAACAACTTTAGAATCGATCTTGAGGCCTCTCGAAAAGATTTGAAACAATTCATAAATGGGTCCACAAAAATTAGATCACATGCTCGGATTGGGAAAAGTGGTGGAAATAAACAAGGTTTAGGGTATGCCTCTAATATTGTCCAAAATAACGTGAAACCTAAAAGCGTGTTTATTCCCTTGAAAATTTCACATAATCATGCCCACTCACCCAAAGTCATCAAGACCATACCTCAACGTATGAATAACCATTTTAGCTCTACTAATCTAGGTAATCACAAGGTTATGAACAATTCCTCTATCCCTAAGTTTGTGCCTACTTGTCATGCATGTGGGCAAGTTAGTCACATTCGTCCCACGGTGTTACACCTTGAAATTTTTGCACTGACAAAGACCGGGCTAAAATTGAATAAATTTATTGATTACCTTGAGCATTTGGATGCCAAGTAAATAGGTTGAACGTAAAAATACACTCAGTGAGACAAGTCACGGATTAAGAAAAGTGAGCTAAATTACCCCTTGGCTATTCGTGACAAAAAGGGGAGACTTGTTCTCTTTGATAGGGGAGTTTGATAGGGAGATTAGTTTGATAGGGGAGATTAGGGGTGCCTTCTATTTTTTTGGGGAGTTTGTTATTTGCATATTAGTTCAAGTTATTATTACTTGAGGGGAGTCTTGTTTATTTTCTTTAGGGGGAGTCTTGTTGTATGTTACATTATTGTATGTTCTCATGCCTATGTACCATGTATGCCATTAAATTGTTATTATCTTTTGTCCTGTTGGTACTAACCTTGCTTGATCGGGACACTAAAGTATACGAGGATGTCCCCGCAAGACTTCATCGCATCGCCTCGCCTGACTCTCGCATAGCTAGTTACATTGTTTTATAATTTTTGTGTATTACTAGGCGTAGGTTTTCATGTACACGGGTTTTATCTCGGTGGTGTACGAACCCGTGATTCACTTGTTTTTATTTATTTTACGAGTTTTGTCACGGAATTGCCAAAGGGGAGATTGTTAGAGACATTTTTGTCTTATTAGCGTATTAAAGTGACCGTATTATTTTATTGATGTCGGGTTGTGGGTGGTCGGTTTAAAATTCATTAAAATTTATTGGTCCAGCCCTCCACGCGCTCGAGCACCGTCCAAGGACCGCCCGCTCTCCTGGTGCCGGCTTGCCGCTCGAGCACATAATCGAGAATGGGGTCCTTGATGCGTGCTGTGGCGGCTCGAGCCTAAAAACCGAGAATGGGGCCGCTTGATGCATGCTCGGCGCTCGGCGAAATCCCGAATGGGGGCCGCTCGGCTGCGTGCTCGATCCGGCTCGGCGGCCTCGGGGTTTCCCACGAAACCCTACGGCCGCTCGCCGCCGCTCGAGCCGCTCGGCGGCCCAGCAGCCCAGGCGCATTTTTGAACGCGTTTTTGGCTCCTCTATAAATATTGGCTTATGTCTTTTCAAACCCTAAGGATTCAAAGCTGAATATTTTAGGTACCTCCTTTGAGGAGAAAGGCTCTTGTCTTTCCATTGTGATTGTTCCTTTTGAGAAAACCAAAAGCTACAACTTTGAGCTCCATGTTCTAAAGGTTTTCTCTTTACTTTTTCTATTTCTTTCACCATTAAAGCTTTCATCCTTCTACCTTCGTTGGAGGCGTTGGTGCGTTGAAGAAGGAGATCCGTTCGTGATTGGCAATTCAAGTGGGCGCGAGAGGAAGATTGGCTTGAAAGGCGGAAGGTGTCGGTTCCGTTCTTGCAGCGGGCAAATCCAGGAGTTCCTTGGTAGGGATCACGTGTCGGGAGTAAGTCGGCTAGGTTAGCGCGTCGTTACCACACGAGTTTGTAAGTTGATTTTCATAGTGCATTGCTTCCTGGCCGTTGAAGCCGGAGTGTTTTTTCGTCTGAAGTGGGTATCGAGTTTTATTTCGTCACCAAAAATCGGATCTTTATTATTATTGCTTATTGTTGTTTATGTTGTGCATGCTTATTAATTCCGTATACATCTAGAGTTAAATATCCCTTACGTGTATCGGATATTTAATTTAATTAATTTATTTTATTGCTTCCGCTATATATTTAACGGGGTCGAAACACGGTAGCACCGAAACGTGCTTTTTCACTAATATCTATCGGCAATAAACCTGCAAATTATTTTTTTTCTTCCCTTGATGGCAATTTTGTTAAAACATCACAGTGGGAATCGTACTCACAAATTTTGCACTTGGAAGATATCAATGCCAACAGGCCACTTAAACAAAGTATAAATTGTTTGCTCAAGGATACTGAGTGTTTAATACTAAACAAGATTATAGGTTTGATAAATGTCACTGACAGCTTGGTAAATGATGGGTTCAAAAACTTGAAGAGCCTTTATGTTGCAGATTGCAGTGATATAGAATACATTGCGAGCACAAATGAGTTGAATGAGGATGGTGCATTTCCGAAATTGGAGGTACTGTATGCCAGAGATATGTCTAAGTTGAAAGGGATATATCATGGACCTAATTTATATGATTCCTTTCATCATCTCAAGAAACTGTATTTACGTAATATCAAATTTGTTCGGAGTTTCTGGGACAATTATGACATGCAGAATAGCCGACCATTCTTCGATGAAAAGGTACATCCCAAGCATTATTGTTTAATAATTATTTAATTTTTTACAAATTATATTTTTTTATTAATATATGTGATTTATGGTAGTTAGAAATAC
Organism: Nepenthes gracilis; assembly: GCA_033239525.1. Lineage (NCBI taxonomy): Eukaryota > Viridiplantae > Streptophyta > Magnoliopsida > Caryophyllales > Nepenthaceae > Nepenthes > Nepenthes gracilis. The sequence continues at coordinate 385,161 of BSYO01000014.1, read as the reverse complement.
TTATTGACATGCATGTTTAATTATTGGTTCATCATTTGGCACAATAAAATTCCAAAGATTATGTGCATAGACCAAGAGTCACCTAAGTTTTCAAAAGTTAATAAATTTATATATGATATTTTTATTAAAAAATTAAAATAAAAATTTAAAATGCAAAAGTAAGAAATAAAAACCCAAGGGCACTAATCCACCACCAGTAGTGGTGCACTTCCACCACCTTGGACGGGGCAAAATTGGGAGTTTCCCATGGGCCTTGACGGGAAGCGCGAGGTATATTTTGGGGGGTGGCCGCGAGTCCGGGGGAGACGGCAGTGATGGGTGAGGCAGTGGGAGGCCACATTAACCTTTATTTTTTATTTGTTTTATGTTTTTTAATATTTTCTCTGATTTTTAAATCATTCAATATATGGGGTATTATCTAATTATAAATCCATTCTTAAAAATTCAAAGTTGGATATAAGTTTTATCTTTGGTTTCACATTGTATAAATCAATATATGATTATTAAAAATTAAAGCAGATTGTACAGCTTTTGTGAAGTTGGTATATTTTTACCTTGAATCTCAAATTCTACTATATATATATATATATATATATGAAGAAGGATTTATGAATGAATTTGAAAAGACTTGTGAAAAGTTGGATGCATTTTTAGCATTTTTTTTTGCTACAGATAAAACGCCGCGAGAATTTTTTAAAAGGAAAAAATATATATATTGAAGATTAGATTTATAGAGAAAACAATAATATCTAAAAACATAAACCGAGAGGATTAGCAAAAAAGTAGTGAGTAAATAATAAAAATAATGAATTTGGGGGGAGGAGAGAATACTGGAAGATAAAAAATTATTAAAATAAATTGAATAAATAAATAAGGGCTGAGTAGAAATAAACAAGGGATATTATCATAATTGTTTGATTTGAAGTTTAAAAACAACTAAAAAATTAACACATTACTGACAAACTATGGATAATACGTTACAGATGAAATTTCCTAGCCTTGAAGAATTGACGATTATCAACCTACGTGGCATCGCGGAGTTGTGGCATTTGGCAAATGTTGAGGATGAGTTTCCAGCATTCCCAAAGTTAGTTAGTTTGCAACTTAAGCTGCTACCAGAGCTGAGGAGCATTTGGAGCAAGGATGTTATTTTACATCATAGTTTTCGAAAACTAAAGAATTTAAAAGTTGAGCGGTGTCCAAATCTAGAAATATTATGCCCATTGTCTGTGGCCGCAGCCCTTGAACAACTCGACATCCTTGACGTTATAGGTAATTTGAATTTGAAAGAAATCATTGCAAAAGAAATTGGGGATATGAAGAATAATGACACAGAGATTATCATATTCCCCAAGTTACGAAATATACATTTGCTATTTCTACCCAATTTGAAATGTTTCTTCGGAGGGAGTGTAAGGCTTGTATTCCCATCACTTGAAAGCATCCATTGCTTTAATTTGCGAGAAATGGTGACATTTGTCAGCTCAGAAAATCCAGGAGATTCAGATGCACTATTCAATAATAAGGTATATAATATACATATGCTATTGATTTTTGATATTCTATATCTTCATCCTTTTTGTGCTCATTTAATTTAGAGTATTGATTAAACAAACCTACCCATATGTCTTTTTCATTTTGTTTAACATAGATGGTAAAAAATATTAGTATTCATGAAATATTATAAAATGAAAGTTATAGTAACTAGTAATTGAACAGTTATTTTCCTCCAAATTTTGATAGTACAACCACAACTTAATAGGGAGTCAAATCCCCCCCACCCCCAAACAATTCAATCTTATAGTAAAGGTTAAAAAAAAAATGCCAAGAGAGATCAAAATAAAGATTCTATTCGATTTTATTTGTATTTGTAACTGCTTGATATAAATATATAATTACATCCTTAATTAATTAATTATTCTCCTAATACGATAGTTACATTTAAAGTGTAGCCTTTTCCTAATCTTAGCAGCTCTCACACAAGCCCCCCTCCCTTTGCCTTTCTCTATACAATATTATTAATAATCTAACTACTTATGACACAAGTTTTAATTTTGACCTTACCGGCACTGGCAGTGATGGATGTCAAATAATCTACTCACATTAGAATTTCAAACCACAATTATGTATTGCATATTATCTTATTTCAAATGTTAGGTTAGTTTATCAGGATGATAATTTTTTTCAATTACTATTGCACATTTATTTGATGGTGAATAAATGTCATGGGACTTATCAATAATGCTGAATGTGTTGTGTGAATTTCTGTTTGAATAGGATAAACTGCTGTTTCAATAGGATAAAGTGTTGTTGCTCAAAAATTATCTAGTTTGAATTGTATAGAAAAAAAAAAAGCATAATTATTCATTTCATAATTTTTTATTTTTTTGGGTTCATATGACCTAATTAATTAAATAAAAGTTATTACTTTGTCTACAATAAATGCAGGTTGCTTTGCCGGCTATAAAGCACATCAAAATGTCTCTTGTGGATGGACTACAAAAGATCTGGGGTAGTCACCTTGACGTTAGGTCATTTAATGAGTTAGAGAGTCTCGATATAAAATTTGTTGAAAAAGCTACGAAAGCTTTCTCATTGGATGCAATCCAACGAATACGGAATTTGAAAGAACTCAATCTTCAACAATTTCAACTAACTGGGCAGTTTATTGAGCGTGTCGGATTTTATAATGATGAAGTTGAAAATTCGGTATTACTTCCACAATTAAGAAATCTTAAATTAGACTCGTTTCCTCAGTTGAAACGGATTCCGTGGAGAGAACTCACCCTCCAAAACCTCCGTTGCCTACAAATATCCGAAATCCATGATTTGACCTATTTATTTCCGGCTTCTATATGCAAAAGGCTCGTGAACCTTGAAGCACTTAGAGTATATGATTGCCATAAAATGAAAGAAATAGTTCGGGAAGAATTGGGGGATGCAAATACAGTTGAAGTCAAGGTTGTTTTTCCTCACCTAAACTTTCTACGACTCAGTAATCTTCCAGCATTTCAGAGTTTAGGCTCAGATAACGTCATCTTAGAATTTCCATCTATTAAAGAAGTGGACTTTGACAAATTTCAAAATCCAATTCTATGGGATTTGCTTCAAAAGTTGAAGCCTGTAAAAGAACTTCAATTGGGCAGATGTGAATCTCTATTTGAGTTACATGATCTCAAAGGACGTTCTTCCACAATGCTTCCTCGGCTGAGGAATTTGACACTATCCTACATGGACAATTTGCAAAGGATTCCGTGGATGATTTTTCCAATTAAAAATCTGCGTTATCTAAAGATTTCCTATATCCATGGGTTGAAGTTTCTTTTCACAGCTTCCATGTGTAGTGAAGGATTTGCACAGCTTGAAGAAATCCACATACAAGACTGCAAAGACATTGAACAAATGCTTGCACAGGAAAGTATTGAGGATACATCTAATAATGCAGCTCCAATTACAGTTGTATTGCCTCGTGTAAAAATCATAAAACTTTATTACTTACGAAGTCTACGCAGTTTTAGCTCTGAGAACTATGAAGCCTTAGAATTCCCATCCTTGGAAGAAGTGGAGATTAAAGAATGTCCAATGATGAAAACATTTTCATCTAGATCTCTGAGCAACCCAAGGCTATGCAAAATCAACATAAATTGAAAAGATGACAAAGAGTACTTCGATCTTAACACGGTTATCAAAAAAAGGTATGCAGAGTATTCTTAACAATAAGTTTTTAATATATCATTCTCGATTTGCTTGCACCATTATAATAAATTTTAATTGTTGTACCCATACAGCTTTTTTTTTTCTTTTTGTTTTTGAAAATGAGTGGTTGCAATCACGCAAGAATTAGGATTTTAGATGTTGCATGAGCAACCTTAAACATAGCCCTATACCTGGACAAGTTATATATACGCATATAGAATGTCAACATACAAATTGTTTATCAAGTCGACCTCTAGAATTTGTACCATTGCTCATGAGGGGGCTAAAATGGCTGTTTTGGCATTGTTATTTTTTTTTTTTTCAATTGCAGGAGGAGGTTAGTGTCTTTTCTTGTATAGATATATTAATTTTGAAAACCAACGGAAGATGGATATTAAGTAAAGTTAATCCAATTTCTTTTATTCTCTTTTGGTTTGCTCATTTTTTACCCAATTGATTATTTTTGTGGTGTATTTAATGATTAAATCATGCATTTTTTTTTCAATTGTATTGGCCTATTATCTACAAACTTCTTTTGTTTAAGCATGCAAAAGTGATGCAAAAAGGATATGAAAGCTATAATACTGAAAGAAAAAAATAAAAAATAAGCAAGAAGTGAGGAAATATAAAGAATGAAAGTTTTTATGATTTCTCAAGGTCATTTAAAATTCTGCATGAAGTCTATTTATGGAGGAGCTAAAAATATACTTCTTCAGTTTTATATCAAGGAAATCATTTGACGGTTTAAGATCAAATATTTAAATTAACCATAACTGTTTATCTTTCATAATATAAACTTATATAGACTTTTTTTTTCTTTATTTTGACACTCGCAGATGCACAACACGGCTTTGCTATGCAAGATAAAAGAAAAGATAAGTGGAGAAGATATAGAAACAAAATCCATGGAAGGAAAGACAAGTGGAGAAGACACAAAATCAAAAGATTAGTGCTTGAGTCACAAAAATAAGGTGAGTTTGTGACTTAATTTATTGAAAATTAATTAATTATTTGTACTGATTTATAAATTTCTGCGTCTCTCAATAGAGAAGCAAATTGTCGAAATTAGATATGCACTGAAGGCTTACAATCATGTAATCAGCACTTAATCCTTATAGATTCATGTTTTATTATGTTTTGAGTCTTATCTCATTTTTTTACCAATCATTAAAAAAATAAATAAATGTACATTTTAGATGTTATGAGATACATTGAAAGCTTTCAACGTATAGAATCTTAGTTACATAATTGTAAACTCTTAACCAATACAAATGACTATGATGGTCATTTCATTCCAATCGTAAGAACTATATTATAGCAATTCATTTCATTTCATGAAATATAAGAACTTAAATTAGGCATTCGGATTTGCTTTTGCTTATGTGAACTTGATAGCTTGCAAAGTTGAGGCCAAAGAATTGCAGTTGTTTCAAGCCAAATTCATATGGACTTGATTTTGTTTTTCATTTTCTTGATACGAGCTTTGAAAGTGAGAGATGTTTTGGAGCATCTCACTAAATAACATGATATTCATTTATTCATTTACTTTTAAAAAAATATTTTAGTATTGATAAATAAATAAGATATCACGCTATCTAAATATATTGAAAGAGCATCCTCTAATTTTTGCTATTATATTACACATTATATAGTTGGATTTGAAATTTTGAAACCTACTAGCTATTATTTAGGAACACTAAAGTATGACATTAAGCATGACTTTCTTTAGAATATTCTATTGTGGCAGCCACAAATGTGTCTTTGTGTTTTGATTTATTTTATTTTTCACTTAGAACAATAATTTGATAAATCTTCTAAGATACATTATAATATTTTAAATTATATTATTGTTGGTTTTTAAGTCATTGATGTTATATATATCTATTCATTTTTTGTAGGTTTAATTGGAGCTTTGACCATGCACTGAGTGTTGGAGAGTTCATACCTCTTATTCCATGATTGGGATATATCACTTTGTTATTCAGTATTTGGGTGTGTTGTTTATTTTTGTAATATCTTCGATATTTCTGTAATTTGAAAATTTGTGATGTTTTATATTTGCTTTATTATTACATCTAAACCATATAATATGGATTTATTATTTTCTAATTATTGTCTACTTTAATTATTATAAGTTTAGTCTTTTTACATTTTGGGAGATGCCTAATGTAACTACCCAAGTCTTCGTAATAAAATATTGTCTGCTTTGGTTCGCAGTTATACATGGAAATATATATACACATATATACACAAATTCGTATAATTATTTGTATGTAATTACACATACCAATACCCATTACACAACCAGATTTTCATTGTAAAATCCTAAAAATATCGGATCTTTCCTCATCAGAGCTGTGCTCTTTTTTTCCCTAATTTTCACTTCACGCCTAAATACAAACGATTCCCACAAGATCAAGGCATGCAAACACAAATATTAACTTTAACAATAAGAAATGTGAGTAATTGTAAGAGAAGGGACGAATTACTTGCATGATTTTCCTTGTTTCTTCGATGATTAGCAGCATCGGCGGCAAGGAAACAGCGGCGACGGCAACGGCGGGAACCGCACACACACGTCCCTATTCTCTCACCCTCTGTTACTCGATGAGCCGAAGTGCAGAAGGAACAACGACGTGGATTTAAGGAAGAAGAATAGGAACAGAAGGAAGAAATAGGGAGAGAGGAGAAGAAGAATCGAGAGGCCAAAAATGCATCGGCTAATATCATTATAATTATAATAATAATTATTATTTTACAAATAATATTAATATTTATATTATTAATTACACTCATATGAATTTATATACTATAATAATTCTTAATTTATTATTTTAAAATACAAAAAATATTTTTGGGCTACTGATAAGAAATTATTAAAATAATATTTTAATATTTTAGTAAATTTAACACATTTGATTCAAATATATAATTAACCTAAGTTAATTTACAATTAATAGCATATTAATTATCAATAATAACTAAGAGTCTAATAAATTTGAGTCAAAATATTAGGATAGAACAATGCTTCCCCCTCGTTCTCAAAATACACACGGACTGGGGGATGCTGTTTCGCTGGGCGAAGCAGCATCCCCTGCTTTGCCTTTTTGGGCTGTCGGATCAAACTGATGGCCCAGATTTTCCTTTTTTTTTAAATGTTAGAAACAACAGATTTGGGTCGTCTGTTAACCGACGGCTCAGATTTTAAATTTGTTTTAAAATTTGGGCTGTCGGTTTTAATGTGAAGATCCAACGGCCCAGATTTTGACATGATCTGGCCCGTCGGATCTTTGACACATGGACGGTCGAGATCTATCTTCAATATAAAAAATAAAAAATATCTGGGCCATCGATTTCGAGACATGTGGACGGCTCAGATCGAGATTTGAAAATTTTTAAAAAAATCCCCTGAATTCATCTTCCCCCTCCCTCCCTCACTTTCTCAAACCGTTCCTCTGAAAACCCTAATCCTCTCAGTCACTCTCTCGTTGTCGCTACTCGCTTTCGCCGTTTTCTCTCTCTCACTTTCTCAAGCCCTCACCGTCGACTCTCTCTCTCTCTATCTCACTAATTGATACACTCACCACTAACTAATGCCGTTTCTGACGGTGACTTGGCGATGCCTGTATCACTAATCCTCGCCGTCGCCGTTCTCTCTCTCTCTCACTTTCTCAAGCCCTTTTGTCCCTGTCGCCTCTCTCTGCATATCTCATTTGATTTTTTTCCTTCACAAAATTTGACGAAAAAAAAATATTATCAATATTTGTGCCATTAATAGATTTTTTTTTACCATTACAACGATTGAAAAAGAAAAATTGTAAAGTTTAATGGAGATGGGATTTGGGACCGTGGTCATTGGCAGTGGTCATTGGAGATGGAAATCCAGTTAAGAAATATTTTGTCCGTTACATTTGTGCCGAATGTTGCTTTCTGTAGATGGTGGTCATTGGCAATGGCAGTGGTGGTCATGGTGGCGGGGAGTAGATGCTGGTGGGCATGGGGTTAAAGCAAATTACTTGATTTTTTATACTAATTTGGCCTATTACACTCTTATTTTTCATACTGTTTTTCCATACTAATTTAAAAAATATATTTCACATATGTTTTTTTTATTATCATATTCTTATTATTAGTTGGAGTTTATATATGGACGGATGTTTCTCGATCTACTCTACGTATGACCTTTTTCGAGCACCTAAAGATCTGCGTATGACATGTTTCTCAATCAGATGAGCTGGCGATGATGTTTTTCGGTTTTCTTTGGGTTCTCTCTTTTTATTCTCTCTTTATTTCCAAAAAAAATAAAAGGTCTTAACCATCCGGTGTGCATTTCGGTTATTCTAGGTTTTTTCTTATAAAAAAAAAAATTATTTTGGACCATTCGGTGTGCTTCTCCGGCACTTTTTGGCTTACTCTCTTTCCCCAAAAAAAAATTATTATTATTATAATTGTTGTTTTATTATCTGCTGATGGATTGGCTAGGCGTAGCTTCTCTACATGCTCTCCTACTGACGCACTGTCGGTAGTTCCTCTGGCTCGGACGATCTTATTGGCTTGTGCGGACTCAGATTTCCTGCTGAACATGTGAGGATCCTAACCATGGTGATGGCCTCAGGCGCTGATCCATCACTGGATGATTGTCGTTTTGCTATGACGAGTCGGATTTCAGGATAATCTGGTTGATTTTAGTTATTATTAATATCAATAATGTGTGTTTGTGCTGTTTATCAAAGTAGCATAAGAAAAATATGCCTTCAGAACTATGTATACTATATATTTAAGTATATTTATATAAATAATATTTTTAATTGAGTAAACGTTTAAAAAATATAAAAAAGGGCAAAAATATTAATTATTAGTTGAACTGAATATATTAATTATTACTAATATATTATTTAATTAATAAAAATAATATTTATATAATGATCTCCTAATTAAAATCAGTAGGTCAACGTAATTATTAGTTGAACTGAATCCAAAATCATTTCATATAATAATTTACAAAAATTTTGACAGAATTTCATCTAAAATTAGACAAAAATAAAAAATACAACCTGTGAATAGTCCTGTAGATCATAAAAAATAATAGAAACACAAAATTTATCCAATTCACATCCATAACACATTTGCAAACCCATCACTACACCATCGAATCACAATCCAATATAAAATTTTTCGTTACAGATTTATTATTACCCATATAAAGTCATATACATTAAACTAAATACAAATAATCAATAAAGTCATGCAACGCTGTTGCATCATGCCCAATTAAGACATCCACTTCCTTCCAAAAGAATGTTGGTGCCTTTCGCTGGCATGGTGTTGCTCGATACTCCCATTGTCACCCCTAGTAGAGAATAATACATCAATGAGGAACAAAGATAATCAATTAAATTGAAATACTGAAATTTTATACCAGCTGATAAAATTGGCTATAAATAATCAAGGGAGAATAGTACCGCTTGGCCTCTTCTAGCTACAAAGTAAACATATTGATGCTTGTGATGAGAATTGGTAATGGTATTTGTTTTTCTTTCAAGAATTCTCCTCCTGATTATGTATCCTGAAATCTTTGTAATGGTATTAGTCAGTCATATATTGTGATTTTCCTGTAGTACTGGGGAATATTGATATTGGGGCACATATATAAGCCAATATGTCATTCCATGAAATAAAGTGACCAAATACTTTAAGGATTTTGCATAATGAAGAACACAGCTCCAATTTAGAGAAATATCATGAGACCGCTATTAGGGCCATTAATGCTATATGAAACAGGGCATTAGGTGGTTAAGTATCAACAGAAAATTAACACCGAGTCATATTCCGATAGAAAAGTTTCCTAATTACATTAAGGGAAAGTTGCGGAGGTGCCAGAAGCAACATGAGATGCTTTATCATGTGAAGTAAAAAAGATCTAGTGCACCAGGAAAGAAACATCAGGGGATGAAAGAGGTTCATTATAAAAGGGTAAACAAAATATGAAGGCTTTATAAGGAAAATGAGTGAGGGACCATGTCATGAGCAGAAACTGCTTTCTCTTCCAGAGTGAGAATGTGTACATCCTAGAAGAAAGATTTTTGCTTGATTTTGCTAAGTTGAAGAAAAGCATCAAAAAAACTATCAAGCATGATATTCTAAATAGAGGGCTTGACAAGAAAACTAAATATAATTGATCTAAATGATAAGGAGATTCCATGTGCTCAACCCCAACTAGCAGCAAAAGGCTTTGTTTGTGTTAGTTTGATAACAATGGATTTACATAGTAGGACACCCTATGAAATCAGAACAACCCCTGCCCCACGTGTCCAACATCATGAAACCATCATCGTCATATAATACACCAGAATCACCAGCACTTCACTACCATCACTTGCCCACCACCACAACCAACATCACCTCAAGGGTGTTATTACCCTGACAATCCCAAAAAACCAACTGCCATATGTTCCAAAAGAAATTACAGTTTTAGCAGTATGATGATTGCTTCGCTAGGAATGCTAGGAGAAATTGTTCCAACCTCTTCAGGTTTCTTCTCTGCTTCGCCAGTGAAGCGCCCCCTAGCATCCAGAGTCACCCCCTGAATAAAACTACCAGGTTTTCATAGATTGAATAACAATATTGAGAAGTTCAAAACCATAGAGAGCCAGGATGAAAATTATAGGGCTAAAAGAACTAAACCTCATCAGCAGATGGATCATCATACTGTGGAAGTATTTTCTTCTCTGACCCCAGATCATCATTGAACCTAAATACAGAAATACCAATATGACAGATCAGTACACAAGTATTGGTCCAAAAACAATTATCTTTTTGCCATTCTTCCTCAGTAGTGACAAGAAAATATTAACGACTCTAAAGAGTAATTTCATAAGAAATAGAAGTTAGAGAGTTTGCAGTGGAAACTGCTACCCTTCATAACAAAACGCTATCTCAGTTGATGGGCAATGCTGGGCACGCCACTCTGACCAATGATTTAACATTTCCTCGAGCTTTCTTTTGCTACTTCTGAGATAAAATTTGCAGTTAGTCTCATTAGAGGATTTAACTTCAAATCCAACCACTTGTCTAATAGAAATTGGACAATAGGCAATGAAAAACAACTAATGAGGCCAAGCAAGAAGATGATACTACTACCATCTATTATATCCAAGCAAGAAATGATGCTAACGGCAAGCAAAATCCCAGTACCCGAACCAATAGCACCCATGAAGTCAGCCAATACCATCAGGGCACCGATGCAGATTCCTCCAAATGCCGCGGCAGTGGGTATGTAGAGATTAAGTTCTTTCAGTAGGTTTGAATCACGGTGTCCCAGCATCACCATCCCTTGCTCCTGCAAAGCCAGAAACAATATATTCAAACAAAATGTCTTCATGCAACTATAAATGAGACCAGATCCCTACCTCTGGTAGCTTACGAGCTCATGTCTATTACTAGTTAGGTACATTTCATTTGGAAAGTCGCGAAGCATCAATATGCAAAGCTGTATACCCTTTGACATGTGTAGGTCCATACAATGGAGTATGTAATTGTTGTCCCTATGATATACACAGAATATTTCACATAACTTGCCTTTTACAAGTAAAATAAAATATATTAAGATTTAATGATAAGTTTGAGATAAAATCAATGTATGGCATTACTGTACAATGTATGATATGTAATCAACGTATGTATACCACTAACAACTGTATTTATGTCATCGGCTGCTGATATTGTGTCGTTTGAAGCTGTTGTATGGGTGACGCAACATGTAACTGTGATGATAAATTACCTAATTCCTACAAGATGACAATATCTACATCGTTAGTGTACAGCACATACAGTATACAAATTTATTAGTAACAAGACGTTATAACAATTATAATTAATAATGAGCAATATAGTAAATAAATATACCCGCTTCTTGTATTTAGTTTTCTCAAGACAACTTTTAGGTCTCCTTGTCGCCTGCCGTCCAGCACGTTTTTTTATTTCTTTGATTGATCCATCCATAATTTTCTCCGGGGTGTTCTCTACAGGTAAGGCCTCCTTGCTTGTCCCTTCTTCGATATTTAGATTAAAAAATTCGTCAACAACTTTATTAACTCCTACAACAATCTCTTCCATTTTTTCCTGACCATTTGATGTGGATTCCATCCGAATACAATTCCTTATAAAATTATTAGCCAATCTTGCAGACCATGCATGCAAATCATCCTCATTGCTTTGAATTTCAATTACAACAACGGATTCAATACTGCATTTTGCGTTTCTGGTCTACCTCCTCATAATGTAGTGATCAAAAATTGCAGTCAAATCATGAATATTGAAAACAATAAAAGTATGAACACACAATATTCTGATATTTTGAAATCTTTTACAACTACAATCAACGTTCTTATTCAATTCATCAAACATAACTGCAATCTCATTTCTCAAGTCCGTATAATAAATCATTACATGCATGGGATCAGCACAGGATATGACACGTCAACCTGGTACCTCAAGTAATTCTTTTTGCACCATCTTAAATATTGTTGGGGTATAAATCTTTGAAGAATAAAGTATAAAGGGACAATGGTTCATAATAAGAAGTGAAATTTTCTTTCTGCATGTAAAATCAGCCATCGGCTCTTTATGTCTCTTCTTATCAACCACTCTATCAAAATGATGAAAGAAATCCCTCATATTTAAATCACATCTCAAGTGGGTCTTTAGGTCACTATTTAAACTTTTCAATAGTTGTGTGTTTTACATGCCTAATGTGAAGATATTTTTCATATAACATGACGCCCACTTAAAACGTATACTATACATGTCTTCTAGTCACAAAAGTGCACGGGAAGCTTTTTTATTGGAGGCCATTGTAGCCCATGCAATTTTAAAATTTGCGGGATGATCAATTCCATGCATATATCTACTAAATTCATGAAATAGTTTCGGATAGGAAGCAAAATGCTTGGTTGCATTTTATAAAATATGCCATGTACACAAACCATGAAAAGTATGAGGCATTACCAAATAAATAGCCTTGGCTATAGCGGCATCCTAATTAGTAAAAATAGTAATGGGTGCCCGCCCACTATGACATTTTAAAAATGTCTCAAACAACCACATAAAGGATTCCGCTGTCTCATCATATAGCAAAGCAGCACCAAATACAACCATTTGTCGATGATGGCTAAACCTCGTAAAAATACCGAAAGGCCTCAAACCTTTGTTTGTTCCATATGTTGTGTCGAATGTCACAATATCTCTAAATGTTGCATAATCAGCAACCATCTCCGCATCGGCCCAAAAAATATTAGTAATCAGGTCATCTATGTCAAGCTAAAAATCATGATAAAATTGTCTATTTTTTATTTCTTTGTCGTGAAAGTATGTTAATATGGCCCCTACTTCCCCACACTGCATACTTCGCTATCTCCTAGCTCGAAGGTACGATTTTTGATCTTTTGGCATATATCCAACATTTTTTCTACCATTGGCCTCCATCACCATTAACTTATGGGTGTTGCAAGGTCTTAAACCCGCATCTTGGGCCATCTCAATAACATGAACTTGTAAATTTGACACCTCCCTTTGGGACCTCAGCATATGGCGTGTCTCAAGAGGCTCTAATTCATGATTATGGTCCCCTACGAAATGTTTTACAATAACAGTCATATTCTTCCTTATTAACATGCATTTCATCCTAACAGGACACCCACATCTTGTTTCCCAACGCAGTTGCATGACCTCCCTTCTTTTATCAATTTCACGTTTGCCTTCTTTAGAACAATAAAATATTCAAAATATCTCTACGTTATCTTTTTTGAATTTTCTTACAGCCATTTTTCTTACAGAGAAAACCATTTTTTGACTATATTGTTTCCAAAAATTTTAAATATCATCCATACTCTGAAATTTCATATCAACGAAGGAGTCCAACTCCGCCATTAAATATGAATTTGCAAATAATTTTTCTGTATTTACAAACAATTCATTATAAACAATTTACTAATAATTTTTACTATATATATATTAATCATCTAACATAATCAACATATTTACGATCAGTATATATGTTTCTTATATACAGCTTTACCAACAGTATACAGATCTACCGACAGAATTAGCATCTGTATACACATTTTCTATATACCACAACTAACAAAATTACTCTATTTGTCCAAGAAAATATATATTTAAATCTGTACACAATAAAAATTCAGATTTAAATCCATATTTTTTTAAAGTGTACACATATTTAACACAAAAATCTGGATTAAAATTAAGGACAATAATCTGTATACAATATATATACAACCCGATCGGTTCATTTGAAAACTCACAAGTACATTATCTGATCCAGATTTAACTTACAAAAAAACATTACTTATCTCCTTCATTTGTAATATCATCATCCATAATCTGGAATAATTTTTTTTAATCTTATCATTTTCAAAAAAAAAAAAAAAAACACAAATCTGGCCCAGATTTTCGATGCCCGATCAATTCATTGAAAAACTCACAAATCCAGATTTAACTTACAAAAAAACATTACTTATCTCTTTTATTTGTAATATCATCATTTATAATCTGAAATAATTTTTTTAATCTTTTTGTTTTTCAAAAAAAAAAAAAAAAACAATACAAATCTAGCTCAAATTTTCTATACCCGATCAGTTCATTGGAACGTCATTTATAAAGCTTGAATGTCATCAAATTTCAGCACTCCCCCAACTTCTCTCTGCAATTTATTCAACTTGAACCGCTACCAGATCTCATCCATCACCATTAATGCCTCCCTACAGCCCTCGTATCGCCAATTCATTAACTTGAGGTTGACATTCAATGTCCCCAAATGTTTTGACGGGCACATCCACTGCCAACAGTGCTCACTTGGGAATCACCACACAAAATCTCTTCCTTTAGTTTTGCAATCTTAGGCACGTAAATACGATTATGAAATCGAAGGATTTTATCGACACCAACATTGAAATTCACATGCGGTTCACTATTTAACTCCCTAGCAATATCCACCAAATATAAATACTTCATGTTAGACTTATTAATCTTCTTTATGATCACCGACTATACTTAAAAAAATAGCAATATCATCTTCTAACTTTAAGAGTGCAGCCGAATAGTATTACTTTTTATCCTATTAAGCATATCTCATTCTTTAATCATTATATTGGTCATTATCACGGCTGACTTTTAATTCAAAGTATTTGCGTTAGTCTTTTCTAATTAATACTAAATTTCATAATTATAATCATTTAATAAGTTCATCCTATATTGCTGTATCATATTTAAATTCTTCTGTAAAAATTAAAATTTTAAACTTTTATAATTAGAGTACACTACAAACTTCTTTCCATATAAATAATATCTCCATATCTTAAAAGTAAGAGCAATTGTTGCCAACTTTGAATCAAAGGTAAGATAATTCTACTCGTAAACCTTAACCTGCCTTGGCTCTTAAGTGATTATCCTACTATGTTGTATCAAAACGTAGTCTAAGCCTTCTTTTAGAGCAATACAATAAACAAACCTTGAATTCCTTTAGGAATTGTCAAAATCAATTTAGAAATTAATCAACTATTTAATTCTTAAAAAATTCACTTACAATTCTCATCGCAATGGAATACTAATTTCTTGTTAGTGAAACGAGTTAAAGGTACTAAAATTGTTAAAAATTTTCAACAAAGCACCCATAAGTATCCAACCAAATTAAAAAAGTTACAAACCTTATAACATTTGTTAATCGTTCCCAATTAGCAACTAATTGTATATCCTTTTAATCCATCGCCACTCTATTAGAAATAATATGTCTGAGAAATGACACCACATCGATAAAAAAATTGGCATTTCATCAATTTAGCTAATAATTATCTATCTTTTAGAGTTTACAATGTTATTTTTAAATTGATTTTATAATTTTTAAAACTCTTTAATAAAATTAAAATATCATCAATAAAAATTGTCATAAACTAATCTAAGTACTGTTAAAAAGCCTAATTTATTATATCAATGAATACTGCAAATATATTGACTAAACCAAAAGGTATTATCAAAAATTAATAACGTAACATTTTGAATATTTTTAGATTATTTATTTTATGAATATAATTTATGTAGTAATTATTGTGTTACTTTAGAAGGATATAATTTTTAAAAATTATTAAAATAAAATAATAATAATAATAATAATAGTAAACGATAAATAATAACTGAAAAAGATAAATGTAGAATAATAATAACAATAGTGACCAAAATGAAAAGAACCGAGAAAAAAACAAAAGAATAAAGAGGAAAGAGGGATGAGAGAGAGAGGAAGAGCAATTTGCTGCCGGTGATACAATGGAAAATCGACACTAAGTTTGGAAATAAAGTGGACTCTAAACGTTGCTTCCCTCTATGACATACGTTGAATAGTTGAGAGGAGGGGGAAGCCTTGCACTCGAGTCGATAAGCCATTGCCATCGCCGCTATCATCAGGAAGAAAATCGAGAAATTGAAGCAAGTAAAACACTTCATCTCTTCTTATTAATGTCAATTTTTTATTTGTGTGTTGAGATTTGTAGAAAAATTAATTATATATTGTTAAAATTTAGAATTTTGAAAAAACAAGGCTTCGTGCTCAATGATCCGAAAATTTTGGAAGTTTCTTGATAAAATGGTCTGCAAAATTTATTAAGTTGATAATAATACAATTATCATTCTTCATGTGAAAAGAGAAAAGTTGAGGATTTTCTTGTCTTTCGGTGAGAATTGGAGAAAGGCGAAAGAACAATGCTTCTTGCTCTATTTACATGTTCGGGCATTTCTAGTAAACAGAAATGGTGAGTTCTTGATTGAAACCTGGTTACATAAATGGGTAATATGGGAGAGTTTGGGTGTGGGTATGTATATACATATAATAATATAAATAATTGTGTATAAAAATGTGTATATATATTTATGTACACAGAAGTTATACACACACGAACGTACATATATAATAGGGGGTATATATGTATATTATAGGCATGTGATGTGTGTGTATATATTTACGTATTTATACGTAAATATGGATGAATGTATTCGTGTATCCAGAGGCATTTGTAGAAAGTTAGGCAAGTGATGCATGTGCGCGCGTGTGTATGATTGTGAATTTATATTGGTATATGTGTATAAATATAGAATATCTATTGTATGTGTATGAATATATATATGTTTTTATCGGAGATAATATATATATATATTGTATGTAAGTGTATATATATTTTTTAGACTATAAATTTGATTTATAGTAAAAATTCAGGGCGTGCTATTATTTTAATTAGACCCTCGTGTGATTAATAGGGAGATTTGAATAAAATTGGTAATTATAAGTATGTTCGATAGTGACACGGCTTACCCATATATCCCACTCCAAGAACAATGGTAGCATTATTATGCATAGAAAATTGTGTACTATATTTAAAATTTATGAGATAACTTAAAAAATACCTAAATTTTTTTATGAAATCTAAAAAAGTAAAAATTAAATGCATGAATAATTAAAAAATATATATGAAATACTTAAAATCACAATTTTATAATAAAAATAAAAAGATTAAATTGAAAGAAATAAGATTAACAAGAAGTAAAAATCAAGAATTGTTCTATACAAATAAATCAATATAATTAAATATTGGGGGCATATTGCTAATGAGAAGCGAGGACTCCAATATCTAATATTACTGTCACAATATGATGAGAGATTATTTTTTTTTTGAAAATAAAAGGATAGGGCCTAAGCTCCTGTTTATGTTGGCTTAAGAAAATGGCGTTGATACTAAATAAGATTTGAACCTTTTTTATATGTTGTATATTAAAAGTTAATATAAAAAATAATTGATTTAGGTAGGTCATGATAAAATACACAAAAAATTAAATTTTAAACAGATTTGGGTCTAATTTAGATATAAATTGTAATATTTAAAGTTAAATACCAGGTTAGCCTAATTATTTATAAAAAAAAATCATACCAATACTTATTTGTAATTATAATTGACTTATGTTGTACTGGTCTGTAAAAAATATTTACTTAAAGTACTTTTAAAGAAAAATTTATATATATATTAAAAATTACTAAAAAAATAAAATACTCTATAATATAATATTTTGATTTAAAAAACAATCTAAAAATTATTATTAGTGAATAGTATTCACATATAAAATAACACAAAAAATTCATTTATTATTATTAATTTTTTTATATTTACCTAAAATAAAAATAAATTATATCTATAAAATATCATAATTATAATGGGCTTGTGGCTAATCCAAAAAATTATAATTTTATTCTCCACATTTTTTTTGGTTTTTACACATTTTTTTTTACATACTACTGTATAATTATATAAAAAGTGATTAATTTCTCTTTAAATTTTAACAAGAATAACCTTAGTGATTAAGCAAGAGTCAATAACAAAATTACAATTTAGTTATTTCAAAATATTTTTAATTTTTGAAGAGAAAAATAAATATGTCATATAGGCTATTGTGAATGCGGCGTTGCGAGAACTATACGCGTGATTTTACTGGTGTAACCGTAGCTATAAAAATAAATTTTTATATAAATATTTTTTATTCAACTCATATTATTCATCGATACATGTAATTACTTTTGGATAATTTTATTTTAAATATCAGTTTAAATATAAAAAACAATATGGGCTATCATCAATAATAATAATGATAATAATAATAATATTTTTATTTAAAAATTTATAATAATGGAGTATGAAAATTAATCAAGCACAATTAATAAGGAACATAATAAAAGATTAACTTCTGCCAAATGCTAGTAAGGGTTAACTGAAGACAATTCTAAAAGATAATAGTAATTAACATGCACATAAATTAAAAAAAAAGATATTCATTATTTTAAATATTAAATGTTGATATTTATTTAAAATAGTATTCAAAAAAATCTAGATTAATTTATAGGAAACTTCAATATGTTTTTCAAATTTTTTTAGATATTAAAAAAACCCTAATCAAATAATATAATGACTAATAAATTGATATAGATTCGATCCATGAGCACATTTATAAAGTTATTAAATACCTATTATAGATTGATATAATATTTGATTTGATATTTTACATAAATTATGTAAATCATAGATATTGCTGTGTTCGATAACATCCTGAGTCGACACAGATCCAAACCTAATCATTAGTACGACAAGAGACCCAACAAGCAGTAGGTCCAAACTCAATAAGAAGATCCGTCTAGCTTAACCTAAGGGCCATTGTGGCAATCAGAATAAGCTTATTGAGCGATGGGTCCAAGAAAATGAGTGCCAATGACTTAAACGATAGTGCAGCTACACGGCCAAATCTGAAAAACTATTAGGCAACTAGGCATCAAAGTGGTCAGAGCACACATGTATAGAGCGTCGCCTAAAGCCGCCTAAAGACTACATTAAGGGACCACTTACGGTCTCCTCATTATAGCAATATGACGTCTGACACAGTAGCTCCAATTAACGTTCTAACAGTCGATAAATCCTGATTAATTACCTGTTGACCGTCTTGATTTCAATGGTCTAATTTTAATTAATTATTTTAATATAAAATATAAATATTATATTTAAATATATTATTTAAATTAATAGTATAATAATAATAATAATTATTATTATTATTATTATTATTCTTGCGCCACCTCACCCCTCCTCCTCGATTCTTCCTCATCCATCTCTCTCTCTCCTACTTCGGCATTTCCTTCTTCCCATAAGCCCCAGCCTCACTCTCTCACCACCGTCTCTCGAAGCTTCCCAAACCAACACCCTCTGTCATCTCTCTCCGTATCACTCCTCAACAAACCCTAAACGCTCGCGTGTCATTTTCTCACCCATGGTCGACCAGTGAATTCCCTCTTACCGGTCGGTTTGTTACGCAACAAACTTTGCCTCCATTTTTCCTGCCCTCAATTTTCTCTCTATATGCAGGCCTCCTATTTCATTTTGCCGGGGCTACTATCGTTGCTATCGACTACTTATATCGTTGCCGATGCGGTGGTTGGGAGAGTTGTGGATGGACGTTGCGATGAGGTGCTTGTGACATTTCTCCATGGCTAGTTGATGGTCTGATTTTGGTTACCGAAATTGAAATCGGGGCTTCGTGCTCTGTTGGGCGTTCAGCTGTTGATCTGGGCTGCTGCTGGGGAAAGAAAAGGGGAAAGAGGCATCGGGAAGGGAAATGAGGAAATAACGTGGAGAGAGAGAAGGTTTTATTATATATTTATATATATTTAAAATATAAATATATATATTAAAATATGGATTTTTTGTAATATGGTAAAATATATATTATATTAAAATATGTATATTACAATTAATAATAAATAGATATGTTATATTGAATATTACTTTTGAAATGATGAACCTATATATATATGATCATGAATGGCTGGTAGTGTAAATATTTATATTTATGGTGGTGATAAATATAAATGAATATGTTTTAGAATACAAGTTGATTCATATAACGTGATTAAAAGTATTATGTAGTTTTGTTTTGAAATTTTTAGATTAATTTTGAGATGATTGAATCAGCTTTGATAATAGTAGCTTTTGTTTAGATGTGGTAATTAATATTGGCCTTAGTAATAACTTTTGTATCGAAATAGAATAAAAAACTAATTATATATTTAAATTGGTCAAAATATATTATTCCTGATTCGTTTTTATTCTTTTTTTTTTTCATAATAAATTCATTTGCGTTAATTTTAGTTGCGTAAGTACAGTCTTTGTCAGTACAAGATGACACTTTTATCATTAAATTTGCATAGCTTTCTTTGAATTATACTCGATTACATGAGTATTTGAATTATTAGTTTTATATAGTCAAAATTGAGGAGAACGTATGACAATATTAAGGAATTTAGTCAAATAGGAGGCTATGGCATCTTATTGTGTTCTCCACTTATCCGATACTAATTTTCATATTCTGTCGGTGATGAGATATGTTAATTAGTGTGGCGGAATACTTATGGCCATATAACCATCGTTGAGCATAATATTAAGGATATCGTGGTGGGAGATATTAGGCTTGACTTGTAGAGATTATCCATACCTGGTTGAGTTGGATGATAAGTGTGTTGGTGAGATCATTCGTACCATATCAAGTCAGAAGATAAGCATGTTGATGAGATCATCCATGCTTGGTTTAGTCGGACGATAAACATGCTAGTGAGATTTTCTATACCTAGTTAAGTCGGAGGATAAATGTGTTAGTGAGATCTTCTATATCATGTCGAGTTGGAAGATGAGCATGCTGATGAGATCATCCGTACCTGATTGAGTTGAACGATAAACGTGCTAGTGAGATCTTCCATATCTGGTTGCGTCGGGGATGAGTGCGCTGGTGAGACGTCTATACTTGGTTAAGTAGAGTCTCGGTGGGCCCTTGATTTGGTCGGATGTCAAATTGCAAATGTCGATTAATCCGTTTTAATTTGGTTCACAGTGACGACTAAGATTTAGGAATTTTTTTGTGATATCTTGTTATTGATAATACCTCATGAGTTTGAAATTCAGTGAAATCCATGAATTGTAGTCAGTATAATCCATGTGTCGGATTCTATGATATCTGGATTCAATAAAATCCATGTTGTTTATTATTATTTGATATTTAGGTCATTAAAGTTGGCACTCAGACTAGAAAATCTTTGTTTATATAAAGATTGAGTTCTAAATTTTGCTAATTGTAATTAATTAAAATAATATAATCGAAATTGATGTTAAATGATATAGAAATTGTGTCAAAAGAGTTAAATTTTAGATCGGGCCATTTGGGCCTGTTGCAAGCCTAAGGCCCGCCTTTGGCCTAAAAAACAAAATCTGATAGCACTAAGACCGCTTGAGGCTCTCCTAAGGTGCACCCTTGGCGCAACATGACAAATGTAAATACAAAGGCATGCACTCGACGCTTGCTTGAAGTTTGCCCTTGACGCAAAATTATGAATGCATATGTGCAGGCATGCGCTTAATTCTATCTTACGTGCGCCTTTGGCGCTCAACTTGCGCTCGAGTGCCACTTGAGTACTTGACAGGTATAAATAACCCCTGAGGGTTTTGTTTTCGGTCATTTTAAGCTGTGCAAGTAGGGAAGAGAAAATCGAGGAGAAGAGAGAGGGAGAGAGAGAAGTGGAAGAAGGCTTCCAATAATTCAAGTTAGGGCGATCAGAGTAAGGTTTTGAGATAAATTAGACCGAGAAAAGCGCACCCTGGGCTCCTTCTTTCATTTGTTATTAATTATTTTCGTTATCTTTGAGTATTTTTGTTCTAATACTTATCAAAGTTTAGATTCTGAAGTTAAGATATGTAAATCATGCATATATGTTGATTTTTTAAGATTTTATGATGAAAATTCTCAATGACTCATGTTTAAATATTTGCAGCATATAATATGTGTTATATTTTAGAACCTAAATTCTTTCTCATGTCTAGAAACATGATATTTTGCCTCTGCATGTTTGGGCTTCGAAGTTGTTGATTTTAAATTATTACATATTTAATTATATACTATACATATTTAATTATATACTATACATATTTAATTATATACTATATATTTGTTAAATTTGTATTAAATTTCCTACTGCATGAATTGCGTTAAATTCTATTTTGTAAGAATTGTCATGATTAAAGATGTAAGATATTATGAAAAGGAAAAAAAACTCTACAATTATATTAAGAAAATATAAACCATTCTCCAGAGGGTTGAGAACTTTGAATTATAAATTAAGGTGTAGAGTTTTAATGATTATTCAGCGGGTAGTATATTTTAGCATACCTTTATATATTATAATAGAAGATCGTTATTTGACATTATCATTCGCGGGGTTAAGAAATAGCGTTTGGCCCCGTCTATAGGATAATATGTAAATGGCCCATCTTTTAGCCTTCAATAGAAGTATATTGCCTTTAATTATGTGAAAACATATACAATTTTGGTTTCGATCGACCGCTCCTTTAACTAGTAAGGCTTATTGGCCTTAGTCTCTAAAGAAAGAAAATTTTAGAATATTTTGATAGCTCAAATTAAGAAAAAATAATATAAGAAATATGAAATTGTATCATATAAGTTTTTTGCATAAGTTCATGTAATTGCATGATGGCTCAAATTATATATATAAAAAAATAAGATAGAAAATCTAAAATTGCATAATATAAGTTTTTTTGCCCAAGTTCATGTTGCTGCATCCGCTCATGATTGATTTAAGCTTGTTTCGATGACTAAGATTAAGAACAAATGCGATAAAAAATTTAAAAATGTATCATGTAATTTCCCTAATCATGTTTTATGTTACTACATTTTATTATGATCTCTATTTCTTCTATTACATTGTCAGTATAAAGTATACATATTCTTGGTATATATATAGTGTATTATTGTGTATTTGGCTTACTCCTTACTATTTTTATTAACATCATCAGATGAGTCACATGCGTCCTTGTCAAGCATTCAAAATTGGAGGATCGAGCTAATAAGAGAGGTTTAGATTAATAAATTATTGCGTATCGACCAAGCAAGTTAATTAAATAATTAATTATAATTTTTAAAATTTAAAATTATAAATAAATTTAATAAATAATATTTAGTTTTAAAATTAGGGTCTGATAAACCAAATATACAGGACCTGATAAATCAAAAATTTGCACAGGATCTCATCGGATAATCATCCGAATAATATAAAAATGAACTACTATGTAATCTTCGTAAAGGATGTAACAATTCAATCAAAAGTATTATCAAAAATAATATAATATCTGAACTATTTTTAAAATATAACTATAAGCCTATAACTTCTGCCAATTTTAAAATCCAATCATATCAAATACCATTTAAGCCATAACGAAACTAAAACTCACCAAATCGGACGAATAGCTGATGGATTATTTCTTTACTTCTACAATGGATCCAAAATTTCTACTCTGAAGGGGTAAAATAAGAAATGTAAGCCTTGTGCTCAGTAAGTTTCATAATTAAACAAAACAAGCTTAATAAATCAGAGAAATGGTCAAATGGATAAATATCTAATTAAATAACATAATAAATTAAAATCGTCAATATAATAAATTAATTAGAAATCTAATTCAAAATTTAATAATAATTTCATACTCAAACCAAATATTTAAATCTAAAATAAATGTTTAAATCAGAAAATGATTTTCATCGAGACATACATATAAATAAAATAAAAGTGATTCGGACCGATTCTAATAAGTCAATGTCCCGTCCAAGTCCAAAGCTCGATTTGCTTTTGATTTGGAGTAGAAGAATTCGAAGTAATACCGCAACAAATAATCGAAAGGTTTTGATCTAAACATATAGTCAAAATCATTTGTACAAGATATAACAAAGCCTATCTATAGGCAAAACTAACAAATCTCACATCCAAGTTGAAAATTCAAGTCCAAAATTCAAGTCCAATATAAATTTATATAGAAATACGAATCATATACCAAATTTAAGTCCTAATTATTTCAAGATTAGATTCATGAAGTGTTACTGATAATCTCAATAACCTTAAATTAAATCAAATGTAAATTAAGCCAGCATGTATGGCCACCTATGTACTTCTGATCCATGGGTAAGGTTGCTCACTATTATTTGTCACCAGCGATTTTGAGTGCAATCCTTAATATTGTCAAATATATTATGACGTCCAAATATATTAAATGTCGAATCAAATAATCTAAATGAAAAGGGTCACTACTCTAAACATTTCTTGCCAGTGAAAATAAATTTTTAAATAATAAATCTTCCCATCAGAAGTTACCTAAAATTTTCAATAATAAATCCAAATTTAGTGACCACAACCTAACACATGTATGTAGAAATGCGCAGCCTATGCAAATTTTATGCACAATTTTATATACACATACTGAACGAACATATACAGTATTTAGAAATTTACTCATTTTTTAAGAAAATGATAAAACTCACAAATTTCAACAAAAATAGAGTAAAAATCTTCAAATAATCGGTAAAAAAGTTATACGTACGCAATAAAATAAACAAGTTAATTTAAAAATACAGTCACAAGCTTAAAACCACCAAATCGGAATAGAAATAATCAGAGATATTTACCTTGACTTTATTTTAAGCAATTTATCAAAAGGATGCTCCGAGGTACTCGAATCGCGCCTTCTCTCTCTTGTTGGAGCGTGCGCCTTTCTCTCTACTCCCACATCACATCTCTGCCTCTCTTTACGTTCTCTTTTGCTGGCGGCGGCTCTGGCGTGGGTGATGGTGGTGACCACGATGGCAGCAACTCAGCGACGGCATGGCGACAACTTTTTCTCTCTTCATCGCGCTTCAAACCCATTTTTTCACGATTCAACCAATTTCTTTCAAAATCAGTACATACAATACCAAAATCAGCATCCACAAAGAGAAGGAAAGGATTTACTTGTTTGATTTCACCCATTTCTTCTAATAACGGCGGTGGCCATTTTGCTTCGCTTTGCGATTCCGTCATCTAGTCACACCGGCGTACAACATGGAGAGGGTTTCGCTGGCTTCCATTTCCGACACTGACTCCTCCGGTGATGGCGGCAGTGGCGCCGACAAACCTGTGCCGGTCTCCTCTTTTTCCTCTTTTGTTCTTCCCTCCTTTCCTCTTCTCTCTCCCCGAAACCACCGTCACTGATTTATTTTCTTTTATTTCTTTTTATTTATTATTATTATTATAGTTGTTGTTGTTATTATTTTTTATTTTTCTTTTTTTATTTCATAATCAAAATCAATACTTAAGCGGTAGCCCAACTAATCAAACATCCTTCAATATTTTGCAATATTTAATTAATTTTCGCAATGTTAAATTTATCCAAAATTATTATTAATATTGAAATAATCTAAACAGTGATCTGAGATATTACATAAATTGATAATGATTATTGTTGTTTAATGATTTCAGATAATGTTTGTTGCGTAGCATTCTGGTTGGTCAGCATTTGGATGACGTGTAATGGGTCTAATATTGTATTTTATACTTCGGATGATATTATCTTATGTTTCGGTTATTTAGACAGTTTTAGGACGCGTTAAATGGTGTAATTTGATGTATTTTATAATTGTTTTAAGTCTGGAGTGCAGCTTGTATCGGTCTGAGATCTCGCTGTGGTCTTATATTATAATTTCGGTATCGTATGTCCATGATCATGAGTCGTCGGTGATTTAGTTTTATTCAGTTAAGTTTATCGATGCTTAATTGCTTTCGCAGAGTATTATATGTTGATTATTGTATTATTTAGGTATCATTCCTTATTTAAAGTCTGACGCTGTAGTGTTTGGATCGGTGTCGGAGCTACACAATGACGTGGCACGTAATTGGGTCCTGTGTATTATGGTGTGTTTTTTACTTGTGGTCGATAGGAGTATCGATGTGGATTTCACATCTGAATATTATCTAATAGTTATTTGGTTAATTAATTTTTATTTAATGTTAATATTATGATCGGAATTTGAGACGTAATAGAAATAGAATGAAGTTGTAAGGAAATACCTTAAGTTCAGAGCTAGGTTTGATTAGCTTTGGGTTACGGTCTAAGGCTTATGGATTTTGGTTTGATGTCTAAGTTGATTGATTTCGGTTTGAAATTTAGGTTTGATTGATTTTGAGTTATGATCTTAAGTCGATTAATGTGTTAATATGAAATGATCTAATTCGATTAATATTTTGGTGATAGGATAAAGAGATAACTACTATGAGAAGGCTATTCGATTAGGAGGCAAGATAGAACACCTTTTGGCTAATTAATATTTTGGTATCAATTTGGGTCTGTAGATATGAATGTTTGATTAATATAATTTTATTTGATGTGCCGGATTTTGATGTGATATTATGGTGATTTGATTGGCCTGTCTCCATACTAGTATAGATTGTTCGGTAAGAATATTCTAATTTATAAATTAGGTTTATGAATTTTGAGTGTGAGGAATAGTCAATCAAGAGGCGATGATATTGATATTATTTTGTCTACAAGTTATTTGATGAAAATATGTGTTGATTTTATTTGACATATGTGACTATATTTGGGAGTCATTATATGATTATTAAAGATTTTTGAAATTTAGGATTTGAGTTGTCAAAGTTAGATTTTCCTTCTTCCCATTCGAATGCTTAGAACTCAAAATACAACAATAAAAAAAAATTATTCATATATTATTCTCTTGCTTAATTAGGTGTTATGGGATTAATGCAATATAAGGGAAGACCTCAAAGATGCAATTCTTTCCGATTTTTTTCAATTTGATTGTCTTTTTTTTAATTTTATAATTAACTCTTATTCCAGTATTGATTTTACAATGTGAAATAAATTATTGTCAAATTATTCATAGTCTGTATCATATAACTCACAAGTAATATCATAACAAACTCTAAAAAATGTATGTCAATGTGTTAAATACTCGAGAGTTTTCATCATTATATAAGTATCACGTATGAGGATATAAGTTAGAATATTAGATAAGTTGCTTTAAATTGAAACAAAAGTTAGAGAGAATTACAATAGAAAAAAAAGAAAACTTCTAATGATAACATTAGATTTGATAATCTTGATATGAATAATCATATCAAAATTAGAGTGGACAATGCAAAAGTCATGTGTCATAGCTTAGTAGCCCCTATTTGTGGGTGAGTCTTAAACTTTGACCCTCTCATTGGTCCCTCCTACCACAAAGGTGTATAAGAAATTGCTCACTATGCCAATGATTATACGATATTGACAATGTCGATATTGGTTATGAATTCTTTAGAATTGCCCTTATTGATCAATAAGGGATTAAGAAATATCAAAATTGAGAGACTTTCTCGTGGGGAGTGTAATATAACGATTGTTTTTATTTTATTATGATTAGTAGTTTTTGCATCACTTGGATATAGTGTATGATATGTTAGTTCAAGTTATGAAATTTAATCAATTTTTTAGGTTGGCTTCTCGAGATGATCTGTGCGGACAAAACTACGAGTAAATGATATTAAGTACAAGCTCATTTTAACTTATTGAGAATCTCAAGTGTTCTACTGTGTTTGGAAACTGTAATGAGAGCAAGCCACAAAATTCAAACCAAAGATTATCATTCATATATAAGAAGCTATAATTTTGAATAATAATAATTTGATAATTTTTCCATTGCATGAAATATCTTATATTAACGATTCAAACTCATAAAATATATCTTAACTTTATTATTATATCAAATCTCAATTTTATAGTCTCTTCTCTTTATTGGAAATCGAACCCCTTGTTTGAATTGTGAGAATAAATCGATAATGCACAATAAGTTAATAATAATCACAAATAGTATACAAGATTTTACATGAAAATTTTATTTTCTAATAAGAAAAAAATTACGAAATTATGAATCCAAAAAATATTAACTATGCAATATATTCGTTCATAAAAGTTTTAATAAATATAAGGATGTAATATCCTATAATAAATAAGCTCAAATAATAAATAATAAAAGATAAAAAAGAAAAATATAACCTATTAAATGTCATTCTTAGCTTTAAAAATAAATATTATACTTAAGGTCTATAAAAAATGGAACACGATTTAAAACTTAATCGGATGAGCAAAACTCTCTTTTCGCCCTTTTATCTCTCTTTCTCTTCCATTGCTCTCTGTGCCGACGCTGAATATCTCAAAATATGTAAAATGTAACACTAAAAATTGCGTCAGGACATTTTATTTCAGAAACAACACTTGACTGCCTGTCAAGCGCTTATCGGGCACAAGACAACTGTGTACTTGGCTTTCAAGTGACCCATGGATGTGTATCGGATGCTAAAAAATCTGAATAAATTTTGCTCATTGGTCCATCCAAGTGCATGTCAAACGTTAAGTAATCTTGACACATTCTGTTTGTGTACTACTCGAGCTCTCTTCAAACACCTCTAATTTGAATAATTTGTGCATGTGCGCCTCTCAGATGTCCTCATCTAGATATTCATCACTCATGTATAAATCAGACGTTTGTCATGCACCACTTTGTAAAGTTCTTCTAATCAAGTCATGGCATATACGTCGTTATACGTGTCAAAGAATAAAACACAACTAGATATAAAACTCATAAAAAAGTGACCCCATGAGATAACACTTTTCTATTCTTTTCATATGCATGTGACATAGAGGCATCAAAAAAATCTTTAAAGAATAATTAAAAATGCAAATCCCGGCATCTTCCAAGGGGGGAGCTCAATCCATCAATTTCACTTATTCAAGTCAATGCGGCTTACCTATGAACACTTATGAGTTTTAAAGAAAATTATATACAGTCATATATTTATATTACGGAGATGTTGCTTTTGTAATTTAAATTAATAATTTACAAATAAATAAAATAAACTATGTAGTGCACCAATGCTTACCTTCTCATCAAAAGTTTCCAAATTATTGAATCTAGAATTTGATGTCGAAGCCTTAGCACTAGCATCCTACGTACACAAAATAGAAAGAGATTAGAGTTGGGAAACTCGAAATTTATTATCGGATATTCATTCTAATATTTATTTCAATACAATATATTTATTTAATATTTTATGTGTAATGATTGAAGTATAACAAAATAGACGTTGAAAGTGTGATAAAATTTTAATTTTTTTTAAATGTTAATACTTTTTTTAATAAATTAAAATAATATATAATATGTAAAGACTTAACTGTAGAGATATTCAATCTTTATAATATACATGTATATATATATATTTATTTAATTTTTGTTGTTTTTAAACTTACTGGTTTAATAAATTAAGTATAGCTAAGCATAGCACTTATTTTAATAAATTTATGTATATCAACACTTATTTTAATGACAATTCTAATAATTAAAATGGAAAAATTATACCAATATTTAGCAATTTTTGAATATTTATAAACACTTAATGATATTAAAAATATATATGTCATACTAATAATTTAACAATTTTTTTACCACTCAATTAAATTCAGTGAAGAAAAATATACAAATGAGAAGAAAAAGTCACATCAGCAGAAGGGAGCCGTATGCTTCTTTCCTTATCAACCTGTCAGAGGCAGCGAAACAGCTAATGCAGTGCAGCTGAGAATGAGGGGGCCACGTAAGCTTTTCTGCAATATTGGCTACACTTGTTTTATAATTTTCGTAAATAATAGTGAGTATGCTACTTCAAAATATATATAACTCATTACATTTAACATTAAATTAATACTAAAACAATTAAAACTCATCCGACTGATCAAAATATTTTTTTAATTATAAATAAATCAAGCTCTTTTAATTTATCTTAAACTAATTATATCTAATAATTGATTAATAATCTTTACATATTATTAGTAGCTACTAATATTATATCAAAACCATCCAGATAGCTATAATTTAAAAAAAAAAATTATAAAAGTTACTTTATAAAATTAATCACTTCATCAATATGTATCCTGAATAAATCTTGGGTCTAAAAAATTTTAACCCTATTTAATTTGCTAATCTAGTTTATGATGTATAAAATTAATGATTCAATTGTTAAATTAAAAACATCTTTATAATATATATTTTAACTTGGCCAAAAATTTATAGATCATTAATATAATTATTTACAAGTATAATTTTTATATAGCTTCTCTTATTGACATGTAGCAAACCGTCTATCTACAAGTTATTGTTTGGAGTTAATTTAGTAACTTTATTTTCTAATGAATATATGCACTTTTAGCATAGTGTTGAATATAGAAGCAATCACGAGCTCAATCACTCTTTTAGCATGCTTTATAATATATATAATCAGATCACTAATATTTTATCGTAATGATTTATAATCATAAATATTTAAAATTTATATTTTCAAATAATCAAAATTTAAAAATATAATTTACAATCGAAATAATTTTTATTATGCAGATAAATAATACACTTTATATAATTTTCTTTAATGATAATTAACTAAAATTGTATACAAATAATAGCTAATTACATTCTGTGGGATTAATTTATAGTGTTTAATATTTGTAATATTGAGATGGTCTTAACTATCTATATATTGCCCATCGCCACCGTGAAGGTTGCGTGGAGAGTATAGCCTGCATGAAGTATGACATATTAGAAGAATATTGCTGACTTCAAACATGCACATCCACCTTTCGATTGTAAGATTAAGAATTCTCTACTGGTATGCTGTTATTTGGATGAGAATTACGCCATTTGTTTCTTTTAGAAGATCTAAATTTTATTTCAATAGTTAAAAATTTTAATTTTGAGCAAAATTTTTACCTAATAACTTAATATATCTATCTCCATTGGGAATACTATCTCTATTCCATTGTATGGGCTAAAAGATGTATCTCGAGTTACTTCCCTTGGAGTTGTCTAGTATGCCTAGAGTATCAAGGGGAGTTCATCTATTAATAATCTTCTACCCCTATCTTGTTTGGTCATCAAACAAGTAACTCCTAATAAATTGCTACAAGTTATAACTTCTTATTTATCATTCCAAGATAAATATAATGTTCAACTCAACTTTGATTGTTTCAACTTTTGTTTTAGTTGCTCGGGTTGCTTTTCATCATCATTGCCATTGTTTGAGGTGGCACCAAGATTTTGCATATGCTTCTTGAGGTATTCATTTTTTATCAAGGCTTTTATCTCTTTCTGAATGGTCTGCGGTCTTCAGTGTTATACCTTGGAGATCAATGATAGAGTCCATGTTTGGATTGGTCTCCTTTCTCTGGTTTTCGATTGATCTAAGCTAGTTAAAAAAAATTTTATTATAAATCTACGTAAAATATTAGTCTGGATGTTGATTAGGGGTGTGAGATATAGCGGCTTAAACTCTCAACTGGCATCTTACTTGGTTAATTTGATAGGCTTAAACCTATAAACTGCTATTGTTCCTCCTCTTCCCCAACGTGCCCCAGGTGTTGCTCGTAAATCAGGCAATCTAACCTCTTGGTGTCGTTTACTTCCTTTATCGCCATATAGGCCATAATGATTACCTCTACCTCCAAGATTGTCTTGTAGTTATATTAAATCGACGACTTAAAAAAAGTTGCTCGATTGAAATCACCATTGTTATGTCTCAATTTTGAGGTCCCATTGTTACTTTAATAATCCTTGGTTAACTTAAGATGGATTATGTCCTTTATTCAATTGAAAATACATTTATTTAATTGATTGACCCAAACCTAAATTTTTGCAGGATGCGAATTTGAAAATCAAACCTTGACAAGCATCTGAAATAAAATAATAAATTAAATTATAGGGTCTAAAATGTCACATCTAACAGGGACGTTAAAATACTGACAAATATGACCTCAATTAAATGTAATAATAAACCGTCAATTCTGATTTAGAGTAGATTAAAATCATAACTTATTTATACTATTGGACGAAATTAAAATTAATTAATTACTAGCATAATATATCACAATTAATTGAATCTAATACAATCTAAATAATCTAAAACTGATTACAAATGTTATTTTGATTTAAGAATAATACAAAACTAACATATAAAATCCTAAAACCACTCCAGAACACCCTTCATTTCATTCCAACTAACTGCTAGTATATCCCAAGCCCTATAATTTAAACGATTATTAAAAATTAAAATAATAGTAAGTAAATTATTCATCAAAATATAAATTTTTATAATTGAAAATATATATATTTAAAAATTATTGGAATGTGATATGATTAGAATTTTAAAAAATATTAAAATAATTTTATAAATATGTCATGCATAATTTGAAGCAGATCAATTTTTTTCCTTGAAATTATGCATCATCTAAAATATGATTAAATCATACAAAACTTAGGAAACAAGGGTTAATGATTACCTTACCATTAAATGAGCTAATAATTAAAACTTAGCATATATATGTTTTTCTTAACTAAATATCATATACTATTATTTAAAATCGGCATACGTATGACCCTGTGGATGAGGTTGAATGCTGCCTTCAACTCACTAATGATAGCTTTGAGTCCTGATTTTTACTATAATGTTAAAATATATTTTATCGATTCTATAAAGTAAATACTCTACTCAATCCAAAGCATATCATTTATATTTTTTTATAATGAAAAAAATATCCTTATTATTTAGCCATGTTGAGTTTTTCTAAATTTTTTATTCAAATTTATGATATGTAAAAATATATGAATATGCGGAAACCTTTGTAAGTATTTTTAATATATGTAGGAAAGGCAGTGCAATATTTATAGATATGTTAGAGTAATTATTACTGAAATTACAAGAAAATTAGTATAATAAAGAAATTTTATCATCTCATATCAGTTATAAAGCATGCAAGCATAAATTTATAAAATTTTAAGACATACAGTAATATATATCTTAAATTAAAGACATATAAGAGTATTTAAATATAATTTGAATGCATATATAAATATTATTATAGAAAATCAGCTTTTAAATTTAGTAAACATAAAATAAGTAAAGTATTTAAATGCAATATGCTAAAATATGATTTAATATATCATCGTTAATTCTTAATAGTGATATGTAACATTACGTAAATATAAATAATTTAATGTATTCTCTTTTAATTTTGTAATATTTAGCATGTAAAATTTTATAATTTATGCATAACTTAATTATAAAATTTTAAATATGTAAAAATTTATAGCATGTAATTTTAAATATGAAAGGGCTGTACTTTTAAAAAAATATAGGAAATCTGCATAGTTTTATGAAATTTTATCATTTTATTATAGCTATAAAACATACGTGAACAATGTAGAGGAAATTCAATATATATAAAGCATTTATTTAGGACTTAGGATATGCAGGAGCAGTACATTTAATAATTAAAGCAATATTTTCTTCCCGTTTTTAATTTTCAAATTCTAAACATAAGCTTTTTTGGCGAAGACAATATTTTTATGAACTTTTTTTATATATTAAAATATGGAAAAAATATATAGTTAATTATTTATCGAAAAACGAAGTACTGTATTTTTTTTAATTTTTAAAATTTTAATATCTGTATATTTTTTATTTTTTGATTGAGTAACTGCTTGCAAGCCGCACGATTTGATGGTTCGTAATTTGACTGCCTCGACTTAAGTTGCTCATTTGTTAAGATTATGTGAGAGAAGCAAGAGAGTTGAGGACAGAAAGATAATATAATTGATATTTATTTTTTTATTTTTATTTTAATTGATCTCCCTTTTAAAAAAATATGCATATATAATTGAAGTTTTAAAATTGGTCAAATAAATATCCTATCTAATTTTTTTATACAATAAAAAGATGGTGTTATATTAAAAATAATATTTTAATTTATATATATATAATTGAGACAAATAAATTGCAATAATTATAAAAAAATTAAAAAGTATTATATTTTTGTTTTTTTCTAAAAAAATTAAAAAATAAAGTTATGATAAAATTTTTTGATACCCGATAAAAAAATTAAAAAATGGGAATAATTATATTATATACAAAATAACAATAATAGTTAAAATTACATAAATTGAAATTGATAAGATAGGATGATAATATAATCCACATTTTAATTGATATATAGTTTTATTCTCATTTTAAAAATATATAAAATTTTTTAATGATATCATAAATATGCTATCTAATATTTTATACAATAAAAATGTGACATTATATTAAAAATAATATTTTAATATATATATATATCACAAATAAACTGCAATAATTATAAAATCTAAGAAGGATTACAGTTTTTCATTTCTCTAAAAATTTTTTTAAAAGTAAGGTTGTGATAAAAAAGTTAAAAAAATATATATGAGAATAATTATGTTATATAGTAAATAATAATAATAGTTAAAATTAAAGAAAAAAATTAAATAAATGATTTCTTTGAGAAATTAATCTTTCTAATAATATATATATATATATTTTATATTTTACATGTATAATATTCCTAATAGTTTAACTAAATATCATGTTAATATTATGTGGCAAGCTATACAAAAATAAAATAATTATTATTAATTATTAAAATAATAGAAGGAAAACTTTAATATTAAAAATATTATAAAAAAAATAAAAAAAATACTCGACACCTGTATATCTCAAATATATAATTATTAATTATTTTATATTTTATCTATTAGCTCTATAATATACTTTATTTATAATTAAATAGAGGGCGTATATTATTATTAAATATTTTTAAATATTAAATAAAAATTTAAATAAATTTTATAAATAAAAAATAAATTATAAAAATAATTATAAATAAGCGTCTGACTAATTTTTTTTCTGAATATTTGATTGCCGTCTGACATCAACAGCGAATATGCATTAAAAAAATCCAAATATGTGCAGTACAGAGCAGCAATAATGCAGCGTGGTGGAGTACGGAGCAATACTGTGGCAGGGTGGAGTGCAGAGCAATAATACAGCAAGGCGGACCACGTGATATGCCTGACACACAATCGGAAAAAAAAAAAAAAACTAAGGCTCTTTGTTTCTCAGATAAATGATTAAGCAAATTATTTTTTTATTTTGCGGTATTTGGTATATATATATATATATTAAAAAGGTATTGATTTTGTAATTTAAATTGATAATCCACAAATAAAAAAAAACAAACTATATACTGCACTAATGCTTACCTTCACATTGGAAGTTATTTATTTTTTTATTTATGAGAGTTTTTTGATTTTTTAAATAATAACGAGCTGTTACAAATGGGTAAAATACATAATAAAATTATTAAAATAAAAAATAATGAATAATTATTTGACTGATAGGTGGCCAGTTATTTTATTTTTCTTGTTTTTTATCATATTTTTAATATTAACATTTTCTAGTAATTATAATTTAAATAATTATATTAAAAATGATAAATTTTTCTACTAAAAATTGAAGATTTCTTTAATTGTTACTCCAGTTATTAATTAAGAATTCTAAATACTGTGACTTAATTTTTTCAAACATAAAAAATATGATGAAAATTTTTATTTTTAATTTTATTTATGATATATTTATTTTAACATTTTCAATGTTTTAAAAAATTAAAAAAAATTATATACATAACCATAGTTAAAAGACCTTGAAACTGTCACTTAGATTTAAAACTCATGCACCTAGATTTGAAACTCAAGTGTTGATGTTCATAATCATTTATACGTTATAATTCATGGTCTTTTTAACTGCATTCAAGTCCGATGATTTGATTGTTCGCAATTTGGCCGCCTCAACTTGAATTACTCACTTTGTTAAGATTGTGCGAGTAAAAGCAAGAGAGTTAAAGATAAAATGGCAATATAGTCGATATTTATTTTTTATTATTATTTTATTTAATATATAATTTTATTCTTTTTTTAAAAAAAAAATAAAATAAAATTTTAAAAAATGGTTAAATCAGTATGCTATTTAATTTTTTATATATTAAAATAGTAAAATTTTATTAAAAATAAGATTTTAATTTTTATATATATAAATGACATAAATAAACTGTAATAAATTTAAAAAAAAATCTAAAATGGATTACACTTCTATTATTTTTCTCTGAAAAAATTTTAAAAAATAAAGTTATGATAAAATTACCTGATATTCAATAAAAAATAAAAAATATATATATATAATAAAAAATAAAAAATGTGCATCGCGTTGAGCAGTGATAGCAGCAAAGTGTAATCGAACAACAACTATTGTTGTCACTCTTATTCATTGGCCCAAATGCCATTAATTTTGTATTGTTATCTATCAATCATTATTGATGCTATGATCCACTAAATATAGACGTCCCAACATCCATCACTAATAGTTGGCTATTCGTGAGTCACCATGTAACAATATTTCTGGCCCCACCAATAAAAAAGATAGTATTATATTAAAAATCAATCAACAATGTCAATAAATATAAATATTGATACGTTTTGGATTTGAATTTTGGACGGATTCAAGTTTAGCTATTTTTTGAGTTGGGTCATCATCCTGTGCTAGTGAAATCCTGGACACCACAATGCCAAGGATGTTGCGTTCCTTCTTCCTGATCAGCTCTCGGTTGTCCTGCAATTCACAACCAACACCACATGCACAATCGATGACTAACAGGGGGAGTTCTGGCGGCCGAGAAATTAGGGATTCCAGGGGAAAGAGGGAAGAGGCAGACCGGATGGGAAAGAGGAAGACAGGGGAAAGGGGAGAGAAACTTCGAGAGAGGTAGAGAAAGAGTAATTTTCATAATATCCTTCAGCCAAACGTGGCATCCCTATATGCCTAGCTAACAGAGAAACAGAAAGCTAACAAAGCTAACAGAAAGGTTAGCACGTGTGCTGTGCAGCATAATATTCTAACAATATACGTATAAGTATAATGTATAATGTATGTGTATAACTATACGTATGTGTATAATTGTGTATGTATGAGTGTATAGTCCTTCCGTATTTCTAGCTAACCACAAAATCCTGTAAATGTCTCGGTACTCGAGTGGATCGTGAACTTCTTCGCAAATCCATCGGCTGATTGGTATTGTCTGAAATTAGGCCCGTAACATTACCCATCCCATCAAATACAACCTTGTCCTCAAGGTTGAAAGAAGGAAACTCTTGAAGGAATGTAGAGGTTGGTTCCCATGTAGCATTGGCAGTTGGTTGGAACTGCCACTGGACTAAAAACTGAGGAATGGAGAGCCCCTGCTGTAAGACCTTTCGGAAGCCTAAAATCTGCGCTGGAAATAGTAGTGGCTGAGATCCTACGGCATCGTGAGGGAGAGGAGCAGGTGGTTGCTGAGTGGGATCATGGCATTTCTTCAAGAGGGAAACATGGAAAACATTGTGGATGCGGGAGGATTTCGCAACTGGAGACGATAGGCAATCGGGCCGATGCGGTCGGTGATTTGGAAGGGTCCATAATAACGTTTGGCCAATTTGTTCGAATGTCGGATTGCAACGGATGTTTGACGATAAGTGGAGTTTAACAAAACCCAATCTCCAACTTGGAATTCCCTTTCGGTTACGTGGCCGTCTACTCGCATCTTCATTCGTCACTGCGCGCCCGCCGTAGGTTTACGCTTGAGCAGCCCAAGTGTCTGTCCTGTGTAAAGCTCATCCACTACCGCCACTGGGAGGAACCCTGGGTGTAGTCTGCCAAGCCAGGGGGATCACGGCCATAGACAGCCTTGAACGGGCTCATTTTAATGGCGGAGTGCCACGCGGTGTTGTAGCTCCACTCAGCCCAGGGTAGCAAAGTTGCCCAGGAAGAGGGATTTTCAGTGGCAAAGCAACGCAAGTAGTCTTCTAAGCAGCGGTTGACTACCTCCGTTTGGCCGTCAGATTGTGGGTGATAGGAACTGCTATGGGACAAATGGGTGCCTTGCAACTTGAATAATTCACACCAAAAGGTGCTCATAAATAGGGGATCGCGGTCCGACACGATATCGGTGGGGAACCCGTGTAACCGGCAGATTTCTTTAATGAAGATCACGCCAAATCTTGTTTGAAGTGGGTACCTGTACGAAAAATGGGCATATTTGGAGAGGCGGTCAACCACCACGAATATAACGGTTTTGCCACCAGAAGTGGGCAGGTGGGTAATGAAATCCATCGAGATGGATTCCCATATTTTTTCAGGAATGGGAAGGGGCTGCAGTGTTCCCGGGGGCGCCCCATGAAGGGGTTTCACTTGCTGACACACTGTGCAGCGTATCACATGATCTCGGACATCTCGACGCATGTGAGGCCAATAGAAGTTGGTTGATATGCGCCTGAGAGTGCGCTGGACGCCTGCGTGCCCTCCAATGGGGGAATCATGGTACTCGTGCAGGATTAAATCTGTCAATGCTGAATCAAGGGGTACCATGACCCTGTTTTTGTAGAAAATGAGCCCATCACGGACAGAATGGTTGGCAAATTCTCCCGGTTGCTGTTGGATGGAAGCTATAAGGTCGGAGGAGGGCGCATGCTTGCGGTAGAATTGGCGGAGAGCTACTAGGATTGCCAGGACAGGTTTGGATACTCCTGTCATGGCATGACAAATGGCTGTAGGCAATCTAGACAGGGCATCGGCATGGGCCATTTTCCTTGCCGGGACGGTATACGATCTCAAAATCATAGCCTAATAACTTAGTTAGCCACTTTTGTTGTTCTGGTGTGTGGATAGTTTGATTGAGCAGGGCCTTGAGTGGCTGGTGGTCTGTAACGATGGTGAATTTGGAGCCTAAGAGGTATTGCCGCCACTTTTTGACAGCTTCAGTGATAGCATGAAGTTCGCGAATGTAAGTGGAAGCAGCTTGCATACGGGAACAGAGTTGCCTGCTGAATAAAGACAGAACACGGCCGGCCTGAGAGAGAGTGGCACCGATACCTTCACCCGAAGCATCAGTTTGTACCACGAATGGTTGAGTAAAGTTGGGTAAGGCCAAGACTGGAGTGGAGGTGAGGGCCGTCTTCAAGGTCTAGAAGGCGGCAGCAGCGGCAGGGTTCTATATGAAAGCCCCTTTTCTCAACAACTGGGTTAGCGGAGCAGAAATTTGAGCATAACGGGCTACAAAACGACGGTAATACCCAGCCAAACCGAGGAAACCACGCAGTTGTTTTAGGTTGGTAGGTGCTGGCCAGTTTTGTACTGCTTCTATCTTGGCTGGGTTGACAACCACACCTTGGGCTGATATAATATGTCCGAGATACGGCAAAGAGGTGCGACCAAATTCACATTTGGAGAGCTTAGCGTGGAACCGGTGGTCCCGTAGTAGCTGGAGTGCGCTGGCCAAGTGCTGGCAGTGGAGTTCCCAAGAGGGGCTGTAGATGAGTATGTCGTCAAAGAAAACCAGGACATATTTGCGAAGGACTGGCCTGAAAACAGAGTTCATCTCAGCTTGAAAGGTTGATGGTGCATTAGAGAGGCCGAAGGGCATCACTAGAAACTCGTAGTGACCTTCATGTGTTCGAAATGCCGTTTTATGAACATCATCTGCGTGCATCCGCAGCTGATGGTACCCAGCCCGTAGATCCAGTTTAGAAAAGACTTGCGCCCCGTGTAACTCATCAAATAGTTCCTCCACCGTGGGTATGGGAAACCTATCCTTGATTGTGATTGCGTTGAGGGCCCGGTAGTCAACACAAAACCTCCAGCTGCCATCTTTTTTCTTAACCAATAAAACTGGGGAAGAAAAAGGGCTGGTGCTAGGTCGAATGAGGCCCTCGTCCAGCATGGCTTTGATGAGGATTTCCATTTCAGTTTTTTGGAAATGAGGGTATCTGTATGGGCGAACATTCACGGGCAAGGAATGGGGTTTTAAGGGAATTTGATGGTCAGTGGAGCGGTTGGGTGGCAGGCCCCTGGGAATGGTGAAGACATCAGAATATTCTGTTAAAAGTTGGTGGAGTTTTGTAACCAGTGGTTGGGGCACAGTTGGGGGAAATTTGAAGGACACTTCAGGTGAACCAGAAGTAGTGGTTAGTGATGAATCTGGTACTCGTAGGATAGAAAGTTGGAAGTAGGTGGCGACAGATTGAGTGAGATTTCCCCTCCTCACTTGCCCGAGGGTGATGGTGGTGAGTGAGGCCGCTGGCATGCCATACAGCGTGAGCTGTTTGCCCTCATAATCAAATCTCATCCAGAGGGCTTGATAGTCAAAGAGGACGGGTCCAAGTGAAGCCAACCATTGGACCCCAAGGACAAGATCAGCTCCATATATAGGTAGTAGATGTAGATCCACCCCGAACGTGGTCTTGCCCAGAACAATTGGGACCTTGGTACAGAGTCCCTCACAGTGCAGGGATTCCCCATTGCCGACGGTAACGTTGAGATGAGGGGATGGTTCAATGGGCAATCCCAGATACTTCGCCACTCTGGTCTGCAGGAAATTGTGGGTGGATCCAGTGTCCACGAGAATCACCACCTGATGACCCTGAATGCATTCTTGCAGGCGTAAAGTGCTGGCAGCAGAGATGCCTTCCAGCGCATGGAGGGAAATGGTCGGGGAGGGGTCCGGTTGTGGAGGAAAAATCTCGGGTTCCTGGTTAGGTTCTGCCCAAGTCTCGTTTGCGTCCGGCTCCACTTCCCCATTTGCATCACCATACTGGGCACCCCCTTCCTCCTCAGTCACCAAACATAAAAACTGAGGGGGTTTACAACGGTGACCTGGGGTAAATTTCTCATCACAATTGAAGCATAAGCCCCGACTACGTCGGGAGGCCATTTCGGCGGGAGTGAGTCTCCGTATAGGTAGAGGTGTGGACGGAGATTTGGCCACTATGGCGACTGGATTTCCCGTAGGTTTTAAAAAAACGGTTCGAGTAGGAGGGGTTCGGGTTGCATGGAGTTTTTCCTCTACCATCTTGGCCATACCAATGGCGTCTGGCAGGGTAGTGGGCTTTAACAAGAAGAGCTCTCGCCGGATATCATCCCGGAGCCCTGAGATGACGCAGTTGAGCAAATTAGAAGGAGACAGACCTGGTGTTCGAGTAAACAGCGACTCGAATTCGGCCATATAAGCCGTAACCGTGGATATCTGCCGGAGCTTATATAAGGTAGCCTCGTGATTCATGTAAGACGACGGTCCGAAACGGAGTTCCAGAGCTCTGGCAAAAACCTCCCAAGAAAGCAATTGGTGTGTCATGTGCATCCAGTGATACCACTGAAGGGCCTCTCCCGTCATGTAGAAGGCGGCAATCGTTAATCGTTGCTCTGGAGGTGTGCCGTGGTACAAGAAAAATCTCTCAATCTGGAACAACCAACCGATGGCGTTGTCGCCAGTAAAAAATGGAATCTCTATCTTGGGTAATCGGATTTGGGCAGAGATTTGTGTTTGTGGTGACGGTGCGAGAATCAGAGGTAGGGTTGCGTTCGAATGTTGAGGAGTTACAGGGGTCGTGTTTGTGACTGAGGGTGGAGTGGGTAATAATGGTGCGTTTGAAACTGAGAGGTTATGTCGTTCCATGCGAACAAGAGATTGACGGATTTCGGTGATAGCTTGCTGAAGATCGGTGACGGAGTGCTGAAGTTGCTGAACCTGGCCGGGTAAGCCCTCGAGGTTGTCGAGACGTTCGGAGTGTTGCTGAACAGAGCTGACTACACTGGCTATGGATTCCTCCAACGATTGATATCGGGTCGTCATGCCGTCCGCCATTGTCTCAACGAGAGCACCAAAATGTTGCGTTCCTTCTTCCTGACCAGCTCTCGGTTGTCCTGCAATTCACAACCAACACCACATGCACAATCGATGACTAACAGGGGGAGTTCTGGCGGCCGAGAAATTAGGGATTCCAGGGGAAAGAGGGAAGAGGCAGACCGGATGGGAAAGAGGAAGACAGGGGAAAGGGGAGAGAAACTTTGAGAGAGGTAGAGAAAGAGTAATTTTCATAATATCCTTCAGCCAAACGTGGCATCCCTATATGCCTAGCTAACAGAGAAACAGAAAGCTAACAAAGCTAACAGAAAGGTTAGCACGTGTGCTGTGCAGCATAATATTCTAACAATATACGTATAAATATAATGTATGTGTATAACTATACGTATGTGTATAATTGTGTATGTATGAGTGTATAGTCCTTCCGTATTTCTAGCTAACCACAAAATCCTGTAAATGTCTCGGTACTCGAGTGGATCGTGAACTTCTTCGCAAATCCATCGGCTGATTGGTATTGTCTGAAATTAGGCCCATAACAAAGGATCCTTGACCGGTATGGGAGGAATCTGCAAGTCGGCCATGGGGATGGAGATATCGAATGCAGTTAGGACAACGAAGAGGGGAAAGGTTGGTAACCGGTTAGGCGGCGGAGACGGAATCAATTTTTTTATGATATACGCCGAATTGGATGCGGCAACGAGGGAGAATCGGTTGGAAGGAAGATCGAGGGTTCGTCGTTTGGCAGCTGAGGGAGGTTGGGAAGGAGCCGAGGGAGGAAGAGATCTTGGGAGAGAAGCTGCTGAGAGGTGTTTGGCGGAAGGGTTTGAAAAATTCTCGAGATGACTCTCTTTCTTTCTCTCTGCAATTCGTTCGTTGGTTGTTTATTATTATTATTATTATTATTATTATTATTATTATTATTATTATTATTATTATCAGAAAATAATTTAATAGATGGATTTTTTTTATTTTACTAATTTAAATAAGCCATCTCAAGAAATCAGTATTGATCTAACTATGTAATATTAATTTTAAAGATTTATTGATATAATTTAATTTTATAATTAATAATTTTTATCAATTTTGTATCAAAATGTTCAACTTAAAATATCAAAATATTATACGTGGTATTGAAATGATGATATATTTTTTTCGAATGCCGAGGAGCATGGAGGGTGTCGCAAATGGTTTAAAATTTTATTAATAAAAACAAAAAAAAAGATTGTTTAATTTTTTTAAGTATTAGGATATTTTTTTATAATTAGTGATAATTTATTTATTTATTTGTTATTTTTTATTTATTATTAGTTACTTTTTTATGCAACTCTAGATTTAAATCATTTTATAAATTAAAAAATTATCTAATTTTTTTTTATAGGTCAAGTTAAAGTAAGTCCGATCTCCATATTTGATAACCTAAATTTTACGCAACATAACAAATAATACGGGAGTTCAAAGGATTGGTGAAACTCGCTCTCTAATATATCCTCTGACATTTAAGTAAATAATCTTTTAATGAGGATGAGAAATATAGAGGATGCAATGGATACTAATGCACGGATGAGGGGATTGAGTGTTGATCCGAGGACAGTGCTTCAGCTGACATACTTGTTGGATAAAGGTGCACTCAATAGTGAGTAGTTTATTAGGGATGCGCTCAAAGGGTAGCAGCTTCTTAGATTCTCGAAGTGAGTGGATATCGGAAGGCTATATGATGGCTCAATTGATGCTACTCCTATTTTTTTATTTGTTCTTAATTATTTTATTTTATATTAAATGATATTTATTTTTATAAATTTAGTGACAAATGATGGGTCCTAATACTCGGAGCTCAGAAAGAGGGCTCAAAAGTTGAGCCCACGATCCAAGAGGCCCATGAGATTGATTTGGCGAAGAGCTTAAATTGGCCCAAGAGGACCGAGGACAGTTATCCATGTCCCAAGAGGCCCAAGAGCCCAACTTGGCCCAAAAGGTTAAGTTGGCCTATAAGCCCGAGGACATAGGCAGCGTCCCAAGAAATCCAAATGGCTAAAATAATTTGAGAGACTAACTCAACCCAGGATGCTCGAGGATACCTTAAGAGACCAATATCTCCAATAAAACCTCGAAGATATGAAGCTAAGGACATAACTCTGAGAG
The DNA here is from genome assembly GCA_033239525.1 of Nepenthes gracilis. Taxonomy (NCBI): domain Eukaryota; kingdom Viridiplantae; phylum Streptophyta; class Magnoliopsida; order Caryophyllales; family Nepenthaceae; genus Nepenthes; species Nepenthes gracilis. The sequence continues at coordinate 341,245 of BSYO01000014.1, read as the reverse complement.
CCCAAAGACTTCTCACAGGTCAAGCTTCCAATTAAAATCCGAGAACATCTAGCTCTATGAGTCCACGAACTTGATGAAGGCCAAGAGGGCTTTTCACTAACGAGAACTATTTCGACACTCCATCAACGCCAGGCCAAGGAAAGAAACCCAGGACGACGGAGAGGGCCAACCCAAGGAGCACATATTCTCTATAACACGTAACATTCGTAGGAAATAATGACCTGTAAAGCACGCCTGATCATTACAAGAGTAACATTACACACAACGTGTCTGACACAATAAGATGGACCTGCAAAATTAGTGGCTGACTTCCCTACACACACTAGTGCCACGTGGGCTCATCTCAAAAGCAGATCCTCTACTATAAATACCACATTTAAACACTTGAAAAAGGAGGCTTGGCCATCACTTATAGATCGAACTGTTGACATCTACACACATATACTACAAGCAGCACCTAAGAGAGAGTAAGAACAAAGAAGGGGACAAGATACCCCCGCTTACAATTCTGAGCTGCTCTCTTCTCCCTTGTAAAATTGAACACTTGTAACCCGTTTAAGAATAGTGAAATCGTTTCAGACCCAGAGTCCCGTGATTTTTTTTCCTCTCGTTCACGGGAAGATTTTTTACATAAATTTTCGTGTGTTAGTCTCTCTCTCTTCACCTCCCAAATCACACCACTAAGTCTAAAAAATTAATTAGATTATCTGTATATTGTACGGGTTCTGTCTAGGTACATCCGAAGGATCCGAGCGGTCATTTTGACCTTCACCTGTACGTGGTTGGAATCTGAGGACGCAACAACAAAGTTATATGTTTGTCATTATAAAATATATAATGATAATTTATAGTTATAAAAATATATTTGTCACTAATTTTTATTATAAAATATTAATTTTTTTTGTAGTGAGCTCTAAGTGGCTAAGATCCACATCAATCTTATCAATTATTATTTCACTAATATTTTTCTAAATTACGGTTAATTTATTTCTTAAAAGAGTCACACCACAAATTCAATTTATAAAAATAAAATTCTCATTTAATTGATACAAATATTATCAAAATTGTCAACTTTAAATCGGCATAAAATATACAACATATATTATTATCCCAATTAATCTTTTAATTCAACCCACACGAGTTTAACTTAGTAATAATTCAGCCCATAAGCTAAGTCCAAATCTTTAATTTCGTTTACTAAGTCCAAAAATCTAAATTTAAGACCAACATGAATTAATCTAATATTTTAAGAAAACTAGGTGCAAATCCTATCTAGTTTACAAAATAATTCAATTTATATAATCAAGTTACTTTTAAAATAATCACATGATTATCACTAAATTGTCATGTAACAAAATAGTTAGACCGAAAACATTAGAAATGCTACACCCTTTCTCTCCTTTTATAGTTGCAATGTAGAGATTTTAATTTTTAATGAGACATTCAATCAAATTAATTATCCTTATCATATTGATTAAAATAAAAAAAAGTTAATATAACTAAATAAGGTCCCCTTTATATTTGATAATGTTCAGACATAAATTATTTAAAAATATATTATTTTTTATTATTTATTATCATTGAAGAATAACAAAAATTATGTAATAACGAAATAAATATTTAAGCTCTGACTATTTCAGACAATTAAGATTGACCCAATAATATAAATTATGCTACTTCAATTTCCAAATGATTTGTGATATTTGAAGCAAAGCTTGGAATAGCTAGTTATATGTAAAAAAGTATGATAGTTGAGGTGCAAAATGTTGATTATAGGCGTAGAAAGTTAAAGTGCCTATTAAAATATGAAAAAAATTAAAAACAATCTCATCAATTTTGATATTTAAATTAGTTTTACTATTAATTGTCTATTTTAAACTTTTTATTTTATTAATTATATTATTTTTTGTAAAACATTTTAAAAGATTTTCCATGTAAAAAAAAATATAAAAGTAGCCTCTTATATTAGTGGACTCTAAATTTGATAATTATTGTTATTTACATATTTGTTCATTATGGTTAAGTTTTCAGTTCAATTTTTATATCTTTTGCTAACCTCTTATATTAGTGGGCTCTAATATAACTTATTAGAGTTTCAGATGCTACAAAACTGATTAAACAAAATAATATTTTAAAAATATTTTGAATATATTTTGTTTTATTTAGAAATAAAGTTGTTATTTTAAATAATGGGCTATCTATATTTAGCCGTGAGGCTTTAAATTTACATTTAGAGATAATTTTGGATATTTTATTTTCAGGTTTAATGATTCTTTTTTTTATAATTATTAGTTAATTAAGTAATAAGTTATTTGAGTTATTTTTTGATATGATCATTAAATTCTACACCTTTTGGGCTTAGGTTATTTTTTTTCTTCATACATTTACCATTTAAAATCACGTTGAACTTATTGCACGCAAACATGGAGTATTAATTTGAAAATTAATTTGATTTTACTGTGTTAGATTTAAATTTTAAAATAGCATCAGGACTTTTTGCCTTAAATTTATTTCCTGGTTAAGTTGTTTGGGCATTGCAAAGCTAAACAAGATATTCTACATAGTCTTTTTCATTTATCGTTTTTCATTTAATTTAAACAATACTATCGTAACTTTAAAATTTGAATCAGTACAATATATTTATCATATATTATGAAAATTATCTAAACTCATTGTAAAATAATTTATTATATCATTAAATTTAGTAATTTTTCTGTTGTATTTTTGCTTTGTGCAATACTTATGGTATGATACAATTCAAGCGTAAGCAAACAATTTGAAAAAAATTCTCAAGATGAAGCAAAACAAATGCATAAAAACAAAAAGCCATTGGCATATCAATCAGGAAAAAACTCTTCATAATTTTAAAATAAATAATCACAATTTGAGAAAGAATTTTTTATAACATTTCAATATTAAGACATTCATATTCTTAAAAAAACACATAAAATACAACTATTTACATTTATTTATTTTTTTTATTTTTCAAATATAATAATTTGTGGATCTAGGAATTTTCATCCAAAGCACCACTAGGCTCTGCCCAGTTTTGTAGCAAACATAGGAATCATGCACCAGAGCCTTCACTGCGTTCCCTGAGTTGTTTTATTGCCAGCCGATTCCTGCGTTTCCTGATAGAGCGCTTCCACCGATTTCTGCCCAATTTTATAACAAACGTAGGCATCACGCACCAGAGCCTTCACTTCCTCTTTCGAGAAAACCCTCGCTTCATAGTTAATCCGACCACGACGACCACCACCATTGCAGCAACCCCCCGATGCAGGTGGCTCATAGGGCACTTCATACATAGCAGCCAGAGCTTTCAAATCGCTATTACAATAGCTGGGCTCCTTGCAGATACGTGCTACCAGATGGGACAACTCCACCGTTCTGCACACCAGTGGATCATGAGAGGGCGGCACTCCACGGGAAAGTTTCCAATCAAGGCCGACACCCACGAAGCAGATCCTCCTATCGCTCAAAAACTTCTTCAAATTCCCCGGAATATTATCCACGTACTTCAGCTGAACGACCAAGCAATACGCATCATTCATGCAGAGCACTAGCAGCGAATTGGCAGAGCAGTCGCCTCGTTTGTTTTTGCTTGCGTGCAAATCCAGGCCAACAACGACAGGTTCTTCCTCCTGAAGCGTGACGACGACAGCTGCTTCCTCCCGAGGCTTGGGTTTCAAGCGATCAGTGATCCAAGAGCTTATTAGTTCCGCAGAATCAAGCACCTCAACTTTAACAAGTTCGCCTTCAAAGTTAATGTCGTACTTGCCCATGTCTAATAATAATAATATTATTATATTAATAAATTAATAACAGTCTAATAATATTATTAATATAATACAAGTACAATAATAATATTATTATTAATATTAATAACAACTCTCATGTCTCCCTCAATTTCTCGCTCACGTCTCCAAATTTTTCTCACCAAACAACCCTCAGCCGACTCTCTCACCTGCCTCCTCTCGATTCACCCTCTACCAAACGAGTCCTCCGTTCTATCACCTGTTCCCTCACCATGCCATCGGATGATTTCCCCCAACCGATTTGTGTACTATAGTTCTTATTACCATCCACTCGCTTTTCATAAGTTTTACTCAAGCCATAGATGGTACAAAACTTTGCTGAAATCAGAGAGAAAAGGAAGAGAGAGAGAACAGTGAGAGTAGGGTCGAAGGAGAAGGAAAATCATCGATCTACACTGTTACTGTTGGTGTCCACTATTGCTGCTGTCGTCAAAGACATCTTTGTCAAAGCTGTTGCCGCCGCTGTTGAACAAATACTAGGCAAGTAATACTCCATATTTTTCCCACTTATTTGCAAGTGATTTTCGATACTTTACCTCCATTGCAAGTGACTTCATTTATTTTCACTATCTCATCTAAATTGTAAGTAATTGTCAGTATTTCACCTATTTTTCCGGTTTATTAATGATTCCTTTGCTTGTTCGAACAAGAGAGAGAGAGAGAGATCGGGAATGGAATATGATTTCATCAAAAAACTGTTAATAGTAGAAAGACTCGAAATTACCTAGTGCGTATATGGAGCAATTGCGAAGAAAAATTATGCCAACGGCAGATAGGGAAGAAAGGAGGAGGAAGAACGGAGAAAGGGAAGGAAAAGAAAAACAAAAGAAATAAGAAATGAAGAAGACAATAAGAAAATAGAGAAAAAGAAATAAAAGGGAGAGAGGAAGGTTCGGGAAGAAGAGAACGAATGAGGACAGACAAGGGGATTTATAATACTTAGATATATTATAAGATACAATTATATATATATTAAAAATTATACATTATGTTAAATATATATTATATTATATTATAATTCAAAATATATATCAACACGCATATTATATAATATAATTATTAAAACTTTAATGTTAACTGATTTCAAACAATAATAAAAATTGTCAAATTATGTTCCATTGTGTACGATTGAGTGTATATTTGATATTTGATGGTTCAGTAAGTTCGGCAAAATTAGAGTATGGGTAATAATTGGTTACAGCAACGTATAGGTAGCCGTTGGAACTTTAGAGCAATTGAGCTAATTTTAGTCTACCATTGTATCATAATAATTAGTGGCATTGTTAAAGGTTACAAAACCTATAGGGTTATTGACCAGTAGATATCAAGTAGATGGATATTTTCTTAATATTTTCTTTCTTTACCGGTGATCCTTATCAGCACCGAACGATAGTTCTATCCTAAAATTTGCTAAGCATTTTTGCGTATGTATTTAGATACATAAGTATATATATTATTGGCCTATCATGGTCAAGCTTAAGAAGACTGTAAAAATACTATAATATCGAGGAATATAAACACACCTTAACATAGTCCATAATAATCCGATACTAATTTTTGTATCATAATAGTAACAAGATATATTGTCTAATGTGGCTTGATACTTATAGTCGTATGATTATCGTAGAACATGATATCAACGAAATCATTACAGGAGATATTGGGTTTGAAATATGGAGATATTTTGCAGTATTTGATTGTGTGGATAATGAGTGCATCGGTGAGATATTTGTACTTGGCTGGGCAGAGTATTCGTGGACCATGGATTTGGTCGGAGGTCAAACTTTCAGGTATTAATTAACCGGTGTAAGTACCCAACTATTAGAAAAACATACATAGCCTTTGGATTACGGTGATTGAATATGATTCAAGAGTTTCTTCGTGATATCTTATTATTATTGATACTTCTTGAGTTGTGATTCAATGGATAAATGTTATTGATAAATGTTATTATCTTTGTAACATGAGGGTTCGGGGTGACCGGCCTTATTTCTTGCCTTTGAGTTATAGATATGACAAAATATAGATTCTCGAATAAATTTATTTATTGGATATTAAATTTATTTATTGGATATTATATTACTGTTGTTGCTTTTGGTATATGTGACTTATTAAATATTCAATATGTTTATTATTATTACCTGTTTTTGATTTATTATCATTTGCTGATCATTTAATTCACTCTTATATTTTATTGACTACAAATTAAGTTGATTATATAGAGTTAGAAGGTGATCCTACATTTACTACAAGTCTTCTAGTTAGAGAGGATTTAGAAGTTAATTGCACTTATATCAGTGGGAGACATATCAGATATATTTTGATAAAAATTTGATAGTTTAATTTTGAGTTACGGCCTATAAATTGAGTAGTTTTATTTTATTGGATATTTATTTGATATGTACCTAATATGATAAATGTATTATTGAAAATGTTGAGCTTGTTATGGACATTTAATAATTTTAAGATTTGAGATTTTGTGTGAACGGTTAGAGCCATGTTTGATGGTTAGAGCTCGGGGCGTCACAAATTGTCTTGACGGGTGATATTTATACCCAATAACAGAACCATACGTGTTCCTTTTAATTCTTTTTGTTTTGCCAGAAGAGAGGACTTCCATGGATTTGTTATCCAACAATGAAGGCCAGTATTGGTTTTCCATGCCTTGAAAAATGATATGCTTCTCGATTTTAACCAGTTTTTGGTGAAGCAAACGCAAACAAATGGCACAAACTGATCAGGCCAAATTTAGGATGTTGGAAAATAACTAAAGAAATGCATTTTATTTAGTCAAATTCAGTAAAATAGATTAAGTGATGATAAACTTGAGGGGCTGGAGAATCAGTGAAGGGGCGACAGTAACTTGAGTGGAACCACCAATTATTTGAAATGAACTCAATCTTTGAATAATTTAGTCAGAGAATCATACATCTAATGGTTGAAACTCCCTCACCGACAGATGATTATTAACTAACGGTAATAGAAAAAAAGAGTAATGTAATATACAAGATCTTGGGTCCGAAATTGGGAAAAAAAAAAACCTGAAAATTTTGAGACGTAAATATTCAAAATCGGCAAATTTTAAGAAATTTTAAAAAAAGAAAAAAATAACATGCACGAGACCATATATTCAACTATTTTCTACACAGCCTAACAACGTAATTTTTGTCCAAAAAAAAAAAAAAACCATCTCCTCACAACTACTAGAAAATCCGGGTAACATTTTTACAGTATTTCTATAATATTTCGTCCTAATATTCTAAAATATCAAACCACAAAAAAATCAAAAAAATTTGACATTTTGAGACGAAAATAATATTGCTCGACCGAATAGGAAGAGAAAGAAGGGAGGAAATAATATACTTACGATTGCACTCGACGATGACAGATGAACGGCCGCACAAGCACGAAGAAGATAGAGGGAGATGGAGGGATAGAGGGAGACGAAGTAGACGACCGCTGGGATCTGAGAGGGAGGGCGGCTGCTGCTTGTGTTTAGGGTTTAAGTTTGATTTGGGGGAGATATTTCGAGTTTTAAATCCAACTGTCGTTTTTTCCAGTTTTAAAATTAAAAAAAAAAAAAACTGTGCTCGACGGTGATTATACATATATAATATAACAAATATAAAATAAATCATCCTCTCTCTTTGCATTTTTTCTTTTTTCCCGAACCTTCCTCTCCCCCTTTTCTTTTTCTTCTTCTTTTCGTTCATCTTTTTTTTTTTCCTTCCTTTTCTTCGTTCTTCCTCTTCCTTTCTCTCTTCTCAGCCGTTCCTAATTTTTCTTCGCCGGACGACGATTCGGCCCGGCACGACGGCACCGGCCATGAAAACCTATAGGTAATCTCGATTCTCTCTACTATTAATGGAATTTTTCATCAAATCGTGGTTCATTCTCGATTTCGCTCTCTCTCTCTCCCCCCGTTTTGCTCCCATAAAATTGTGGAAAAGAAAATCACTTGTAAACGGGGAAATGCGTGAAATATGGAGAATCACCTGCCTTCAACTCGTTCGACAGGGACGGCAGCAACGGTGCACACATACAGTGACAAAATAAACTACTGATTTGCCTCTTTTTCCTCCTCTCTCGACCCCACTCTCGCCGTTCTGTCTCCCTCTCACTCTTCGTTCTTCTCTGCTCTCACACCATCCGTGGCTTAAATAAAATTCTGAAAAGCTAGTTGTTGCAGCAGCTCATGGGTTGGTGGGCGTAGGCATGGGTTGGCAGATGTGAACGTGAATCGATGGGCAGGTCAGAGAGTCAGCTGGGGGTGTTTGGGGGTTATTATTATTATTATTATTATTATTATTGTTATATATCTAAACATTATTTTATAAAAAAATTAATATTTATTATATAATTTATATTCGAAAAAAAAACAACGCAGAAATATCTAAAACCGTACAACGTCCTTACCAAGGTTGTCCATCTGCATTACTTCCTCTTTTTTATTCAAGAATTTACTACGGTTTATTTTTTAAGATACTTATTAAACTTATTTTATAAAGATCAATTTTGTATTAAATAAAGAAAATCCTTGTGCCTTATTGTAATCTTGGCAAAGTGTTAGCCCTCACCGACACGAAAATGATATTTAATTTTTTTTATATAAAAACCGTTTAACTTTAAATTTTGGTTTTAGAATTCTATTTAAATATTCATTTGTTTTTTTTTATATATTTTTACTGTAAATTATTTGACATATATTTGTTTAGAAGCTACTGTAATAATGATGCGGTTTTTAAATTTTGATGTTTTGTCCAGTTTTTTTTTTTTTTATATATGTATATAAGATTTGTTTTTTAAAGTTTTTGACAATTTTAATTCGTATAATTTTACTATTTTTATAAAGCAATCTAATTAATTAATCAAAAAATTACTACGAACAATATTTGACAAGCTACCCATAAAGAAGGTAATTATATATATATTTTTATTTGTATTATAATATGGCAATTATAAGTTTAAATAACTAACATAAATTACATATATTATATTATTTACCTATTATATATAATCAAGATAATTATGATAAAAAATTTTAAAATTAAAATGGCTTAAAATAGCCAAAAAATATAGATTGAATGTCTATATGAAACATAAATTTATCATGCTATAACAAAAGTAAATTTTTTTAGTTGAGACAGCGACGTATATTTTGATTTTATTTGGTGATGGGCTATTCAATAGTAATAGCCCTTTATTCTTTTAAGGTTACCTAATTTATATAGACTTACTATTAAAATTATATTTCTTTTGTAACCTATGATGCATTTTTAACCATTATTCATAGTCTTTTACACTTAATAACATAATAATTTTCTCTTTCTCAATCGTTATCGTTTAAATAGGGAATTGGAGATTCTAATTTTTTCAAAGAGAAGTGAGATTATTTTTGGTTTGCCTTGTCTGTTTAATAGAAAAAAAAAATCTAACGACTAAATTTTAGATATTAAATAATAACATTTAAATAGTTATTTTTATTAAAAATTTTAAATATTAGATTTAATGTTTTATAGATGCTAATGCTATAAAAAATTAAACATATAACTATGTATAATATTTTTAAATTCTTAAATTTTAATCTAATTGTCTTATTTAGAAAAGAAAAATTATAAGATCTCCATTTTCTAAGTGGTTGGCTATGACTTTTACACACATCAACCGTAGACAAATACAACTAGATCCATAAATTATTATTTTTTTGTGTACAATCACAACACTGTATTCCACGTGATATCCTATGGGATTTCAGATTACAATACTCAATAATATAATAGTGTATCTTTTAATTAAATTCGTATGATTGGATCCAACCGTTAAGAGCAATTTGAATCCTTAAGTAGATTACAATCCTATCCGCAGCAATATTCTCTATAAATTTTAAAAATATATTAAATTCTCTTATTACTTTTTGCTAAATGTTGAAGCCATTTTAGATATGCTTTTTGTCCTCTCAACATTAACGACTTTTAATTGTCTTTATTGTTCGATTCTAATAAAAAGTTAAGAGCAATTATTATGAAATTATTTAACAAATAATTTCATATCCTATAATAATTTTTTTCTGAATGACATTGATTTGAATGTATTTGGCGTAAAATCCCAGTATTTGGGGGGTGTATGAGAGGTGCTCATTTATATTTTGTCCAAAATAATAGTATTTGATTCGTAAGGTAATTATTAATATTTAATTTTAATATATTTGCACGATTTTTACATGATTTATTACTATTTTAATCTTTTTAATTTTCAATAATGATTTTAATTTTTTACATATTTGTTCACTAGATCTACGTATATAAAATAATATATATAATTTGTTAAATTTTAAACTTATTTTTACTATTTTTTGCTTACCTCTCATGTATGCTATTCTGAATGCAAGCATTGTAAAAATTATATACATGATTATAACGATGTAATGATAGCTATAAAAGCAAATTTTCATATATTTTTCTTCCAAGTCATATTATTCTTTGATAAATATAATTACTTTTGGACAATTTTGTTTTATGAAAATTAGTTTAAATATAAAAGAAAATATGAGCTATTGTCAATAATAATAATAATAATTTAAAAAAATAGAATTATAGAGTACAAAAATTAATCAAACACCATTAATAAGGTATATAATAAAAGATTAACTTCTACTAAATGCTAGTAAGGGTTTGCTGAAGATAATCTTAAAAGATAATAGTAATTAACATGTACACTATTCAAAAAACCTAGACTAATTTATAGGAAATTTTAATCCGTTTTTAAAATTTTTTTAAAATTAAAAAATCTTAAATTATTTAATAAAATAATATAATGATCAATAAATTCATATAGATTTGTTCTACAAATGCACCTATAAAGTTATTAAATACCGATTATAAATTGGTATAATATTTGATTTGATATTCTACATAAATTATGTAAATCATAAATGCATATGTGTGTCTCTTAAATTTAATATTATATGTTAAAATCTTAGTAATTTTTTGTTACATTGTGTGTGCTTCAATTAATAATTCAGATGATATAATGTCTATCAATTTATATATTTTATTTGGATATGTTAGTATAAATAAATAGATTATATATCATATTATTTTAGAATATTTTAAAAATATTTAAAGTATATAATTTCTAAAATGACTTTAATAGCTTGATGTGAAGATTAATTTGCCCAAGTATTTAATGACTTGATACCAAGAGATGATGGGGCGCAAGACACCAAGCTGGGATGAGCAGTGGAGCATGAGTTACAATTTTTGAAGATGATGAGAACCAATCCTAGGGTGGTAGTGACAGCAATGGTGAAGATTTAGTACCAGATTAAATTTTCTTCTAAATAAATCAGGCTTTCTCCACCTCTTTTCAATATTTATACATTAAATTTACTTATTATTTTCATTAAATGTAAACATTATTTCTTTGGCTACATCACTTCTCTAACTTATTCACACAATCTAAATAGATGAGTTATTGTATCATTTAAAGGTATTTGTATAGATGTTTTGCCTTGGATATCCAAGTAATCACATGTTATAGCATTAAAACAGAAAAAAAAATCAAAATACAATTAACTATTTTTTTGAACTTTATTTTCAATTTTTGTTTATCATTTTTATTTTAATGTTAATTTTAATCTGGTAAAAATTTAATAAATAAATAATATTTTAGGTTTTATATTAATCCACATATGATATGATGTAAAAACATTTACTGTGTAATATAAAAAATATTTTTAAACTTTTTAAATTACTGTAAAGTATTAAATATCAATTTTGAAAATTTTTAAACGACAACTTGGACAAACTTTGATTGTGTGAATATTAGATTTGGGCATTGCTGTATCACGTAAATAAGCTTCCAAAGAAAATGTACAAATTGATTGATCATCTAGTGACTGATCATTAAATAACTCTGTTGCGTCCTGTGAATCTGGCCGTACGTCAATCGAAACACGAGCGGCTTCCTGAGCGAGTGAACGAACAGAAACGGGCAACACAAAGTGAACAGAGCTCGAGCAGAGAAAGAGAAGTATGGGGACAGTGGGAGAACGCGTTGGTTTACGTGGAAAACTCCTCTATCTAATAGGGGGTGAAAACCACGGCGGCGGACGAACAGTCCGAGAAATTCCACTATAGCAATGAAAAATACAACGGAAGCCTGAGAAGCTGTTTGCCTTCTCAAGGTATTACAGTGTAAGGAATGGATTTCTTTCTTCACTCTCTCTTCTCTCTGCCTTAGTTCTTTTTCTCTTGAGACTTTTTGGCTCAAGCGTAAACAGATGGATTCAGAATCAGGTTCTTTCCTTAGTAGCTGAAATGGGGTATTTATGCTTAACGTGATAGCGTAAGGGGCGGCGCGTGGCGCACGTGTGTCGGGTTATGCCGCCACCATCGTTACCATCAGAAGTGCGGCTATGACAGGGATATCATTAATGTCGCAGACATCTGCCTTCGGGCGCATGCCTGCTATGACCTTGGGCGTCGGAAGCCGTTGGTCGCTCGTGTAGAGTGTATGCGTAAGCCATCTCGAGTGGCATCTTGGCTTATTTTGGCTTTTTCCATTTTGTCCTCATCCTCCAATGGATCTTAGCGTCCTCTCGGATTGCCAGTGTCTTGGTCGCTTAACCTGATTCTTCAGGTGATCGAAAATGGGTTAGTTACTTGGGCCTAATTTGGCTTGTGGCCATTTTGGGCCAGCCTTCTCCTGCGATCCTTTGGGCCTGTGATTGCAATTTTGGGCCTTGGGTTTCAGGACCCATCAAACTCTGTATTATTTTATAATATTATTATTTATTAAAATTAATAGAATAAAATGTGTCATTTTTCTCCATTGCAGAGTTAATTTTTTTTTAAAAAAAATTGATTTATGTTTTTCATTACCAAATTCAAATTACAATCTTAAAGTCTTTCTTCTGTTTCCAAATATATTTGGCACAACAATCTCATTTCAATGACAGATTATAGTTGAAAAATCATTCATAAGAATTGTATCCATCTATATTAAATCATTCATAAGATTTACAAAGCCGAGCACAAAAATATTATATTTTTATTATTTAGAAATTGACTATAATATAAGTTAGTTCAAATTATCTTTTTATTTATTTTAGATATTTAGAATAATATGTAACATAATCATATGTAGAATATCTTTTGAAATATTCTTAGTATTTTTTCATAGCCAATAATTTTATAATTAGTAATGATTTTATTATAGAAAAAAATTATATAGAATGACAATATTCTTAATGGGAGTTATATTAGAAATAAATATTCTATAGTAATTAAATAAGAATATCATCAATGACTAATAAATAGGGATGAAAGCTACTACTAAATAGGATCATTTTATGTAGAGTCCCACATCGGATGGAGAGAGAACAAAGCGTGCTTTTATAAGGGTGTGGATAACTCTCCATTGTGGACGCGTTTTGGGGGCGGTGGACTCCGTCTGCCAGGAACAAAACCGTGCGGGTCGCGTGATGACTTGGGACGCCGTGAAGTTCCCCCGATCTAAAGCAGACAATATCCACATGCGGATGCGTTGGGGACGTTACAGATGGTATCAGAGTCGGGATCCAGTCCGGTGTGCCAGCAAGGACGCTGGGTCTCCAAATGGGGTGGACTATAGAGTCTCACATCGGATGGAGAGAGAATAAAACGTGCCTTTATAAGGCGTGAATCCTCTTCTTTCTAGAGGCGCGTTTTGGGGCGGTGAACTCCGTCCGTAAACAAAAAACAGATGCTGCGCGCGTGATTGGCTTGAGACGCCACATGAAGCTTTCCTACCAAAACGACAATATCCACACGCGAACGGGACGTTACATTTTAATAATAAAATTATGTAATCTATAATTTATTTAGATAGGATATGTATATCCAACATAAATAGTACATTGGGCAGGGAACCATCACACTTGAATTCATGAAATGTCACATGATAAAAGTCAGGTAATATAAAAAAACTCAAACAGACATTTATTTTAATAAATATTTTAAATATTATGTGCGTATCATTATATAGCTTTGGTATAAAATTAAAGCTAAAATTAAAAATTAAAAAATTTAAAAATAAAAAATTACTTTGATAATTTTTCATAGGCAACAAACAATACTCCATGTGAGGAAATTATTTTTTTTCACAATTATGCACCTTGTTAACTTAATATTCCAACCTTTTTGGTTGATGGGTAGTTGGATATTCAACTCCCTTAAAGTTCCCTTATCTTTACCTTTTATTAGATTCAATAAAAATTAAAATTGATCTATATCTACCAATTTGACTTGTAGATTGAATGAAGAGTTTATGTTACTAGCATTGGGCCACCAAGGTTCAACCGAAGAGCAGGTGCTCTAGAAAAGAACCTAATAAATAAATTTTATTTATAGTCTGAGTCGATCAAATTATCGAATGATAAAAACTTAGATTCTAAAGTCTAAATCTCGAGGCAATTAAGGCTGATCGAGATGGGTGCATTGAAAGATGTTGGGTTATTTTACTAAGTAGCTAGTTTCCTATACTTGATAACATTCTACATTTTTACCTAAAAATTTATAAAATACTAAAAAAAAAAATTTTAGTGATAAAAAATTAGTGACAAATATATTTTTATCACTATTAATAATTAATATATAAAATTTAATTATAAAAATATAATTTTATCACTAAAATTTTAATATCAAATAAATACAAAATCATAAAAATAAAATAATTAACACTAAATAATAAAAATAAGAGTGACAAAAATATATTCTCACTTATTACAAAAAATATATCCTAATCTTAAAATTTTTTTAAAATTTTATAAATTATTTATTATATTATTATTTTAAAAAATTATATCTTTCAATAAATTATAAATAATTTATAAATTATTTATAAATTATTTATTAAATATTTATAAATATTTATGAATTAAATATTTATAAAACTAATCTCGAACGTTCAGCCAAATCACACACTCTCTTTCACCTCGCACCTCCCTGTCTGACGCTTCTACTCCACAGCCCTAAATTACAAACTTTGAGCTTCTCTTCCATCCTCTTCGCAATCAACGAATTTTACCTTCGCTCGCATGCAATCATCCGTTTAGCTTTGCAAATGATGAATCACTCACCAAATCGATGCTTACTATCTTACGGAGCTTTGCCTTAGGTATCTCCCGTTCCTTTCTATCTCTATGGTTCACAATATTTTGAATCGATACTTTGATATTGATTATAATCATATTTTGTTTCGATTTTGTACTGAAATAGAATAGATCTGACAGATTTTGATATTTTTTCTCTATCTTGCGGTGTCTTTATTCCATTCAACTTTTTTTCTTTCATTTTTTCTCCTCTCTTATTTCGAATATGTTCTTCCAGCTTCTAATTGACGAAAAGCCATAACTGAAGCCCGAATCAGAGTTGCCGTTGTTCTCTATTCTCTATTCGAGGCATAGTTTCAATTTGGAGCTATATTAGTTGTTTTGTGGTCGTTGATGATTTATACTTATGATTTCTTCGTCTGTGCCAATATTTGATAGGAATTTCTATAGTTTCCATTTCTATTGTATAAATAAGGCACCACCATCCGTCTTTGGAAAAAAAAAGGAAATAAACTGTGAGGAACTGAATTTTCCATCAATCTCATTATGTAGAAATCACGCCATTTCTTATGCTATTCTTTATTTTCTTGAAGCTAGAAACAACTTTCTACTTTAATTATTCTTCACATTGGTTCTGTGGCTATTTCTGTTCATGTATACTCTATGTTTACCCTATTTATCAATTCACGTATATTCTGTTATGTGGTAATCTTTTATGGAGAACTGTTGGTAGTAGCTTTGTGTAAATTTGTGGATTATGTTACATTATTAATTCTTGACATCTGCCTTTTTGGTATCCAAACATAGCTAGATTTTAGATCATCCAGTTTTTGAAATTCTTGCTCAGCTTCATACTTTATAAGTTGGAACCAAAATAATATTCACTAATGTCATCCAAAATTGTTCTGGAAGATTAGAGTTGGTCTTTTAAGGAGAGAATTGTGAATATTAAGATAATATGAGCTCTGGAGTCAGTTTATTAAATATACAAGTCTGATGTATTGTCTGGTAATCACATTACTTGTAACGGGTGCACCTGTTGTTGTTTCCTGTAACTTGGATTTTTTAAAGATGCTTTGAAGGTAAACTATGAGACTGTAATATGTGGGGAATACATTTATTAGATTTGATGCTTTGATTTCTAAGTTATTTGGCTAACAATATGATCTTCCTTCTTGCTACATTCTTTCCACAGAAAATCAGAAAGTTGAATCGGGTATGGATGCAGGTGATATGGATCGGCTGCTTGTTCAATACATAAGGTATGGGTATTCATTTAGTTTCTATTTGCTTTTGCATGATTTGACTATAGATCTCATCGTGTGTAGGCTCTTCGACTACAAGTAAAGATGAGCTTTTCTTGAATCTAATCATGGATTATGTACCCGAGTCTTTGTATTGCGTTCTTAAGCATTACAGCAATATGAACTAGAGGATGCCATTTATTTATGTTATACTTTATACATATCAGGTACTAATAGTTTCTAGCACACCATATTTCTTCAGGGTTTGAATTTGTTGATTTTTTTTTTTCTAAAAATGACTCTTGACATTTGTATATTCTTTTTGTAAGGTTAGAGATAAACTTTTTAAGGAAACGCTCTACCTTGCAGGTAAGTTATTGGCTGTTGTTTTTCATTTCTTTATTTTGCTTTTCATCTACCATGTGCTATTACTTCATAATGTTCATGTTATCTCTTCCCTAACAAGAGAGAATTTAGAGAAGGAACCATAGAACATGGAGCTGGGAAATTAGGTGGGTTAGCATCTTTATCTATCTGTTAGATCTGAGAATCTAATTAAATATAAAATCCTCTGTTAATGTTCCTTGTTACTGTTAATGCATTGTAGTATAAGATCTGAGGATCTTATCATTTAGTTAATAATTTGTAGTAAAATTTGTTTTGTCTTATCCTGCTCTCACCCCTTTTTTTTCTTAGGGTTTCCATCATTGGACTGTTTACCTTCTTTGTATAACTCAACCTCTAAAACTCATTGACCAGCTCAAAAGATTTCGTCATTGGTTATAAAAAATTTTCCCAATTATGAAAAAAAGAAGAAACAAAGAGTCTTTCAGAAGGGAAAAATTAGGTAATTTTTATGTATTATTCTTTTAATGAATTAGAGTAGAAGTTTGTAATTTTAAAAATTCTAAATTTGTAACTTTCTTTTCTGCCTCTATGCCCAATTCTTGGCAATTTTCTGAAGTCTTTGACTTCAAAGACTGCAAGTTTATTGGCAATTAGTGGCCCATCTGATGAGCCAAGTTTTAATCCAGTTGTAGATGTTAGAGATATAAGTTTCTTCACGTTCAGTTAGTTTCACATATAACTGACCACTATTTGCTAAAATATAGTCATTTCTATATGTTTTGGATCCATAGATCTTATTGTAGCAATTTGAAGGCTTCAAATTCTTATTCCTTTTTTCTTTTGGATCTAAAATTATTGGGCCCGTGACTTATATGAGACAATTTTATCATAAAGTGTAACTGTTCTATGATATTTTATTAATATACACTGATGTATAATTAAACCGATTTTGATTCCAATGTCACCAAACTTTTGCAATTCCTCATTTAGCTCGAAGAATTTGACTTACAAAGTCATAATTTGAGATTCTCTGAATTACATACTCTATTTTGAATACAACAAAAAGTTTCTTATTTTTTCAATATAATTTTAAATATAATTAAGACCAATAACTAAATATGAGTGACTGTTAATGCTTGAAATTCCATCATTGGAATTCAATCTAATGCTCTGTCAATGTTGAAATGCAATCATGCCCTGTAAGTGGATTTTGAAGCATTAAACACATTTCTTGGAAAATATGCTTTGTCAACGTGGATGTGTTTCATATTGAGCCTAAGCGGAGATTAGCCGGGACATGAAAGCTGCTGTTGGTTCTTCGACACATCATACTGTCTTCTTTTTCACTGGGCCTTCTTTAGCGTAAGTGGGTTTTCTGGAACTCAAGGGATACGGAAATGAAAATGGAGGCAAAGGTTTTGATATGATAGGGGAGCATGAGCCATTGGTGTGGTTTTCAAAATGAATAAGAGGATGTGCTTGCTCCATCCAATTACAAGCATCAGCCTTTCCGTGCAAATACGAAGGGGTCTTTTCTACACTTTGCTTCAGAGCATCTCTTCTAGCTGAAATTTCATGGATATACTCTCCAACCAAAAGATGAAACTTGGAAGATAATTTTTTTTTTTTTTTTATAATAGCTCTTTTTATTATATTGCATAGCTGGAATTTTTGTTTAAAAATTATTGTAAGATAATTTTATTCTATTATATGAAATTTACTTGTGTTTTTTATCAATATAAATTTAATGTTTGTATTAAAATTTTATCCATATATAATTTAGATATTAAACTATATGCCTTTTGTGATAATATTTGTCATTAAACATAATATTTAGTGACAAATTAAAAATATATTTTAGTGATAAAATTATTTTGTCACTAAAGAATATAATTTAGTGACAATTTATTTTTTGTCACTAAAGAAACCTTTTAGTGACAAAATAAAAATCTGTCACTAAAAATTTAATGACGGGTTTTTAGTAAGGATTTAGTGACAAAATACTATTTCATTACTAAAATTTGTAGTAATAAATTCATAATCATTAGTGATAATTTATTTTGTTACTAAAGATTAATATTGTTGTAGTGAAAAATATGCATTGATACATAATCTGTGTGTTCCATCACGAGAAACTCGCATTGTGATCCACGATTAGAACGTGCATGGTGGTTGCTAACTTGAGCAATGCACCGTCCCTGATCCGAAATGCTTATCTTAATTAATCAATTCAATTATTAAGTTAAGACCTATTAAAATTAAGAACTTGACGGTTCGCTGTCAAAGTTTTAAAATTTTAAATAAATATTTGGACATAAATTATAAGTCAATATCAACAATTGATTCAAAATAATAATTAGTCAAATCACATAACTTAAAATATTACACCTGAAAGTGGTTTCGAATAATAATCATACTATGAGAATAAAAATACATAAAGATATATATCAATACAAAATCAGAGTACTCAAATAGAAACTCAACTAATTACTACAAAAATAAGCGATATCCAACTAAATCATCGACCATAGATGTCTCAACAATCAAATTAAATACAATCCATTCAATTGAAATGAAAAATAAATTATCCTAATATTACTTTTTGAGACAGTAATATAATACCAAAATATTCACATCCTAAGTTTACATTCTCGGACAGTCTTCCTGATGGTGTCCTCTATATGTAAGTGCTCGAACCCGCTAATCTTAAGGAGTTCACAAAAATAAAAATAAAAGTGAACAAATTACTTAATAAGGCATATAATTTACATTAACAAACATATAATTTATATCAAAATTATGCGAGGAGTATGATCAATTTTTGATGCAATATCAAAATATTTCCATAACAATTATGTATAATTTTAAATTGATAACTCTATTTCTTATTTTACCCAATATATTATGAAAATATGCTCAAATCATACAATTTTTGTAAACATAGGTTCATACCTATAAAGGGGCAAATAATCAAAATTTGAGTTAAAAATCTTACTATAATATCTTAAATTTTTATCTAATTTATTATGGATAAAATTATTATTTTGGATTAAATTTGGTGATTTGAATTAATGATGTTATTGAAAAATTATTGAGTTAGTGTCTAAAGTACGCTCTTGATTTTGCCTAAGTCTTTATTTGGACTTTGAAATAAAAGTAATATGTATATATATATATATATATATATATAATGGTGATGATAACAATAATAATAAATAAATAAATAAATAAAAGGGAAAGGAGAATTGGGGAGAGAGAAACAGGAGAGAAGAAAATGAAGAGAAGAAAATAGGGAACAAGGAGAAAAGAGAGGAGGGCGCAGCAGCGGGTCGCTAGCAAGGCAGGAGGCAGCAGGAGAGTGCAATGACAAGGAGATGTCATCATTGCTGCCATTGCCGGTCAAGGAGCGCAGTAGGGGGAATGGAAAAAGGAGTCGGGAGCCGAAGGAGGCAACCGTTGGCATTACTACCGTTGTCGAATAAAATACATGAAATTGAGGCAAGTAAATCCTCCTATTCACTTCATTGATATTGAGTTTTTGTTTGCATGTATGGATTTTAAAAAAAATTGGTTAAAAACGTGATTTTGGTGGATGAGGCTTGCAGTTGAAGGAGAAGAAAGAGGGTTTGTGGCAGTGCCGGTGAAGGGATTGCTCGTTGGTGGTCGGTGATTGCCGCAGGGGGTAGAGGAGGCGGCAGAAGCGGCAACGCTTATGACAATAGGGTTCAGGAGAGAGAGAGAAATGGAAGAGGCGTGGGCTTCGTGTGGCAGGAGAGAGAAATGTTCGATTCGGGTACCCTGAAGTATCATTTTGACAACTTTACTTGAAATAAAATGAAGGCCAGTATATATAAGCCACTTATTTTGTTTGATTTAGCATTTAAAATATTTTGGATACTATTTAAAATCTTTACTAACAGGTATATATTTTTATATATCTGATTTATTTAATCTAGACATATATGTATTGTTCATTAGCTGATTTGGATGTTTCTGAATTGAGTTTTATGATTTTAGAGGGTTCACTATTTTTTTAGAAGATTAAAAATTTTATTAAAAAATATATATTTTTATATCATTATCATTATATGTAGCCGTACAGTCACATATATGTGTCGGATTGTGGTCACTATATTTGAATTATTAAATATTTTGGCCAACTCCCCGTAGGAAGATTTATTAGAAAATCCTTTTCCATCGCCAGAAAAGATTTGAAATAATGACCTTTTTCGTTTGAATGATTTGATTTGACATTATAATGTATTCGGATATCCTAATATATTTTGACAAGTTTAAAGATTGCACTTAAAGTCACTGGTGGTAAAATATAGTGAACAACTTTACCCATTGGTATAGAGTATATGGGTGGCCATACATGTTGACCTAATTTATATTTAATTTGGCCTAAGGTTATCAAAATTATTTATAACTATTCCTCAAGCTAATTTTTAAATAATCAAAATACGTAATATTACAATTTTTAATACCCGTTAACGAAAGTTTGAATGGGGTTTTGCATTCAAACTTATAATCCAATCGTAACTATAATCTAAATGAAATATATTCTAAACAAAATATAATATAAAACGAAACCTTATAATCCGAAATGAAATCATATATCCAAATATATGAGAATGATTGAATTCCAACTGTGGGCAAAACCTACGAATCTCAAACGAAATTTTAATATAAATCAATACAGGAAAACATATTAAAATGTAAAATTTGTACAAATGAAAGGATAGAATATCGATCAATTAATATAATAAAGGGTTACAAATACTCTTGATAACTTTGAGCTAAATCAATTATTATTTAAATAATATTATATAATTTTTTATATGATAAAATATGTTGTTATTTTAGAAATACTATTTTTATTTTTATATATATAATTGCCACAAATAAATTGCAATAATTACAAAAATTAATTAAAATTGATTATATATTTTTTCCCTAAAAGAATTTAAAAAATAAAGTTATGGTAAAATTCCTTGATACCTGGTAAAAAGATAAAAAAAAATGGGAATAATTATGTTGCGTTCTGGCTCCACGGGTCTGAGAGATGCACAGGTTGGGGACGTCTCAGCCGGATCTCTCAGAAAGGCTCGTGAATGAGGGGTGTTGGGTCCAAGGGGTCCAACACGGTCGAGAGATGCAGAGGCGCGTCCCAACACAAGTGAATGATGTGTTGGACACGAGATGAGGATTGAGACCGGATGTTTTATGTGAAAAACCTCCTCTTGAATGGGGAGGAAAAATCACGAGGCTCAGGGCCTGTAAAGAGCTTCACTATATGGGTTGGAGATTTTACAGAGTACAGTTGTGAGGGTTAATCCCTTTCCTATCTCACGTTTTGTGTTTATCTCCTAAGGAAGCTATACTCGCTGGGAGTCTTTTTACTCTTCTTTGAGGAGTTGAGTGTGGAGAGAGAATGCCCGGTTGAAGCTTTAGGGCTCAGAGTTGTTGAGTCTGGAAAAGCTCTCCCCTTGGAAAGGGGGTCTTGCTGTGTATTTATAGTGGAAGCCGAGCCGTTGGGGAGTGGACACGTGGCGTCCATCCGGCGGTTGAGGAGCTGGTCCACTGGCTTCCATTAATGCAGCTGACGTGTGGAGAGTGACATGTGGACGGTGCCGCTGCAGCTTCTGAGTGTGTCAGGTGTACAGGATCTGGATATCTGCCTTGATTTGACTAGGCGTGCCTGGCTGATGGCGGCGACGCCAGCATTGTGCTTTCTGAAACCAACGAAGTAGGCTAGTTGGCATTCTCGGCCATGAACGGCGGTTCTCGTCTGTCATGAGACTCATTGTAAGCTCGCGGGCTTGGAGGAGGAACAGCTCAGGTGGCCCTCTCTGGGAAAAGTCCGAGAGATTCTTTCTGGCAGCTCCAAAACATGAAACCTCTTGGGCTCTCTACTGGGCTTCTCACTGGGGCCATCCGTCTCTTCTCCTTGTGGGAGTGTTTAAGGCTTCTTTAATGGGGTAGTGCTTTTATTGGCTCAGACGGGCCCAACATAGCCCCCATGGCAAAGGACCCAAGTCCCTCGGCCGCTTGGCATGAAGTCGTTGGCCCACTGGAGATGTTAGTCGTCCGAGAGCGTGTGTCCTGGTGGCGAGCTCTGTGTTGACCTTGACAGGTGGTTGTTCTCGGACCTCTTCTGGGCCGCCGTTTCACTTTTCTGCTGGAGCATTAAATGCCGTATCCTGCTGATGTGACGTGTGATCAAGCGCCTTGGGAAGGAAAGATCGCCAGACTTCTGAGGCGAATGGCCTGTCGACGCGTGGTAAGGGTAATGAGTACGTTTTTTCGTACTCTAGGGTTTATTTAAACCTCCCGTTGCCTTGGTTTTTTCATCTTCGCGCCTGTTTTCCGTTTCCTTCTTCGTTCGAGCTTCGTTTTCTCTTCCTTTCTTTGGTTTTCATGGCGCCTGGAGTGAGAGACATTGCTTCCACGGTGACGCTCGACAAGTCATGCGGAGATCCGAGCTCGGCATCGATCCCCGAGTCTATGGCTATGATGATTCCTGAGCCGCATGATAGGCGTTGTACCCTCCAGATGGCTTCATCGCCATGAGAGGCCCACCTTAAAGGCGGGCTACGGTTTTCCATTCCGGTGGAGCTCTATGACATTATGAGGGCGCTTGGTGTGCCTCTCGCCAGGCTTCAGCCGAATCCAATGAGGTATCTGGTGTCCTTGTGTGTCTTTTTCCGATGTCATGAGAAGCTCTTGAATGCTCTCATAGTCAAGGTGCTGTTCCGCTTTACGCAGAACCTTGATTGGATCGTGATGACTCCCCGCCCGGAGTTTTCTTCGCTATGTGGTGGCAACCCGGATTCCACGAGGGGTTGGATGGACAAATTCTTCTTCCTTGGCGTTTACGAGCACTGGGCCATTCCCACTACGTGGGGGAAGGTGGCTAGTCAGTACTGCTCTGACCCTTCAAGGGAAGACCGAAAGGAAGTGAGGGCGCACACGGACTTGGTGCTGGCCAATCTGTGGACTTTCCATTTGAACAAGCGCAACATCTTGCTGGCCGCTGATAAATTCAGGGAAGCTAAGTGGGAGCCGTGGGACGAGGCTCCTCGCCCAGTTCCTCTCGTAACGGCCAGGGAGAGACCGAGGACTAGGGGACCCACTGCCGAGCGCTCCTCGAGTGATGATGAGGATTTTGATATCGAGGACATGAGCGACGATGACGTGGCTGTTTCTCTGCCTACGAGGTCGGGGGCTGGCTCTTTTTCTGAGTCCTCGAAGCTTAGGGGTCTCGTCTTCACTTCCACTGCTAATACCTCAGCCGAGCCCTCAAGAGCTGTTGTGTGGAATAGAGAGCTTTTTGAGACCCAGACCTCTTGTGGTGATGATGATGATGACGTTCCTCTGATCAAGAGGATGAGGACTGAAGCCTTTCTTCCGGGGCCCTCGGGATCTGGCGGTCTCGCCTTCACTTCCACTGCTAATCTCCCTAATACATCCGCGGAGATTCTTCCTCGTAGCGCGGTCCTCGGGCATTGACCCCCTGATGACTTCGTCCCGGCGCTCCTATTACATTGTCGGTGACGCCTCGGGCAGGATTGATCATCCTCCCGAGGACATAGGAGGCGGGAGTGCCGCGAGGGATTCTGAGAGGGGGATGTCGGCTGAAATGATCCGGGAGATGGTGGAGGTCGTGGATTTGATTGTTGACGAGTCCGCGCCTTCTGATCCTTCTGAGCACCCTGTTGTTATTGAGGCCGAGCAGTTGCCTGAGGCTCTTAGGGGCGCTGACTTCGAGGCAGGCCTTTCGGTGATTTCTGTAGCTGATGAGTCTGTGTCTGAGGCGGCGCCTGCGGGGCTTAGGAGCGAGCTGCAGGAGTCCGAGTCCCACGTGGAGTGTGGCCTAGGGGACGACCCTCTTGTTTCTAAGGTAGCCCGTTGCTTCCTTCCTTTCTTTGCCTTTCATTGTTCATGCCTTGATGAACTTTCCTGTGGCAGCTCCAGAGCTTGATAGCCGGCCTCAACGGGCTAGTGGGAGTGATTGCTCAATCCTGCCTGTAAGTGAGGTCCTCAAATGCCGCTCGTGAAGCTGCACAGTGGGCGGAAGCGGAGCTGGCTGGAGCAAAGGAGAAGATCGCTTCTCTTGAGGCCACCGTCAAGGATCTGCGGCTTAGGCAGAGCCTCCTTCAGGAACGGATCCTTCGCCAGGAGGAGAGGTTGAGGACGTCCGTGCAGATTGCTGAGATGGCTCCTGTGCTGGACGGCAAGTTCCGGGACGGTGTTCGCATGTGCCGCCGAGTGGCGCGATTGATTCGTCCGCGGTTCCCTGTGGCCGTCCTCGATCCCAGGAATGCTGGTGCCTTGAGCATGGAAGACTTGTACGGCGTTGACGGTAGGCCTTTCCCTGGCCCTCCTCAGGTAGGGCCTGATAATGAACCTCTTACGCCTGAGGAGGTAGTTCCGGCGGAGCAGACGGGATCTTCGGGAGCCTATGAGGCTCAGAGAGGAAGAGACCGAGCGGCACTTCCTTGACATGCTGCTTCCCTGTTCTTCATTTTGTTTTTGTTTTGCCATACTTGTACTGAAAATCTTCTTTTTGTGAATAAGACTTTGTCCTTTTCGCTTTAAAGCTTCAGACGTTCTTTTCGTGTCTTGTTTGTACGTGTGTTTTTTTTTTTTGCGGCGCGTTGCCCAGCGCCTAACTTTTTGTTCCAAGCCGGGCGACTTCCTTTAGGTGTTTGACTCTTTGCCCTTTCGGGCTTAGGCGTGCAGCCTTTTCCGGGACTTCTAGCCCTTAGCCTTCTGGGTTTATTCTCGTCGCCCGATCTCTAGGACCGCTTAGTTGCGGTTGAGGTTCTGAGTTTTGACCTCAAGGGTCCGGCCTCTGGGACCGCTCGATCACAGCCCGAGTTTTGTTACGACCAAGGGGGCCTCTGGGACCGCTTCGGTCCACCCACCGAAGTTTTTGTTATGACCTCAAGGGGGCCCCTCTGGGACCGCTTGGTCACAGCCTGAGTTTTTTTGTTACGACCTCAAGGGGTCTGGGCTCTTGGACCGCTTTCGGTCATGAAGTTTTTGTTACGATCTTAGGGGCCGGGCCTGGACCGCTAGGTCACAAGTAGGAAGTTTTTGTTATGACCTCAAGGGCCTTGGCCTTGGGACCGCTCGGTGTACCAGTTTTTGTTATGACCTCAAGGACCCGGCCTGGGACCGCCTGATTCTGCCGATTTTTTGTTATGACCTCAAGGGCCCGGCCTCTGGAACCGCTCGGTCACAGCCAAGTTTTTGTTTGTTGAATGCCGTGAGTTGCCGGCTGCTTCCTGTTGCTCCGGGGCCGCACCCGAGTCTTCGCAGGAAGCGGTCGAGGAGAGAGTATGGGAACGCTTCGTTGTAAGGGTAAAAAATTCACGTTTTATTAATGCATATTTTTCTTACATTGAGTGGCCTCCAAGGCTTTTGTCCTTTTTCTCTCTCTTTTTTTTTTTTTAGTCCGCGCCCATTATGGCCCCGCTCGAGCGGCGTGATCGGGCAGCCTTCCCGTCGCTCCGAGCCGCGCCGGGTCTCCGCAGAAGTGGTCGAGATATCCTTCCGTTGCGCCCGCTTGAGTTTCGCCGGGAGCTTTTATGATCCCGGTGTCGTAGGTGCCGCGCCGCCATGGTATGGCGATATTCCCACCGGTCACCTCCTCCGGATCTTCAACGCCTGGGCCATCTTAGGAACTTTTCGTCCCCGATCCGCCTCGGGATGGGGTGGAGGAGTCGGTGAAGGCCAATGGCCTCAGTGTCTTTCTTCCCCGAGGACCATCATCCGGGCTTATCGTGCCGGACGGTGGCTGGGTCTTCCGGTGGGCGCGCCTTCGCTTCCTTTCCGTCCTCGGGGGCAAGGGGGTCTTCGATTCCGCCTGGCTGAGTTGTTTTTCGGCCTTGGGTCCAAAGGCAGTCTTCCGAGCCTCTTGAGCCCCTCCTTGACGGGGTAGGACTCATGGACTTCTTTTATTGAGGTAATCCCTCAACTCGGCCCGGAGCCCGCACCGACCGGGGCTTGCCTCCGGAGTGCCGTATGGCGCGGGCTGAGCGTGGGCTCCTAGAGTGTTCGCTCGCCCGCCGCTGGAGGTCATGACCGGGCCCGGCCCTTGAGGAAAATCCCACCTTGCGCTGGGGTTACGGACGCCGGTGCCGGGCCGCCGCTATTCCCTCGCCCCGACGGAGACATTCGCGTGGCGGCCTTCTCCTGGGTGGACGTGTCGCCTTATCTCGCCGAACATCCTCGGGGCGTTGTTTGTTGTTGGAGGGTGGGAAGCCGTGAGTTTTTGTTCTTCTTTTCCACGCGCCACGGCGCCAATGTTGCGCTCGCTCCACAGTCCGGAGATGCACAGGTTGGGGACGCCCCATGGATCTCGAAAGGCTCGTGGAATGAGGGGTGTTGGATCTAAGGGTCCAACACGGAGAGAAGATGCAGGCGCGTCCTGTCCCGTGGGTCCAGGTGGAGTCGTGCAACACAAGTGAATGATGTGTTGGACTGTAGATGAGGATTGAGGTAGGATATTTAAGGCTCGAGAGAGGAAAGGCAAGGCGGCACTTCCTTGACATCTTTGCTTCCCCGTTCTTCATTTTGTTTTTGTTTTGCCATACCATCTTGAAAATCTTCTTTTTGTGAATAAGACTTTGTCCTTTTCGCTTTAAAGCTTCAGACGTTCTTTTCGTGTCTTGTTTTATGACGTGTGTTTTTTTTTTTTGCGGCGCGTTGCCCACGCCTAACTTTTGTTCCAAGTCTATGACTTCCTTTAGGTGTTTGACTCTTTGCCCTTTCGGGCTTAGGCGTGCGCCTTTCCAGGACTTCTAGCCCTTAGCCTCGGGTTTATTCTCGTCGCCCGATCTAGGACCGCTTAGTTGCGGTTGAGGTTCGAGTTTTGACCTCGAGGGTCGGCCTCGGGACCGCTCGATCACGTAGAGTTTTTGTTCTGACCTCAAGGGCCGGCCTACTGGGCCCGCTCGGTCTTCAATGAGTTTTTGTTATGACCTCAAGGGCCGGCCTCTCTGGGACCGCTCGTCACAATGAGTTTTGTTACGACCTCGAGGGGTCTCTTGGACCGCTCGGTCCACAGTAGGAGTTTTTGTTACGACCTTAAGGGCCCCGGCCTGCGGGACCGCTAGGTCTGGCCAGAAGTTTTTTTGTTATGACCTCAAGGGCCCGGTCTGCCAGGACCGCTCGGTCCACAATGAGTTTTTGTTATGACCTCGAGGACCGGCCTGCAGGGACCTTTCGATTCTGACCGATTTTTTGTTATGACCTCAAGGGCCCGGCCTCTGGAACCGCTCGGTCACAGCCAAGTTTTTGTTTGTTGAATGCCGTGAGTTGCCGGCTGCTTCCTGTTGCTCCGGGGCCGCACCCGAGTCTTCGCAGGAAGCGGTCGAGGAGAGAGTATGGGAACGCTTCGTTGTAAGGGTAAAAAATTCACGTTTTATTAATGCATATTTTTCTTACATTGAGTGGCCTCCAAGGCTTTTTGTCCTTTTTCTCTCTCTTTTTTTTTTTAGTCCGCGCCCATTATGGCCCTGCCCCTCGAGCGGCGTGATCGGCGGCTTTCCCTTTGCTCCGGAGCCGCGCCCGGTCTTGCAGAAGTGGTCGAGATATCCTTCCGTTGCCGCCCCGCTTGAGTTTCGCCTGGAGCTTTACGTCCCCCTGTGTAAGTGGCCTTGTTGCCATGGTAATGCGGTATTCCCATCAGTCACCTCCCTCCGGATCTTCAACGCCTTGGGCCATCTTAGGAACTTTTCGTCCCCGATCCGCCTCGGGATCTTTGGTGGAGGAGTCGGTGAAGGCCAATGGGCACGAGTGTCTTTCTTCCCCAAGGACCATCCGCTCGGGCTTATCGTGCCGGACGGTGGGTTGGAGTCTTCGGTGGGCGCTCGCCCCATGCCTTCCTTTCCTCTGTCCTCGGGGCAAGGGGTCTTCGATTCCGCCCGGCTGAGTTGTTTCGTCGGCCTTGGGTCCAAAGATGAGTCTTCGAGCCTCTTGAGCCCCCTCCTCGACGGTAGGACTCATGGACTTCTTTTTATTGAGGTAATCCCTCAACTCGCCTGGAGCCCGCACCGACTGCTGTCTCCGGAGTGCCGTATGGCGCGGGCTTTCGGAGCGTGGGCTCCTAGAGTGTTCGCCTGCCTTCTGCTGGAGGCTGCGGACGGCCCTTGTGAGGCTGTCCACCTTCTGCGCCAGTTTACGGACGCTGGTGCCGGGGCCGCCGCTTATTCTGCCGCCCGACGGGAGACATTCGTCGTGGCGGCCTTCTCCTCCGGTGGACGTGCTGCCTTATCTGCTGAACATCCTTGGGGCGTTGTTTGTTGTTGGAGGGTGGGAAGCCGTGAGTTTTTTGTTCTTCTTTTCCCACAGACGGCGCCAATGTTGCGTTCTGGCTCCACAGGTCCGGGAGATGCACAGGTTGGGGACGTCCCAGCCGGATCTCTCAGAAAGGCTCGTGAATGAGGGGTGTTGGATCTAAGGGGTCCAACACGGCCGAGAGATGCAGAGGCGCGTCCCGTCCGGTCCGTGGAGTCAGGCAACACAAGTGAATGATGTGTTGGACACGAGATGAGGATTGAGACCGGATATTTTACGTGAAAAACCTCCTCTTGAATGGGGAGGAAAAACCACGAGGCTCAGGGCCTGTAAAGAGCTTCACTATATGGGTTGGAGATTTTACAGAGTACAGTTGTGAGGGTTAATCCCTTCCCTATCTCACGTTTTGTGTTTATCTCCTAAGGAAGCTATACTCGCTGGGAGTCTTTTTACTCTTCTTTGAGGAGTTGAGTGTGGAGAGAGAATGCCCGGTTGAAGCTTTAGGGCTCAGAGTTGTTGAGTTTGGAAAAGCTCTCCCCTTGGAAAGGGGGTCTTGCTGTGTATTTATAGTGGAAGCCGAGCCGTTGGGGAGTGGACACGTGGCGTCCATCCGGCGGTTGAGGAGGTGGGTCCCTTGGCTTCCATTAATGCGGTGGCGTGTGGAGAGTGACATGTGGACGGTGCAGCTGCGCCTTACGAGTGTGTCAGTGTACGAGGATCACGGATATCTGCCTTGATTTGGTAGGCGTGCGCATTGATATAGCGGCGCGGTGGTTGCAGGCTTTCTTGGAAACCAACGAAGTAGGCTAGTTGGCATTCTCGGCCATGAACGGGCGGTTCTCGTCTGGTCATGAGACTCATTGTAAGCTTGCGGGCTTGTGAGGAGGAACAGCTCTTGTGTGGCCCTCTGGGGAAAAGTCCGAGAGATTCTTTCTGGCAGCTCGGGCAGTTGCGAAACCTCTTGGGCTCTCGGCCCTTGGGCTTCTCACTTGGGCCATCTGGTCTCTTCTGCTTGTGGGAGTGTTTCTGGGCTTCTTTAATTGGGCCGTGCTTTTATGGGCCTTTGTACTGGGGCCCAACATAGCCCCCCATGGCAAAGGACCCGAAGTCCTCGGTCGTTTGGCATGAAGTCGTCGGTCTGCTGGAGATGTTAGTCGTCCGAGAGCGTGTGTCCTGGTGGCGAGCTCTGTGTTGACCTTGACAGGTGGTTGTTCTCGGACCTCTTCTGGGCCGCCGTTTCACTTTTCTGCTGGAGCATTAAATGCCGTATCCTGCTGATGTGACGTGTGATCAAGCGCCTTGGGAAGGAAAGATCGCCAGACTTCTGAGGCGAATTATATATATATATATATATGAGAATAATTATGTTATATAGCAAATAATAATAGTTAAAATTAAAAAAAAAATTCATATAAATGATCTCTTTGAAAAACTGATCTTTCTAATAAAGAAAAATATTATATATATATTTTACATATATAATATCCCTACCAGCTTAAGTAAATACTATGTTAGTATTATGTGATAAGCTAGTTTTTAATTATAAAAGTTTAAACAAAAAAAATAGTTATTAGTAATTGTTAAAATAATTAAAGAAAAATTTTAATATTAAAAATATTATAAAAAATAAAAAAATAAAATATTAGGACACTTGTATGTCTCAAACATATAATTATTACTTATTTTATATTTTATCTATTACCTTTATAATATATTTTATTTATTTATAATTAAATAAATTACGTATATGATTATTAAAAATGTTTTTAAAAATTAAATAAAATTTTAAATAAACCTTATAAATAAAAAATAAATTACAAAAATAATTATAAATAAGCATTTTACTATTTTTTTTATATAAATATTTAATTATCATCCCAATAAAAAAAAATCAATAGCAAAAATGCATTGAAAGGATCCAAAAATGTTCAGTACGGAGCATCAATAATGCACCGTGGTGGAGTACGGGCCAATGCTTACCTTCACAATGGAAGTTTCCAAGTTATTAAATCTAGAACTTGCTGTCGAAGTTGGGAAGCTCGAAATTTATCTCAGAATATTCACTCTAATATTTATTTTAACACAATATACCTATTAAATATATTATTTATATTGGTCAAAGGTTAACAAAATAGATGTTAAAAGTATAATAAAATTTTAAATTTTTTAATATTAATACTTTATTTTAATCAGTTAAAATAACATATCATATGTAAAGACTCAACCATACAAGTGTCTCTGATTATTATGACATTTGTGTTCACATTCAAGAGATATTATCGTTTTTAGACTTATTGGTATAATAAATTAAGTATAATAAACATAATCTTTAAATTATGTATAATAGTATTTATTTTAATGATAATTTTAATAATTATCAAAAAAAATTATACCAATCTTTAATTATTTATAAACACTAAATAATATAAAAATATATGTTTTAACAGTTTTTTTACCACTCAATTCAATTCAGTAAAGAAAAATATACGAATGAGAAAGAGGAAAAGTCACATCAGCAGAAGGGCACCGTGTGCTTCTTTTTTAACTTATTTTTTTTTAACCATAAATAAATTAAAATCTTTTAATTCATCTTAGACTAATTGTAACTAATAATTAATTAATAATTTTTATAAATTATTAGTAGCACATAGTAGTATATCAGAACTACTCTGATAAATTAAATAAATGGCAGTAGTTAAATGAATACTTTTATGAAAGTTACTTTTTAAAATTGAGCATTTCATCGTCAAATGTCTTTAATAAAATAAATTTAGAGTATGAAAATCCTATATAATTTGTTGATCTAATTTATGTTATATAAAATTAATAATTTAATTAATAAATTAGAAATATCTTTCTAATATATATTTTATCTTGACTAAAAATTTATAGATCATTAACACAACTAATTATAAGTAGAACATATATAAGTTTTCTCATTGGCATAGAGGAAACCTTCCATATAAAAGTAATTGATTTGAGTTCATTCATTAAATTTATTTTCTAATAAGTATGTACACATTTAGCAAAGTGTTGATTAGAAAAGTAATCGGGAGCCCAATGACTCCTCCTGCATTATCTAAATCACTAATATTTCATCGCAATGATATATGATAAAAAATATTTAAAATTTTAGATCTCAAATAATTAGAGTTAAAAAATACAATTTCAAATCTAAAAAATTTTAATTATGTAAATAAATAACGCATACCATATAAATTCTTTAGAATAACGAATAACACACATTATCTAGCATAGCAAACCTCCTCTTTCATGTGCTCACCTGACTCTATTAGGTGAAGCCATATAAGCTTACTCTATTAGGTTATAAATCAATATATATATATAAATAATTATAATTTCTTAGCATTTGAAAAATAATTTAGAATAACTAATGCTGAAAATATTATAATTTAATCGATTGCTTTTTATAAGATATGGTAAATTTTTAAGTCCATGGTTGGATGTTGAGTTTGGTCAAAAAGAAACACGTAGTTTCAATTAAAAAATACATTTTATGAGATGTTTTTAGGTTTAATTTTTCTATGAAAGTAGGAAAAAATATAGAAAATAAGTATGAAATTTTTTTTAAAAAAATGAAAACGTGTGACACAGAAATGATAAAAAAAAATGAGTAAATGGTACAAATAGAAGAGAGAATAATTTAAAATTGTAAATAGTTAAAAAAAAAGAAAAACCAAAGAAAAAAACGAAAATGGAGTGCTACAATAATTTTTTGTTGTATAATTAGTACAACCACGAGAGTATCGTGCATTTAGAAATTAAGGAACATATTGATCTCTAACTTACTAAGAAGAAAAACAACAATAACAAATTTTGATAGTTAAATTCTTATCTTTTTATAGTATTAGTAGTAAATACCTAAGGCTTAATCAAGAACCCCGTTTTCGTAAAATGGGTCCAAGTTTATAGAAGGCACGAGGAACACCATGGCCCAAGAGACTACGTGGGTTTTCGAGGCCCGAGAATTTAAGTCCACGTTCCAAAAAGCCCAAGGAGCTAAACTGGTTTGAGAGACTGGCTTGACTTTATAAATATGATGACGTAATAAAGACCAAAGACCTAGATAAAGGAGAGGATATCTGGCGCTAAAACCCCGAAAACATGGTATAGATGATATGGCTCTAAGAGCCCGAAGACTCAGTGTTGAGCAAGTCCTCAGTTGAAAGTCGAGGACATTTATCACCAAACATTCGCGGATGTGACAAAGGTATTGCCTTCATAAAAAACGCGGACTCTCAGAAGTCTTCAACGGCACAAGCGCAGAAAACAAGCTCAGGACAACCGAGAATGACAACTCAGATTGTTGACTTTCACAAAGGCACGCGCGATATCTGCAACACGCGATTTTCACAGGGAATGATGGCCTGCAGAGTAGGTGTAATCACTGCAGAAGTGACGTCTTACAGAGTTGACTTGTATGCACGCAATCTATCTGACATGATAAAATGAATTTGTAGAGTTGGTGGTAGGATCCACTGCACACGCTACCTCCACGTGGCTACTCCACGTAGGAGGACTTAACCATTATATAAGCCTTCATTGTGTACCTAACAAAGGATCGACTTTTTTATATCTGCTTTTACGCCCATAGAGAGAAAAGACAAGCTACTCACACAGTTAATTAAGAGAACACCTATACTTATGAAAGTAATCCCAGAGCGCCACTTTTACACTTTATTCTTCACCCTTTGTACTCAATCAACAAATTAGTGAAAACTTTTTCGGACTCAAAATCTTGTAATTTTTTCCTCTCATTTAGAAAAGAATTTTCCACATAAGAACGCCACGTGACACTGTCTTTCTCTCTCTATCTTCTCCTTTTACTTAAACTCTATATTTGTGTTACTCTACATTTGGGTCCTCATCTGTATAGAATCCAGGATCCAAGGACGTAATATTGGGGCCGTCTGTAGGAACCGACTAAAAGCCAGATTAACAGATTTTCTAAGAGATTAAAAGCTCACAAAATGATGAATACCAGAGCACATACCAGTGTCTCAACCAGAAAAGCTACTTCATGTGGTAATGGCCATGCCGCAGGTATCAGGATAGAGGAACAAACTAATCCATATGTCCGAGCATTAGCTTTGAGGGCGAACAATATCTCAATGGTCGTTAAGAAACTGTCAAGTGGGCTGCAAGCCCTCTCGTGGGTGTTAGGAACCACCATACTGATCGAGCTTTGGATCTTTTACCGCGCTCGAATAGCCTCAAGATCAGCCAATGTTAACGAGGAAGCAAAATCTTTCACTCTAGGAGTCACAAGAAAGCTTGAAAAAATGAAGAAGAAGGAGAAAATCGCCAAAGAAAAGCCTAGAAGTTGAGAAAAGTTTGAGCACTTGAAAATTTTAAGTGTGCAAATGAAAATGGCAAGGGAGAAATGACTTAAACGGTCAGCAAATTCAAAAAGGCGTGACCCATAAATTGTCTTACCACGTGTCGACTTCCCACAGGTCACTAGCAATGATGGCCTTTTCCTTCTCGATATCGTAATTATTGCGCATTTAATGCGTCAGGTTAGTGCGCTTTTAATGCACCAAATGGAAGCGCAGCATAGCGCCTCAGACCCAAGATGAAAGTCCGCGGACAACTCCCATTTAGACGATTGACTCCAACGATGTCCTCAGATACTATTCTCGGTTATCGGATTATGATCACTTTATCAGATGGTATTTGGTTGAGCCGTTCAGAAAAAGTCCACAGGCACTTGTAAAGCTTGCTCTTGGAAATTGAAGCGTTAAGCCATGGATAAAAATGGACGTTCTAAAAGATCAGATCAATGCCAGACTCACACATGCTAAAGGTTGAGATTTTCGAACCTTTTGACATTGGGGGCTACTGATGGGTAGTAAATACGGAATGCCCGATCAAGAAACCTATTTGCGTGAAATGGGTCCAAGTCCATAGAACGCCTAAGGAACCACCATGGCCTAAGAGACTACGTGGGCTCTAGAGGCCCGAATATTTAAGTCCATGTCCCAAGAAGTTTAAGGAGTTAAGCTGGTCCAAGAGGCTGGCTTGGCTTTAAAAACCCGATAATGTAATAAAGACCAAAGGCCTAGATGAAGGCGAGGATATTTGGTGCTAAACCCCGAGGACATGGCATAGAGGGTATGACTCTAAGAGCCTGAAAATTCAGTGCTGAGCAAGTCCTCAATTGAAACTCGAGGACGTTTGTCACCAAACGTCTGCGGACATGACAAAGGCCAAAGCCTTCATCATGGACGCGGGCTTTGAGAAGTCTCCAATGGAACAAGCGCAGAAAGGAAGCTTAGGACGACCAGGAACGACAGCTTAGATTGTTGACTTTTATAACGGCACTCACGATCTCTACAACACACGATTTTTATAGGGAATGATGGCTTGCAGAGTTGGCGTGATCACTGCAAAAGTAATATCTCATACAATTAGCCCGCATACACGTAATCTTTCTGACACGAAAAGATGGATTTACAAAGTTGGTGGTAGAAACCACTGCACACTCCACCTTCACGTGGCTACTCCACGTAAGAGGACTCAACTACTATATAAGCTTTCATTGTGTATCTAATAAATGATCGACTTTTTCACACTTGTACTTATGCCTACAGAGAGAGAAAAGGCAGGCTGCTCACACAGCCAATTAAGAGAATACTTGTACTTGCGAAAGTAATCCTAGAGAGTCACTTTTACACTTCGTTTTTCACCTTTTGTACTCAATTAACATATTAGTAGAAACGTTTTCGGACTCAAAATTGTGTTTTTTTTCTCTTATTTAGAAGATGATTATCCACATAAAAATGTCACGTGTTATTATCTCTCTCTCTTCCTTTTACTTACATTCTATATTTGGGTTGCTCTACATTCGGGTCCTCGTCCATACAGAAATCGGGATCCGAAGATGTATTAATTAGTATGACTACGAGAGTATCATGCAAGAAATTAAGGAACATATTGATCTCTAACTTACTCGAAAGAAAAACAACAATAAAAATTTTTTATTATTAAATTCTTATCTTTTCATAGCATCGGGATTAACTTTATAAAATTTTGAAATCAAATATAAATATTGATAACATGATATTTCTATTTCTAAATTATAATAAAATATAAATAATAAAAAAAGGATAAAATATTACACTTTCTTCTTAGTAATATATAAATTGATCTAAAATTTTAAATTTTAACTCTCCAAATAGCAATTTTTTCGAACCAAACTCTTACAAGTAATTCGATGGAGTGTTAGGGACATTGACAACTAGTGCCGAGTGGTGGGGGTTAGCATGTCAATGGACGAGATGCCTGAGTCAGGACCTTCCAGCTAGGGGATAACTGTGGCGGCCAAAAACAGCCGGTGACTCACGACATTGTTAGGAATGTGGATGGCCGATGATCGACAGTGGTGTCTTAATGTGTCACCTATCGGGTGATCGGATTGACGGTTACCTATCGATTAATATTAAATATTCAAGACATTATAGGCTGGTAATTCTAGATTGGATATGGCATCATAAGCCAACGATAATACATTTTTTGGTAAAAACTGTTATTAATAAGTGTTAGTGGTCAAGTTGAATTGTAAGTGCAATTAAAAAAATTACTTCCGTTTTTATTTTTTAAAATCTAAACATAAGTTTTTCTATCCACCAGAATATTTTTATTAACTTAATTTTTGATATACTAAATACTAAAAATTATAACAATATTTTTTTAATATATGTTTATATTAGTAAAATATATAAAAATAATATAATTAATTATTTATCGAAAAATAAAGTACCGTATTTATATTTTTAAGGTTTTTAATTGACTATTAGATATTTTTATTTGTATTATTTTTTTATTGTCATCAGCTGCTTCCATCATGAAGTTTACGTCTAGGCCCGTTTCCAAGAATGGCCCACCGTTGCTTCGATGATTATTCCTTTGCGTTTAATATTTTGAATGGATATTCGCTTTAGATTCTTTTAATTTTCCCGTGTCGGCAAGCATATATCTATATAAAATAATGTAAAATCATAGTCCCACATTCTTTGATAATTGTTGTTGCTATTTATTATTTGTTTATAAGAGTTATTTGGTTTTTTTAAATAATGTATAATAAAAAATAATTATTATTTAACTAATTGACAAAATAAAAAATAATGAATAATTATTTAACTGACAGGTAGTCGGTTATTTTATTTTTATATTTTTTTGTCATATTTTTAATATTGACATTTTCTAGTAACAATAATTTAAATTATTATACTAGAAATTCTAAATTCTTCTACTAAAAATTTAATATATTTTTATTATAACCCCAGTTATTAATTAAAAATTTTAAAGACTGCAACTTAATTTTTTCAAAAATAAAAAATATGATGAAAGTTCTATTTTTAATTATATTTATGATATATTTATTTTAATATTTTTAATATTTTAAAAAATTAAAAAAATATTGTATACGTAACCATACTTAAAAGGCCTTTGAAATTGTCGTTTAGATTTAAAATTGGTGCACTTAGATTTGAAACTCATGTGTTGATGTTCATAATCATTTATACGTAATAAGCTGTGCCATGTTTAATTTCAAGTGGTGTCTCTGTGAGAAAAAGAGCGGTGCATGTTTTTATTTAGAGATTTTATAATTTAATAAACTAATCACCTTTATAATTCATGCTTTTTCTAACTCCATTCAAGTCCCACGATTTGATGGTCCGCAATTTGGCTGCCTCAAATTGAGTTGCTCACTTTGTTAAGATTGTGCAAGAAAAAATAGGAGAGTTAAAGATAAGATAGAAATATAATCGATATTTATTTTTTATTTTTATTTTAATTGATATGTAATTTTATTTTCTCTTTTTAAAAAAAATATAAAATTAAAATTTTAAGAATGATATAATCAGTATGCTATCTAATTTTTTATATATTAAAAATGTGAAATTATATTAAAAATAATATTTTAATTTTTATATTTATAAATGACACAAATAAACTGCAATAATTACAAAAAAAATCTAAAAAGGATTATACTTCTATTTTTATCTCTGAAAAAATTTTAAAAAATAAGGTTATAGTAAAATTACCTGATATTCAGTAAAAAATAACTAAATAAATATATATATATATATATATATGAGAATAATTATATAATATAACAAATAACAACAATAGTTAAAATCACACAAAAAATTCGCATAAAGGATATCCTTAAGAAACCAATCTTCCTAATATTTATGTGATATATATTTTTTTTTATATTTTATATGTATAATATGCATAGCAGTTTAACTAAATGCCATGTTAGTATTATGCGGTAAACTGATCTTTAATTATAGGAGTTTAAACCAAAAGAAAATAGTTATTATTAACCGTTAAAATTGTTGAAGAAAAAGTTTAATATTAAAACTATTGTAAAATATTTAAAAAAATAGTTAGATACCTATCTATCTGTCTCAAATATATAATTATTAATTATTATATAATTTATCAATTATTTTTATAATATACTTCATTTATTTACAATTAAATAGATGGCATATATTATTATTTAAAATATTTTTAAAAATTAAATAAAAATTTAAATAAATCTCATAAATAACGAATAAATTATAAAAATAATTATAAATAAGGGTCATATTAGCATTTTTATATGAATATTTGATTTCCGTCTCAATAAAAAAAAGCATCAATAGCGAATATCCACTGAAAAATCCAAATATGTGCGATGCTGAACAGTAACGGCAGCAAGGTATAATCGGACAACATCTCTTGTTGTCACTCTTATTCATTGGCCCAAATGTCATTAACTTTCTCCAGTGGTCTATCAATTATTGTTGATATTGTGACCCACTAAATATAGATGTCCCAACATCTATCTCTAATAGTTGGCCATTTATGAGTCACCATGTCACAATATTTTTACCCCACCAATAAAAAAATAGTATTATATTAAAAACTAATCAACAATATCAATAAATATGAATATTGATGAGTCATGGATCCGAATTTTCGGCAAATTTGGGCTCAGGTATTTTTTAAATTCGGCCATCATTCTGTACGCCTGAAATCCTGCACATTATAACGCCTGAATCCTTGATCGGTATGGGAGGAATCCGCTAGTCGGCCATGGGGATGGAGACATCGGATGTAGTTAGGACAACGAAGAGGGGAAAGGTTGGTAACTGGTTAGGCGGCGGAGAGGAAATCAAGTTTTTTATGGTATACGCCGAATTGGATGCGGTAACAAGGGAGAATCGGTTGGAAGGAAGATCGAGGGTTCGTCGTTTGGCAACTGAGGGAGGTTGGGAAGGAGCCGAGGGAGGAAGAGATCTTGGGAGAGAAGCTACTGAGAGGTGTTTGGAGGAAAGGTTTTAAAAATTCTCGAGACGCCTCTCTCTCTCTCTTTCTCTCTCTCTCTTGTTGGGGGTCGGAACGACCCGGATCCACCCGATCCGGTCAAAGCAGCGGAAAACCCGAACCCCCCAGTCATCGTTAGCCACAATGTAGTAGGAACAAGGAAACATAAGAGATGCACGATATTTTTTACGTGAAAACCCCTTCCCAAACCGAAGAGGAAAAACCACGGGACACATAGTCCACCAATAAATCCACTATGTAAAATGGTTATAAAAACCGGAGATAGAAATAACAAACAACCACCCCTGGCTACACAAGCCCCATTTAAAAAAAGAACAGAGCCCGAGAAATAAAGTCCTCACACTGGCAGAGTTTCACTCACTGCTCTCTCTTTCTTCCACTTTTTCTCTCCTCACTGTGGTGCACACTACTCTCTCATTTTACAAGTGTTGGTGAAACGGCGGACGCTACTCGCTCATTTTACACTACTCTCTCATTTCAAGTGGTATTGAAATGATGATATATTTTTTTTCGAATTCGAGGAGAGTGGATGGTGGCGTAAATGGCTTAAAATTTCATTATTAAAGACAAAACAAACAAAAAAATTAGATTGTTTATTTTTTTTAAGTATTAAGATAATTTTTTATAATTGATAATAATTTGTTTTTATTTTTAAGCAGCTTCTTAGATTCTCAAAGTGGATACCGCAACGGTATAGGATGGCTCGATTGATGACACTCTTATTTTTTTATTTGTTATTAATTATTTATTTTTGTTGCTTACCATGAATTGGGGTTAACCTACGGATTGGGGACCGCAAATCAGATTTTCGTGCTAATCGATATGATACGGATCCGGTTTTCATAACCTCGAACATGAATCATACACAATACAACTAAAAATAAGAGGTCAAAGGACGGCAACAATTGCTTCCACCATAAATTCTCCGACGCTCAAATCAGAAGTCCTTCCAAAAGTATAAAAAGATAAATGGAGGATTCATGTGTGGTGGATTGAAGGTTTTGGTGCGTCCAACTGGTGGACGGCTTAAAGATATGCCCGCGGAGGGACGTTTTAGGAATGCGCCCAATAGATGGACGGCTTAGGAATGTGCATGCAGAAGGGCAACTTGGATGCACAGTTTGTAAATTATGGCCAGTCACTTGAAGGAAGATCTCTTGGAGGGAGAGGAGAGATTGCTTGGATGGGCTCCTGAGAGGTTATTCTGGCCACCTAGGATGATAGAGGGCTGGCCTCCTTAGGATGGATTCTTTCTCTGGCCGTTTCTCTCCTTCTGATTGTTTATCTCCTTCTGGCCGTTTCTCTCAACTTTCTTTCTGGTGGTTTTTCCCTTTCTCCACGAGAATAAAAGGGATTTTTATAGAGACGTGGGGCGGTTAAATGACTACCTGTTGAACCGTCGCTGTGGATAAGGACAAACTGATAAGTTGTGCATAGCACATGGGCTCGCTTTCTGGGTCGAATTCTTTGGGCTGAATTTCATTAGGTCGGGTTTACCAAACTAATCACTACCCGTCGTCATGCCCGGAGTGCTAGCACTCTGGTATTCCCTCTCATAGATTTCCGAAGTGCAAGCACTCCGGTATTTTCTCTCACGGCCCCCCGGCAACAAGCATTCTGAGATCTTCATCTCACAGTTGTCCCGCCAATTTCTCTATGGTATTTTTCTTTCACAATTGCTCGCAGAAGCACTCCGTACACAAATCCTCTCCGGATTTATCTCTCACATCTGTCCTCAGAAGATCTCGTAAGATTTCTTACAGCAAAGCAGCACGAAACTCTCCAAAGATCTCTCACAGTAGCATGAAGCTTTCCGGCGCTCATCTCACATCTTCCCTCATAAGATCTCTGGAGATCTCTCCCAACTTCCCGTAGAAGATCTTTGGAGATCTCTCTCAGCTTCCCTCATAGCTCTCCGGAGACCTCTCCCAAATTCCCTCAGAAGCTCTCCGGAGATCTCTCACAGATTCCCTCAAAAGCTCTCCGGAGACCTC
Organism: Nepenthes gracilis; assembly: GCA_033239525.1. Taxonomy (NCBI): domain Eukaryota; kingdom Viridiplantae; phylum Streptophyta; class Magnoliopsida; order Caryophyllales; family Nepenthaceae; genus Nepenthes; species Nepenthes gracilis. The sequence continues at coordinate 300,075 of BSYO01000014.1, read as the reverse complement.
TCACAGTAGCATAAAAGTTCTCCTAGCTCAAGGGCTCTCTAGATTTTCCTAGCAGGTCTTTGGGATTTTCCTAACAGCTCTCCGAAATTTTCCTAGAAGCTCTCTGGCGCTTCAACTCTCAGAAATTTCATTACTGATAGATTTGCTGCCAAGAATATTCTTCTCTGGAATTTGATTTGTTGTCCAGGAAATTCCTCTCTGAAATTTCATCACCCCGGAGATCTTATCACTGTGGGAATTTCGTCAAATTTATCACTCCAGAGACCTTTCACTCCAGAGATATTATCACTCCGAAGATTTCATCCTCTCCGGAAGTCTTGTCATTTTGGAAACCTTCATCTTCTTCGGAGATTTCATCGCTCTAGAGACCTCTATCTTCTCCGGAGATTTTGTCTGTAATAGTTTAAATATTTTTATCTGAATTAATTTAGATTTAATTATTTTTGGGTAATTTGTATATGATAGAAAATTTATTAAATATTATAAAAATTTTAGAGAATATTTAGAATTATTGGGCCGGTACCGGGAGCGCGCTCATTCGATTATTCGGGTATCGATTTAAATTTTGAAATTAAAAAAAACGTAATATAATATAATATAATATAATATAATAATAATAACTCTGAAAAACATGAGGCAGAAGAAAAATTGGGGGAAAGCAAGGGCTCGGGGACTTGGCGAGTGTTTCGGGGGAGAGAAAGAGAGAGAGAGAGAGAGAGGAGGAGAGCGGCGCTGGCGGGGGCGACGCGCGGTGGCCGGCGAAGGCCATGCATGGCGGTGGCCATCTAGTGCAGTCGGTGGAACGGCGGCAGCAGCCATGGGAGCCTGACGAGAGGAGGAATCACGCGAAGGAGAAGAGGAGGAAATTGAGGCCTTCCGGTCCGATTCCGAGCTCGAGCTAGTTGGAAAAGTTGTAGAGCACGTCGATGCAAGTACATCTATACCATTTTTCTTCCGTTTTTTGTTGATTTTGTCCGATTGCCTTCGGGTATTTTACCCCGATACCCTACTCCATATATATCATAGTGATGCCCATAGTGTAATTATGTATATATATGAAATTCGTCGTCCGATTCATTATTTTCGCACATTTATGCACATCCGAAACCCCATCCACGCGCGTATACTGTTCATGCCCAATCGGGTGGATTTCGGCCTTTGAATTTTGGGACTTTTGCATAAATTGAGACTAGAATACCACTACCCACACCCTAGGTAAGTTAATTTGTCAATTGGGTACCCGATTTAGTTGAATTATGTGAATTCCCCTTTGCGAAACCCTAACCCCGAGCCCGGGTGGTTTCCGGCTTCGACTTTTGGGGCTTTTGATTTATTTGAAATTAGAATATGATTATGTATGATTTGAGTAAGTTAATTTACCGAATGGGTATCCGAATTTGTGAAATTTGGTGAAATTTCATTCATGAAGCCTTAACCCGCGCCCGGACACCGTTTGAGTTTCGATTTGGAGTTAAATGTATAGATTGATTTGAGATTTTAGTTACTCATGCATTGGGTTAGATAACTTACTTGTTGGATATTCGAAATTTCGAGAATAAATCAATATATGTTTCGTGCCACTGTTCATGAATACTGTTCACCCGAGGATTTCAGACGATATTTTGCGCATTTTTCTATATTTAATTGCTAATCAAATAATATGTATATTTGTATAAGTCTAATCGAATAATCTGCAAGCTCCGATACATGCGTTTGTGAAAGAATTCCACATCTAAAAGGCCTCAAAGTTAAACTACTTTTCAATGGTGAGAATTCCAAATCTTTCTTTTGTTTATGATATTCGTACGAAAGTAAAGTTATGAAAAGACTAAAATTCACAAGTAAGACAATAAATACATGAATAATTGGAAATTGATGAATCTGATCTCCCAAAAGGAGATATTTGTAAAAAGATGAATCTGATCTCCCAGAGGGAGATATCTGTAAAAATAATTTGATAAAACTCCCTCAAAAGGAGTAAGTAATCATAAAATTAGAATCCACATTTATGTTTCTGATGGGTAACGCCCCAAAGCATGTCACTAGTATGACAGTGGAAGCTCAAGCGAATTATCCTCGCCAAATGTTGTAGCGGGTGATATTAAGGACATGTCTTAGGACGTTACAGTGGTAATCGATGATAAATCCGTCTATGAAATTATACGTGGTCTACCCTTCCTCAGGGCATTACGATCAGGAGGATAGATTCTGAGTCTTACTTGCCTTCGGGAGGTAATACTATATTTAATCCGGTTAGAAGCGATATTTCTATTATGTTTCTAGCCTTTGATTGTGTAGAGTGAATATAATCTATTCTCAATTATTCGCTCCTCTGGCTGGTGGGGTCTATTAGCTCGGGTCTGCAAAGATGAATAATTTTGTTATGTTTATGTTCCAAAGAAAAGAAAAGAATTATATCCCGAGCATGTCAATTTAAGTTTCTGTTATGCATTCTTTTCCTGTTCCTATATCTTTTTCCTGTTTAGTTTTATTATTATTGTTCGGTGTCTTATTATGATGTACTTGTTGAGCTATTAGCTCACTATTGTTCTTCTTCCTTCCAGATATGAGCTACAAGCTGATATCTAATTAGTTAGAGTAAGGAAAGGAATCGCTTAAGGAATTGCTACTTCCGGGGAGACATAGAGCTTTGTTATAATTAATATATTGATATGTAATAAATATTGTAGTATGTTATCATTATGGTTATTATTATACTTTTACAGGTGATTTATAGGTTTAGTTCCGTTTTCGCATTAATATTGGATGTATGAGATTTTGTTTAGGCCTAGATGGCATATCTCTTAGATCCAACATATTAATTTAAGTGTACTGTATTAAGTCATAGATGATATGATAATGTGGATCCTATGTGAAATGTTGTGATTGTGGCTAAATCTTAAGGATTTGCTATTTTGTGTATTGTATAGGTTTATTTATAAAGGTTGTATATATGGTTTTGGCCTATATTTAGGAAAAAATTTGCCTGATTTTCTGCAGAATTTCTTATTATTTAATTTTGGACATTTGTTGTGATATGTTTATTGACGGAGGTTATTAGAAAAAAAATAACTCGTTCGGTCACATTATCACTCCGGAGACCTGCATCGTCTCTAGAGATCTCATCGCTCCAGAGACCTCCATCTTCTTCAAAGATCTTATCACTTCGAAGACCTTCATCCTCTCCAAAAGATCTCATCACTCTGGAAACCTCCATCTTCTTTAGAGATCTTGTCACTCTTGGAACCTCTATCTTCTCCGGAGATCTCATCACTCCAAGGACCCTCATCCTCTCCAGAAGATCTCATCACTCTGAAGACCTCCATCTTATCTGGAGATCTCATCACTCCGGAGACCCTTATCCTCTCCGGAAGATCTCATCACTTCGGAAACCACCATCTTCTCTGGAGATCTTGTCACTCCGGAGACCTACGTCGTTTCCAGAGATCTCATCACTTCGGAGACCTTGTTACTCCGAAGACCTTTATCTCCTCCGGAGATCTCATTAATCCAGAGACCTTTATTTCCTCAAAATTTCATCATTCCGAGAATTTCACTCTGGAATTCTCTTGAGGCCATAGTGTCCGCACGGCGAACATAAAAATATATCTCACAAGGAGTGACCAAACCTAACACAACGACCTTTGTTGACAGTCTTTTAACAGTTTCAATTGCTTCGATTTGTGCCTGTGCCAAGATGTTACGCTAGGCGCTTCGCCGTTCAGTTCCCACATAATTGATGCTGTTCAGCATTTGTAAAAAAAAAAAGCCTATGGGCTAATAACCTTGTAGCTCAAGTGGCGATAAGTGGCAAGGCCAGAAGATGATTAGGAAATTGATTCAATCATCAAGCACTGATGAAAACCAAAAACATGGCATACCATCTACTTTGAACACCTACTGCCCCCAATCTGTATGATAATCTGAATTCATGGTATGCAATAATTTTTATTAAATAAAATTTATTTTTTTAAATTTAGTGTCAAAACTATATATTTATCATTATAATATATGCAATAATAATTTATAATTACAAAAATATATTTATCATTAACTTTTATTATGAAATATTAATTTTTTTTTGTAGTGAGCTCCAAGTGGCCAAGATCCGCATCAATCCTATCAATTATTATTTCACTAATATTTTTCTAAATTACAGTTAATTTATTTTTTAAAAGAGTCCCACCATAAATTCAATTAACTAAAACAAAATTCTCATTTAATTGACACAAATATTACCCAAATTGTCAACTTAAAGTGGGTATAATACAGATTTTTATCCTAATTAATCTTTTAATTTAGCCCATAGTAGTTTAACATAGTAATAATTCAGCCTATAATAATGAGTTTATAAGCTAAGTCCAAATCTTTAACTTCGCTTATTAAGTCTAAATTGGTCTAATATTTTAAGCAAATTAGGTGCAAATTTTAATTGGTTTACTAAATAATTTAATTTATATAATTAAGTTACTTTTAAAATAATCACAAGATTATCACTAAATTGTCAATAGTAAGACCAAAAACTTTAGAAATGTTTACACCCTTCCTCTCCTTTTATAACTGTAGGGTAGAGATTTTAATTTTTATTGAGGCATTTGATCAAATTAATTATCCCTATCATATTGATTAAAATAAAAAAAAAAGTTAATACAACTAAACAATGTCTCATTTATATTTGATAATGTTTAGACAGAAATTATTCAAATAATATATTATTCTTTTTATTATTTATTATTGTTGAATAATAACAAAAATTATGTAATAGTAAAATAAATATTTGACCTAATGATTTGTGATATTCGAAGCAAAGCAAGGAATAGCTACTTGCATGTAATAAATATATGGTAGTTGAGGTGCAAAAAGTTGATTAATTAAAATATGAAAAAAATTTTAAAATATCATCAATTTGGATATTTAAATTAGTTTTACTATTAATTGTCCATTTTAAACTATTTATTTTATTAATTACATTATTTTATGTAAACAATTTTGAAAATTTTTCATGTAAAAAAAAATAATAAAAGTAACCCTTACCCTAATTTTGATGATTATTATTAGTTAAATATTTATTCCTTATATCTACATGTATAAGATTATAGATATTTTTAGTTAAGTTTTAGGCTCATTTTTAATATCTTTTGCTAACCTTTTTGTTCGGCCTCGATATAAGGGCTCCTAAAGCACGGCCCAGAGAGAAAGGCCCAAGTGAGAAGCCTAAGAGATGGGTCCAGGGACCGGGCGGACTAAACGGCCCAAGAGGCCCAAAGCCCAAGTCGACTATTCATACTGTCCCTGCCCAATGAGCCCAAAATCGTGGGCCATTGTCCCAAAAGTTAAAGTTATGACAAGGTCAGAAGTCCCTTTCGCGAGAGGAAGCCAGGGACCTCGCACATAGCCGGCGACACCAGTCACGAGGACCGGTGAAGAAGTCGAGAATCCCAAAAGTTCTACCAAGCCTCGAGTGGTCCGAGAAGTCAAAAGGCGCGAGGACCCTCCATGAAGACCCTTCGAGAGTTATCTTCTCCAACGAGTCTGCAAACTCACGAGGAGACGGGGCACGCCACAGGGACGAGGATCATCCGGCACACGGCCGAGAACGCCGGCTAAGCAACCTCGTCGATTCCCCAAGGAACCCGCAATCGCTCACGGGATGCCGTCTTCTTACGAACGCTTAGTCAAATCAAAAGATCGACACGCTCGGGCCACCCGGTAGCCTGATCGCGTCTTTATCCTGCGCACGTCGTCGGCATTAAATATGGCGAGGGACGGTGGGCAGCCTCTCGGCCACCCGCCGATCGCCACGTGTCCCCTCCCAACGGCACATTTTCTCTATAAATACCCAGCCAAAGCCCTTTTCCAATGGGTCGGTCTCCAAGCTCATCATAAGCCAACAGAAGGGAGAAAGACTTGAACTCTCTCTTTCTCTGCCTCTCCCTTTATCTTCCAAACGAGAAGGAACAAAAAAGTGACAAAGCTTCCCAATGAGAGAGCTTGTAATTTGTAAAGAAATTCCATCCATAGTAAAGCATTCCTAAATGCCTGGAGCCTCGTGGTTTTTCCTCCTCATTCAAGAGGAGGTTTTCCATGTAAAAAATCCAGTCTCAACACCTCTCTCTTTCGCTCCACATCCTACACCCCAAAACATTTGTGTTGCTCGTGGACCCCGAGTCCCGAAACGCAATATTGGCGCCGTCTGTGGGAACGTGATGAAAGGCTCACGAACTTTCCACCCTCATAGAACAACCAGCGCTCCAAAAATGGTGAACGGACAAGACAGCACGTCCACCCTAAAGGTGGAACACTTCGACAGGTGCCTCCCATCAGGCGGGAGGACGAGTGGCGGCCCCGATACTAGCGTCCGCAAGCTAGTACGAAAGGTGGACAGCCTTTCAAGAGCCGTCCGTACTCTCCGTGAGAGAGTGGATGAGCAGTCTAGGGGAGCGCGCCCCGAAAGCTCGCGGCCGGCAGCGCCCCTGAGGCGACAGGCGGCACAAGCTCCTGGCAAGTTGAGGGACTACCTCAATCGGAAGAAATCCATGAGCCAGGCCCCGACGAAGAAAGGGCTCAAGAGGCTTTGGAAGATGGTCTTTGGACCCAAGATTGACGGAACAAGCCAGCCGGAAGGAAGAGAAAACCTCCTGCCCCCTAGGACAGGGGAATAAAAGAGAAGGACGAGCACCCACCGAAGAACCCATTGACCGTCCAGGCGAAATGAACCTGAACAGATGGTCCTCCGAGGAGAAGGGCCATTCGGCCCACCAGCTCTCACCGAGTCCCTCACCAACATTCTAAGGCGGATCAAGGACGAAGAGTTCCGGAGATGGCCCAAAGTGCTGAAGAATCCGGAAGGAGGCGACCAGTTGAAGTTCTGCCATTACCACTGCAGCCGCGGCCATGACACTAAGGACTGCATGAAGCTCCGGGCAAAAATCGAGCGGCTGGTAGTGGAAGGCTGTCTTGACAACTTCCTACCACGACCCAGGCATGGTCCCGAAACATCAGGACTCAACCGGTCGCGTCGCTCAAAAGGCAAAGCAATAATGGGAGCGGAGCAGGCCTGACCTCACGCCGGGGGAGCCAAGACCGCCTGCTCGGGGTAACAATACCTTCCCAAGGCGCCAACACCACCAGCTGAGGGCGCCAATGCCGGCGAGGCTAGCACTGAGCGTAGCTGTCAGAAGGACCAAGGGAACGGCGAAAGTAGCGACAAGGCCCAAGCATGCGGATTGATATAATGTGAGGACTTAAAGGGGCCCTGGAGGTCACTCGATATAACACGTACACATGAATGAAAGAGTCCCGTCATTATGTCTATTATGACGTATTCCCTTGATAACTACGAAATAATTCGCCACTCAAAGCAAAAACTCGGCTGTGCCTGAGTGACCCCAGCGGTCGTACTCTAAAAACTCGGCTGTGCCGGAGCGGCCCCAGCGGTCGTACTCTAAAAACTCAGCTATGCCCGAGCGGCCTCAGCGGTCGTACTCCAAAAACTCGGCTGTGCCCGAGCGGCCCCAGCGGTCGTACTATAAAAACTCGGCTGTGCCCGAACGGCCCCAGCGGTCGTACTCTAAAAACTCGGCTGTGTCCGAGCTGCCCCAGCGGTCGTACTCCAAAAACTCGAAAGGTACATCCAATGCCAAAAGACCCGAAAGGCTAAAAGGCTAGAGAACCTTAAAGGGGGTCATACGCCCAAGGCCAAAAGGAAGACGCTATGCAAAATGAGACACTTGTGCAAACAAGGCAAAAGGTCCAAAACTCCGATCCAGAAAAGACAAGTCTTATGGACAAAAAATAAATCCATTACAATGAAGAAAGAAAGGAGAAAATGGACAAAACATCACGGGAGCCCCTCCTGGCCCCCCCGCTCTCGGAACTCCTGAGCTCCTGAAGGCTCTGCCTGTTCTGCCGTATTTGGCCCCTCGGGCGTAAGAGGTTCGATTTCAGGCACTGCCCGAGAGGAATCAGGGAAAGGTCTCCCAGCAATGCCGTATAAGTCTGCTGCGCTAAATGCATCGGCATTTCTGGGATCGAGGACGCCCGTTGGAGTCTCCGGGTGGATTAGTCGCAGTACTCGATGACACATACGAATGCCCTCCCAGTACCTGCCCTCCAATAATGGGGCGATCTCCGCAGGCTGCACGGACGCCCTCAACCTCTCGCTCTGTCGAATGACCCTCTCCCGAAGAAGCTCCTGCTGGATCTACTGAAGCTTAACAGTATCCTCCAAATAGGCAATTTTCCTCTCTGCCTCGGCTAACTTCGTCTCAGCCCGTTGGGCAACTTCCTGAGCAACCCTCAACGATGCCATCTCCGAGCGGGACTGGGCGACCTCTTTCATCAGCTCACTAAAACCTCCGATTAGATCCTGGAACTGCAACAGAAAAGCCCGTCACGACACAGGCAACTGAAAGGAAAGCAAAAGAAGAAACGGTGAATTACCTTAGGGACAAGAGGATCGTAGCCTGGGTCACGCTCCCCGGGGACCATGGACTCCTGCAGAGCACTCCCAGGCGCCGCAAGTGCCTCCTCGGGCACTGGCCCCGCAAGTGCCTCCTCGGGCACTGGCCCCGCAAGTGCCTCCTCGGGCACTGGCTCCACAAGCACCTCCTCAGGTGTAGGTTCTGCAGCTATAAAAGGTACTGAAGAGCCTGTCTTAAACTCAGCGTCCCCAAGAGGCTCGGACGGCCGATCAGCCTGGACTACAACAGGTCGCTCAGAGGGATCAAGGGACATCAGGTTGGCAACACCTAATTCCTCAGCCTCCATCGCCTCTCAGACCGCCTCAGCCATCACTATCCCCTCAGCATCCATAGCGAAGTTCTCGCCTCTTATGTCCTCGGAAGGGTGATTAATCCTACCCGAGACGTCACCAGGCAAATCAACGGGAACTCCAGAGGTAAAATCATCACTGGGGAGCTGGACATCCAGGAGCTCCACAACCTATACAGTCACCCCCGAGGACTCAGTAAAAGGATTAGCAGTGGAAGTGAAGGCGAGACCTCCAGTCCCCGAGGACCCGGGTAAAGTGCCAGTCCTCGGCCTCCTAAGCAAAGGGGCAATCACGTCGTCATCACCCAGATCATCGACGTCAAAAATTGCATCATCATCGCCCAACACATCGACGTCAAAAACTTCGTCGTCATCGTCATCAGAAGGGGACTCATCGACGACCGCTGGGCGCTTCGAGCTCTCGGTCGAAAGGCTCTTCTCCGAGCGGCCGGCTGGGCCCCCAATCCTCAGTGTCTCCGCTCTCCTCCTCGGTCTCTTTTTCTTGGACTTCTCGGAGGGAGCTACTGTAGAGGCCTTGGCCCGCGGTCCCCACTTGGCTTCATCAAATTTCTCGGGCGACAACCAGATATTGCGTTTGTCCAGATGGAAGCCTCCCAGATTGGCTAGCACCAGGTCCGTAAACTCTTTCACGCTCTCCCTGTCCTCCTTCGAAGGGTCAGAGTTGTACTGGCTGGCCACCTTTCCCCAGCCAACGGGGACCGCCCAATGCTCATGAACGCCAAGAAAAAAGAATTTATCCTTCCACCGCTTCGTGGAAGCCGAATTTCCCCCGCACATCAAGAAAAAGTCTGTGCGGGGAATCATGGTGATCCAGTCAAGGTTATGCGTGAAGCGAAACATAACCTTGACTGTGGTAGCATTCAAAAGCATCTTATGACACCGGAAGAAAACGCACAAGGACACCAGATGCCTTACTGCATTCGGCTGGAGCCTGGCAAAGGGGACTCTAAGCACCCTCATAATGTCGTAAAGCTCCTCTGCCACAAGAAACCGCTGCCCACCTTTAAGGTGGACTTCATAGACGGTGATAAAGCCATCTTGGGGGCACCACGCCCTGTCGTGCGACTCCGGGATCATCATAGCCGTAGACTCGGAGATCCAATATCATGCTCGAATCTCCGCGAGCCTATCAAGCGTCATAGTGGAGGCAATATCCCTCATTCCGAGCGCCATCGACGTTGAAAAACAAAGGTGAAAAAGCAAAGAAAATCCCAACAAAATGAGAGCAGGGATCTCCACACTTAGAGAAGGGAACGAAAGGCAGGTGCAGAAATGGAAAATCGGGACGAGAGGGTGTTTAAATACCCCTGAAATTTAAAAAGGCGCACTCATTAGCCATGCCACACGCCGCCCGGCCGTTCGTCTCAGAAAAATGATGACTTTACCTTCCCAAGGTGCCTGTCAGCGCGTCACGTCAGCATTTAATGCCCTGCAGAAACCCGAACGGCGGCGCTGGAAGGGTCTCCACACTTAGAAAAAGTTCTGGGACGACTCTCCACCAAGCCTACCACCACATTTGCTCCGGGGACGTGCGTATACGCGGACTACCTTTGTAAAGGACCCATGAAGCCGCAACACGGCACGGACAAGACCGCGAAAAAAGAAGCCATCTTCCCTAAAAGGCCAGCAACTTCATGCCAAATGGTCGATGTCCTCGAAACTTTTGCATTTGGCATGGGGGGCTGTGTTGGTCCCCGATATAAGGGCCCCTAAAGCACGGCCCAGAGAGAAAGGCCCAAGTGAGAAGCCTAAGAGATGGGTCCAGGGACCGGGCGGACTAAACGGCCCAAGAGGCCCAAAGCCCAGGTCGACTATTCATACTGTCCCTGCCCAATGAGCCCAAAATCGTGGGCCATTGTCCCAAAAGTTAAAGTTATGACAAAGGTCCAAGAAGTCCCTTTCGCCAAGAGGAAGCCCGAGGACCTCGCACATAACTGGCGACACCCAGGTACGAGGACCAGGTGAAGAAGCCCGAGAATCCCAAAAGTTCTACCAAGCCTCAGAGTGGTCCGAGAAGTCAAAAAAGGCGCGAGGACCCTCCATGAAGACCCTTCGAGAGTTATCTTCTCCAACGAGTCTGCAAACTCACGAGGAGACGGGGCACGCCACAAGGACGAGGATCATCCGACACACGACCGAGAACGCCAGCTAAGCAACCTCGTCGATTCCCAAGGAACCTGCAATCGCTACAGGATGCCGTCTTCTTACAGAACGCTTAGTCAAATCAAAGACTGACACGCTCAGGCCCTGCCAGCGGCGCCAGTCGCGTGCTGTCCTGCACACGTCAGCAGCATTAAATATGGCCAGGGGACAGTGGACAGCCTCTCGGCCACCCGCCGACTGCCACGTGTCCCCTCCCCAACGGCACATTTTTCTCTATAAATACCCAGCAAAGCCCTTTTCCAATGGGTCGGTCTCCAAGCTCATCATAAGCCAACAGAAGGGAGAAAGACTTGAACTCTCTCTTTCTCTACCTCTCCCTTTATCTTCCAAACGAGAAGGAACAAAAAAGTGACAAAGCTTCCCAATGAGAGAGCTCCCTAAGGAGAGAAATACAAGAGGCAAGGAAGGGATTCGCCCTAAATACTTATAATTTGTAAAGGAATTCCATCCATAGTAAAGCATTCCTAAAGGCCCGGAGCCTCGTGATTTTTCCTCCTCCTTCAAGAGGAGGTTTTCCACGTAAAAAATTCAGTCTCAACACTTCTCTCTTTCGCTCCACATCCTACACCCCAAAAATATTTGTGTTGCTCGTGGACCCCGAGTCCAAAAACGCAACACTCTTATATTAGTGGGTTCTAATATCACTCATTAGAATTTCAAATGCTACAAAACTAATTAAACAAAATAGTATTTCAAAGATATTTTTAATTTATTCTGTTTTATTTAGAAATGGAGTTATTATTTCAAATGATAGGCTGTCTATATTTGGCCGTGAGCCTTTAATTTTACATTTAGAGATAATTTTAGCTATTTTATTTTCAGGTTTAACGATTATTTTCCTTGTTATTATTAATTAATCAAGTAATGAGTTATTTGAGTTATTTTCAGATATGATATTTAAATTTTACACATTTTGAGTTTAAGTTATTTTTTTTCTTCTTTACCCTTTAGAATCATGTTGAACTTATTGCATGCAAACATGAAGCATTAATTTGAAAATTAATTTGATTTAACTGTGTTGGATTTGAATTTTAAAATGGCGTCAAGACTTTTTGCCGTAAATGTATTTCCTAGTTAAATTATTTGGGCATTGCAAAGCTAAACAAGATATCCTATAGTCTTCTTCATTCATCATTTTTTATTTGGTTTTAAAAAAATTGTCATACCTTTAAAACTTTATTCAGTGCAATATACTTATCATATATTATGAAAATTATTTAAACTCATTGTAAAATAATTTATTATATTCTTTGTTGCGTTCGGGTTCCACGGGGTCTCTGGGACGTCAGCGAGTTGGAGATGGTGAGGGCAAGTCTTCGGATGACTTGCTATGGCCGAGAGATGCGGGATGTTGACCACCTTGCAGGATCTCTCGGGGACCAGGCTCGTTAATGAAGGGTGCGTCCAGTCAGATCCGTGGTTAACCGGCAACACAAGTGAGTGAGGTGTTTTATGCGAGATGAGAACTGAGACCGGATGTTTTAAGTGGAAAACCTCCTCTTGAATGGGGAGGAAAAACCACTAGGTTTAGGGCCTGTAAAGAGTTTTACTATATGGGTTGGAGATTTTACAGAGTACAGTTGTGAGGGTTATCCCCTTCCCTATCTCTCGTTTCGTGTTTTATCTCCTATGCTCTCTGGGAGCCTTCTTCCACGTATCTGAGGAACTGGGCGTGGAGAAGGAGGGAGCTTGCTGGAAGCTTTGGGAGTTGGAGTGGTGACTGGAAAGCTTCTCCCTTTCTCTCCGTCTGTCCGTCCCCCTGTAAAGGAGGTTTTGTTGTATATTTATAGTGGAAGCTGGGTCGTTGGGGAGTGGACACGTGTCGTCCATCCGACGGTTGAGGGACTGGACCACTGGCTTCCTTCAATGCAGCTGACGTGTGGAAATGGCATGCGGACGGCGCCGCTGCAGCCTTTGCGTGTGTCAGGTGTACAGAATTTGGATATCTTCCTTGATTTGACCAGGCATGCTCTGCTGATGCGGCGACTGGCAGTAGGCCTAGGCTTTCTTGGAAACCGTCGAAATAGGCCAGTTGGCATTCCAGGTCATGGACGGGCGGTTCTCGGGCGGCTGTGAGCCCTCTTGCAAGCTCGCGGCCTTGAGAGGAGAGAACAGTCCTCGCGGGGTCCTCTGGAAAGTCTGAGAGATTCTTCTTGCTTCTTGGCCGCTCGGGAGACAAGGAACCTCCTGGGCTCTCGGCCCTTGGGCTTGTCGTCTGGGCCATTCGAACTGCTCATGTGGATGTCTCTGGGCCTCTTTTATTTGGGCCGTACTTTTATAGACCTTTATACAGGGGCCCAACATAGCCCCCCATGCCAAAGGACCCGAGGTTCTCGGTCGTTTGGCATGAAGTTGTCGTCCTGTTGGAGACGTCAGTTGTCCGAGAACGCGTGCCTTGGTGGTGAGCTCTGTGTTGACTTTGACAGGTGGTTGTCCTCGGACCTTTTTCAGGCCGTCGTTTCGCCTTCCTGCTGGGGCATTAAATGCCGTATCCTGCTGACGTGACGCACGATCAGGCGCCTTGGGAAGGAACGACTGCTAGACTTCTGGGGCGAATGGCCTGTCGACGTGTGGCAAGGGCAATGAGTACATTTTTCCGTACTCTAGGGTTTATTTAAACCCTTCGTTGCCCTTGGTCTTTGCGCCTGTTTTCCGCTCCCTTCTTCGTCTAAGCTTCGTTTACTCTTTCTCTCTTTAGCTTTCATGGCGCTTGGAGTCAGAAATATTGCGTCCAAGGTGACGCTCGACAAACTCAGGGAGATCCGGACCCGGTACCGGATTCCTGAGTCCATGGCTATGGTGATTCCGGAGCCGCACGATAGGGCGCTGTTCCCTCCGGACGGTTTCATTACCGTCTATGAGGCCCACCTTAAAGGTGGACTACGGTTTTCCATTTCGCTGGACCTTCATGACATCATGAGAGCGCTTGGCGTGCCTCTTGCAAGGCTTCAGCCGAATGCGATGAGGTATCTGGTGTCCTTGTGCGTCTTCTTTCGATCCCATGAGAAGACCTTGACCCCTCTTACGAAAGTCTTTGTTCCGCTTACCTTGAACCCCGACTGGATCGTGATGACTCCCGCCCGGAATTCTCTTCGCTATGCGGTGGTAATCCTGACTCCACGAGGGGGTGGAAGGATAAGTTCTTCTTCCTTGGCGTCTATGAGCACTGGGCCATTCCCAATACATGGGGGAATGTGGCTAGCCAGTACTGCTCTGACCCCTCCAGGGAGGAGCGGAAGGAGGAGAAGGCACGCACGGACTTGGTGCTGGCCAATCTGTGGACTTTCCATCTGAACAAGCGCAATATCTGGTTGGGCGCTGACAAGCTCAGGGAAGCCAAGTGGGAACCACGGGATGAGTCTCCTGATCCAGTTCCTCCGAGGACTGGGGGACCCACTGCTGAGGGCTCCTCGAGCGATGACGAGGATTTTGACATCGAGGGCACGAGTGATGATGACGTGGCTGCTTCTCTGCCCACGAGGTTGGGAGCTGGCTCTTTTTCTGAGTCCTCGAGACCTGGGGGTCTCGTCCTTGCTTCCACTGCGAACATCTCGTCCGGGGCTCTCGGAGCTGCTGAGCGGAACAAGGGACCTTCTGAGTCCCAGACTTCCCGTGATGAAGATGGTGATGACGACGTCCCTCTGATCAAGAGGAGGAGGACTGGAGCCTCTCTTCCTGGGCCCTCGGGATCTGGTGGCTTCGCCTTCACTGCCACTGCTGATCTGCCTGCCACGCCCGCAGAGGTTTTTCCTCAGAGTGCGCGGCCCTCAGACATTCTGCCCCCCAGTGATGACCTTGCTCCCGGAGCTCTCGCTACTTTGCCTGGTGACGTCTCGAGCAGGATTGATCATCTTCCCGAGGACATAGGAGGCGGGAGTGCCGTTAGGGACTCTGAGAGGGGAATGCCAGCTGAAATGGTCCGGGAGATGGTGGAGGTCGTGGATTTGAGCGTTGACGATCCGGCGTCTCCTGGCCCTTGTTCTGAGCGTCCTACTGTTGCGGAGGCCGAGTGGTTGCCTGAGGCTTTTGGGGGCGCTGACTTCGAGGCGAACCTTCAAGCGGCTCTGTTAGTTGAAGAGTCCGTGACTGAAGCGGCGCCTACGGGGCTCAGGAGAGACCCGCAGGGGTCCGAGTCCCAGGTGGAGTGTGGCCCAGGGGATGACCCTCTGGTTTCTGAGGTAGCATGTTGCTTCTTTCCTTCCTTTATCCGTCTTTCATTGTTCACACTCTGACGAATTTTCTTGTGGCAGCTTCAGCGTCAGATAGCCGACCTTAACGGGTTGGTGGGAGCGATCGCCCAGTCCCGCCTGGAAGCGAGGTCTTCGAACGCCGCTCGTGAAGCCATGCAGCGGGCGGAGGCGGAGCTTGCTGGGGCCAAGGAGAGGATCGCTTCTCTTGAGGCCAGCAATAAAGACCTGCGACTCAGGCAGAGCCTCCTTCGGGAGCGAATCCTCTCCTTGGAGGAGAGATTGAGGACGTCCGTGCAGATCGCTCAGATGGCTCCTGTGTTGGACGGCAAGTTCCGGGATGGTGTTAGCATGTGCCGCCGAGTGGCGCGATTGGTCCGTCTGCGGTTTCCTGTGGCCGTCCTCGATCCCAGGAATGCTGGTGCTTTGAGCATGGAGGACTTGTACGGCGTTGATGGCAGGCCCTTCCCTGGTCCTCCCCAGGTGGGGCCTGATAGCGGACCTCTTACGCCTGAGGAGGCGGTTCCGGTGGAGCAGACGGGGTCTTCGGGAGCTCATGAGGCATAGAGAAGAAGAAACCGTGGGGCAGTCTCTTGATGTGCCGCCCACTTGCCCTTTTATTCTGCTTTTTATTTTTCTGTCATACTTGTACAGGAGATCTCTTTTTTATGAATAAGACTTAGTCCCTTTTGCTTCAGAGCTTCGGACATTCCTTTTGTGTCTTGTTTGTCGCTTCCTTCTCTTTTTTTTGTGCGTGTTTGACGCGTTGCCCAGCGCCCAACTTTTCGTTCCACGACAGGCTGCTTTTTCAGACTTTTTGCCCCCCCGTGGGCTTTAGGCGTTCATCCTTTTCAGAGGCTTCTAGCCCTTAGCCTCCCGGGCGTATCTTAGCCATCTGATTTCTGGGGGCGCCTTAGCCGCGTTTGAACTTCCGAGTTATGGCCTCGAGGCCGGCCTGCAGGGCCACCAGCCCGCGGCCGGAGTTTTGATATGACCTAAGGGGCGGCCTCATGGACCTTTGGTCACGACCGGAGTTTTGATATGACCCTAAGGGGCCCGGCCTCATGGACCGCACAGTCGCGCCCGGAGTTTTTGATATGACCCTAAGGGCCCGGCCTCATGGGCCGCCTTTGGTCGCGTAGGGTTTTGATATGACCCTAAGGGGCGGCCTCTGGGGGCCCACAGTCAGGCCAGTTTTGATATGACCCTAAGGGCCGGCCTCTGGGCCACCGCAGTCGCGGCCGGAGTTTTGATATGACCTTAAGGGCGGCCTCATGGGCCGCAGTCGCGGCCGTAGGTTTTGATATGACCCTAAGGGGCCCGGCCTCATGGACCGCCTGGTCACAGCCAGGTTTTTGATATGACCCTAAGGGGCCCGGCCTCTGGGACCGCCTGGTCACAGCCAGGTTTTTGATATGACCCTAAGGGGGCCAGCCTCCTGGGGCCGCGCAGTCGCCACGACGAGTTTTGATATGACCCTAGGGGCCGGCCTCAGGGCCGCCCAGTCGTGACCAGGTTTTGATATGACCTAAGGGCCCGGCCTCTGACAGGACCGGTCAGTGTGACATGGGGTTTTGATAGATGAAGTGGATTGTTGGCGACTTCCTGCTGCTCCGTGGCCGGGCCCGGGTCTTCGCAGGAAGCGGTTGAGGAGAGAACGTGGAAACACTGTGTTGTAAGGGAAAAAATGCATATTTTATTAATGCACGTTTTTCTTACATGGAGTGGCCTCGAGGCTTTTGTCCCTCTTTTCTTCTTTTTCTCTCTCCTCCTCTTTTTTTTTTAGTCCGCGCCCATTATGGCCTTGCCCCTCGAGCGGCACGACCGGCTGCTTCCCGCTGCTCCGGGACCGCGCTCGGGTCTTCGCAGGAAGCGGTCGAGGTATCCTTCTGTTGCCAGCCGCTCGAGTTCTGCCTGGAGCTTTTTGCAGTCCTCGGTGTCGTGGCCGCGGCTGCCATGGTAATGGCAGTACTCCCATTGGTCACCTCCCTCCGGGTGTTTCAATGCCTTCGGCCATCTCAGGAACCTTTCGTCCCTGATCTGCCTCAGGATGTTGGTGAAGGAGTCAGTGAAGGGCAATGGGCTTGAATATTTTTCTTCCCCAGGGACCATCTGTCCGGGTGCATCGCGCCCGGACTGTCGCTGGGTCTTCTGGTGGGCGCTCGCCCTTCTGCTTCCTTCCCCTGTCCTCGGGGGCAGGGGGTCTTCTGGTGCTGCCGGCCGAGTTGCTTCGCCGGCCTTTGGTCCAAAGACAGTCTTCCAGACCCTTTTGAGCCCCCTTCTTGAAGGGGCCGGGCTCATGGACTTCTTTTTGTTGAGGTAGTCTCTCGGCTACGGCTCGAGCCCGCGCCGATCAGTCGTCGGGCGTGAGCGTGGGCGCGGGGCTTTGGAGCGCGGCTCCTAGAGTGTCACGCCACGCCTTCTGTGGAGGCTGCGGACAGCCTTGTGAGGTTGTCCACCTTTTGCGCCCGGCTTGCGCTTGGCCCCAGTGCGGGCGCGCGCTCGTTTCGCGCCGTAGGGAGGCATTCGTCGTGGCGGTCTTCTGCTCGGGTGGACGTGCTGTCTTGTCTGCTGAACATCTTTGGGGCGTTTGCTTGTTGCTGGGGGGATGGGAAGCCGCTAAGTTTTTGTTCTTCCTTTTATTCTTCCCACAGACGGCGCCAATGTTGCGTTCGGGTTTCACGGGGTCTCTGGGACGTCAGCGAGTTGGAGATGGTGAGGGCAAGTCTTCGGATGACTTGCTATGGCCGAGAGATGCGGGATGTTGACCACCCTGCAGGATCTCTCGGGGACCAGGCTCGTTAATGAAGGGTGCGTCCAGTCCGATCCGTAGTTAACCGGCAACACAAGTGAGTGAGGTGTTTTATGCGAGATGAGAACTGAGACCGGATGTTTTAAGTGGAAAACCTCCTCTTGAATGGGGAGGAAAAACCACTAGGCTCAGGGCCTGTAAAGAGTTTCACTATATGGGTTGGAGATTTTACAGAGTACAGCTGTGAGGGTTATCCCCTTCCCTATCTCTCGTTTCGTGTTTTATCTCCTATGCTCTCTGGGAGCCTTCTTCCACGTATCTGAGGAACTGGGCGTGGAGAAGAAGGGAGCTTGCTGGAAGCTTGGGGAGTTGGAGTGGTGACTGGAAAGCTTTTCCCTTTCTCTCCGTCTGTCCGTCCCCTTGTAAAGGAGGTTTTGTTGTATATTTATAGTGGAAGTTGGGTCGTTGGGGAGTGGACACGTGTCGTCCATCCGACGGTTGAGGGACTGGACCACTGGCTTCCTTCAATGCAGCTGACGTGTGGAAATGGCGTACGCGCCACGGCGCAGCTGCTGGCCTTTGCGTGTGTCAGTGTCTACAAGATTTGGATATCTTCGCCGATTTGGCCAGGCGTCTTTCTGTGATGCGGCCGACCTAGAGGTTTGCGCTTTCTTGAACCGTCGAAATAGGCGATTGGCATTCGAGTCGTGGGACGGGCGGTTCTCGGGCGAGCTGTGAGCCCTCTTGCAAGCTCGCGGCCTTGAGAGGAGAGAACAGTCTCTGTGGAGGTCTCAGAGAAAGTCTGAGAGATTCTTCTTGCTTCTTGGCCGCTCGGGAGACAAGGAACCTCCTCTCGCTCTCGGCCCTTTGTCTTCAAATCCAGCCATTCGAGCTTTTCATATGGATGCCTGGCTCTTTTATTTTATTTAAAAAGTCTTTTATGGGCGCTTTATATGGCCAACATTCTTAAATTTAGTAATTTTTCTATTATATTTTTGTTTTTTGTAACACTCATGGTAATTGCTGATACAAATTAAGCATAGAAAAATTATTTGAAAAAAATAATCTCAGGATGTAGCAAAACAAATGCATGAAAACAAATATCGATAATGAAATAACTCTTAATAATTTTAAAATAAAGAAACACAATTTGAGAAAGCATTTTTTATAATGTTTCAATATTAAAACATTCATATTCTTAGAAAAAGACATAAAATACAACCATTTACATTTATTTATTTTTTTATTTTTCAAATCTAATAATTTGTGGCTCTAGGAATTTTCATCCAGGGCACCACTAGGCTCTGCCCAATTTTGTAGCAAACGTAGGCATCATGCACCATAGCCTTCACTGTGTTTCCTGAGTAGTTTTATCGCCGGGCAGTTCTTGTATTTTCTGAGTTGTTCCCTGAGTTGTTTTCTCACCGGGCAGCTCCTGCGTTTCCTGAGTAGTTCCCTGAGTTGTTTTATTGTCTGGCAGCTCCTGCGTATCCTGAATTGTTCCCTGAGTTGTTTCCTCTCCAGGCAGCTCCTGCGGATCCTGAGTTGTTTCCTCGCCAGGCAACTCCTGCGTATCCTCAGTTGTTTCCTCGCCGGACAGCTCCTGCGTATCCTGAGTTGTTTCCTCGCCGGGCAGCTCCTGCGTTTCCTGAGTTGTGTCATCGCAGGGCAGCTCCTGCGTTTCCTGAGTTGGTCCCTCGCCGAGCAGCTCCTGCCTTTCCCGAGTTTTTTCATCGCCAGGCAGTTCCTGCGTTTCCTGAGTTGTATCATTGCGATGGAGCTCTTTTACCAGTTTCTGCCCAATTTTGTAGCAAACGTAGGCATCATGCACCAGAGCCTTCACTTCCTCTTTCGAGAAAACCCTCGCTTCATAGTTAATCCGACGACCACCGCAGCAGCCCCACAATGCGGGTGGCTCATAGGGCACTTCATATGCGGCGGCCAGAGCTTTCAAATTGCTATTACAATAGCTTGGCTTCTTGCGGATACGCGCCGCCAGATGGGACAACTCCGTCATTTTGCACACCAGCGGACCAAGAGAAGGCAGCACTCCACGGGAAAGTTTCCAATCAACGCTGACACCCACGAAGCAGATCCTCCCATCGCTCAGAAACTTCTTCAAATTCTCTGGAATCTTATCCACGTACTTTAGCTGAACGATTAAGCAATTCACATCATTAATGCAGATCACTAGCAGCGAATTGGCGGAGCAGTTGCCCCATCTGTTCTTACTTGCGTGCAAGTCCAGGCCAACGATGATAGGTTCTTCCTCCTGAAGCCTGCGTTTCAAGCGATCAATGATCCAAGAGCTTATTAGTTCTGCAGAATCAAGCACCTCCACCTCAACTTTAACACTTACGCCTTCATGTTCAAATTCAATGCCGTACTTGCCCATTTTGGATAAAATGGCCATGGGTATCATCCTCCTCTCCAATGTTTTAGTTCAGAGCTGCAATGATACCAAAGAAGAATTGTATAATATTCCGTTATTTATGGTCAAGCATATTATTTAATTAAGTAGCACAAAAATAATAATAACAACAATAATAATAAAAATAATAATATTAATATATTAATAATAGTCTAATAATATTATTAATATAATAGAAGTGCAATAATAATATTATTATTAATATTAATAACAATAACTCCCATGTCTCCCTCAACTTCTCACGTCTTTAGATTTTCCTCACCGAACAACCCTCAGCCGACTCTCTCACCTGGCCCCTCTCAATTCACCCTCTACCAAACGCGTCCTCCGTTCCCTCACCTGTTCCTTCACCATGCCATCGGATGATTTCCCCCAACCGATTCGTGTATTATAGTACCTACTACCATCAACTCACTTCTCGGAAGTTTTATTCAAGCTATAGATGGTGCAAAACTTTGCTGAAATTAGAGAGAAAACGAATAGAGAGAGAGAACAGTGAGAGTAGGGTCGAAGGAGAAGGAAAAATAGAGGTAAATCATCAATTTACACTGTTACTGTTGGTGTCCACTATTGCTGCTGTCGTCGAAGACATTGCCGTCGAAGCTGTTGCCGCCGCTGTGGAACAAATACAAGGCAAGTAATGCTCCCTATTTTCCCTACTTATTTGCAAGTGATTTTTGATACTTCACCTCCATTGCAAGTGACTTTATTTATTTACACTATCTCATCTAAATTGTAAGCAATTCTCCATATTTCACCTGTTTTTCCGGTTTATAAATGATTCCTCTGCTTGTTCGAACAAAACAGAGAGAGAGAGAGAGAGAGATCGGGAAAAGAATATGATTTTATCAAAAAACTGTTAATAGTAGAAAGAATCTAAATTACCTCGTGTGTATTTGGAGCAATGGCGAAGAAAAATTAGGCCAACAGCAGAGAAAGGAGGAGGAAGAACGAAGAAAGGGAAGGAAAGGAAAAACAAAAGAAATAAAAAAGGAAGAAGAAAATAAGAAAATAGAGAAAAAGAAATAAAAGGAAGAGAGGAAGGATCCGGAAGAAAAGAACGAATGAGGACAGACAGGGGGATTTATAACACTCAGATATATTATAAGATACAATTATATATATATATATATATATATATAGTAAAATATGTATATTATGTTAAATATATATTATATTATATTATAATTTAAAATATTAATTTATATATACATATATATTAATATAATTGTTAAAACTTATTTTATGTTAATTGATTTCAAACAATAATAGAAATTGTCAGATTATGCTCGATTGTGTACGATCGAGTGTATATTTAATATGAGTGAGTTTGGCAAAATTATAGTATCAGTAATTATAAGTTACAGCGACGTATAGGTGGACGTTGAAACTTTAGAGCAATTGAGCTAGTTTCGGTCAACATTGGATCAGAATAATTAGTGGCATCATTAAAGGTTACGGAACTCAGAAGGTTATCAACCAGTAGATACCAGGTAGATGCATATTTAGTAGGTCCGTGGTGCTTTCTCTCTTTCTCGATAATCCTTATCAGCACTGAGCGACATTTCTATCCTTAAATTTGCTAAGTGCTTTTGCGCATGCATTTGGACGTATGAGTGTATATATTATTGACTTATTATGGTCAAGCTTAAGAAAACTATGTAAAAATACTATGATATCAAAGAATATAGTTGCACCTTAATATAGCCTATAGTAACCTGATGCTAATTTTCGTATCATGGCAGTGACAAGGTATGTCTAATGTGGCGGGATACTTATAGCCGTATAACTATCGTAGAACATCATATCAAGGAAATCATTGTAAGAGATATTGGTTTTGAAATATAGAGATATTTTGCTGTATTTAGTTCGGTGGATGATGAGTGCACCGGTGAGACATCTGTACTTGGTTGGGCAGAATTTCTCTGGACCATGGACTTGATCGGAGGTCAAACTTTCGGGTATCAATTAACTCATGCAAGTACCCAACTGTTGGAAAAACATACGTAATCTTCGGATCACGATAATTGAATAAGATCCAAAAGTTTTTTTTTTTATGATATCTTATTATTATTGATATCTCTTGAGCTGTGTTTCAGTGAAATTCATGAGTTATATTTGATATAATACATGTGTCAGATTTTATGACATTTAAATTCAATGGAATCCATATTATTTACTATTGTTTGATATTCAACTTGTTCACATTAATATTCAGATCAAGAGATTCATTTATTTCACATGACATTGGATTCAGAAAAATTTTCGCCTATTATTAATAAATGTTATCATCTTTATAACATGAGGATTCGGGATGACCTGCCTTACTTTTTGCCTTTAAGTCATAGATACGATAGAATATAAATTCTCGAATAAACTTATTTGTTGGATGTTATATTACTATTGTGGCTTTTGATATACATGATTTATTAAATATCCAATATGTTTATTGTTATTACATATTTTTTATTTATTATAATTTATTAGACATTTAACTCACTCTTATACTTTATTGACTCCAAATTGAGTTGATTATATAGACTTAACAAATGATCCTACTTTTACTGCAAGTCTTCCAATTAGAGAGAATTTAAAAGTTAGATGCATTTTGATAAAGATTTGATAATTTAATTTTGAGTTACAGCCCATAAATCGAGTAATTTATTTTACTGGATATTTATTTGATGTGCAATTAAGATGATAAATGTATTATTGAAAATGTTGACCTATCATAAACATTTGATAATTTTAAGATTTAAAATTTTTCTCGTGAATGGTTAAAGCCATGGTTGATGGATAGGCTTAGGCCGTCACAAATTGTCTTGTCTGGTGATATTTATACCCAATAACAGAATCATACGTGTTCCTTTCTTTTCTTTTGGTTTTGCCAGAAGAAAGGACTTCCATGGATTGGTTATCCAACAATGAAGGCCAGTACTGGTTTCCCATGCCTTAAAAAATGATATTGACAATACACATCTTCTCGATTTTAACCCGTTTTTGGTGAAGTAAACGCCAAAAATGCCACAAACTGATGCAGGCCGAATTTAGGATGTTGGAAAATAACTAAAGAAAGGCATTTTATTTAGTCAAATTCAGTAAAATTGATTAAGTGATGATAAACTTGAGGGGCTGGAAAATCGGTGAATGGGCGACAATAACTTGAGGGGAACCACCAATTATTTGAAATAAAATCAATCTTTGAATAGTTTATTTAGAGAATCATACATACAATGGTTGAAACTCCCTCACCGACAGATGATTATTAACTCACGGTAATAGAAAAATAGAGTAATGTAATATACAACATCTTGGGTCCGAAATTCAAAAAAAAAAAAAAATCCCAAAAATTTTGAGACGTAAATATTCAAAATCGGCAAATTTTAAAAAATTAAAAAAAAAAAAAATCAACATGCACGAGACCATATATTAAACTATTTTCTACACAGCCTAACAACGTAATTTTTGTCCCAAAAAAAAAAAAAACAAACATCTCCTCACAACTACTAGAAAATCCGGGTAACATTTTTACAGAATTTCTACAATATTTCGTCCTAATATTCTAAAATATCAAACCACAAAAAAATCAAAAAAATTTGACATTTTGAGACGGAAATAATTTTGCTCGACCGAATAGGAAGAGAAAGAAGTGAGAAAATAATATAGTTACGATTGCACTCGACGATGACAGATGAACGGCCTCACAAGCACGAAGAAGATTGAGGGAGATGGAGGGATAGAGGGAGACGAAGTAGACGACCGCTGGGATCTGAGAGGGAGGGCGGCTGCTGCTTGTGTTTAGGGTTTAAGTTCGATTTGGGGGAGATATTTCGAGTTTTAAATCCAACTGTCGTTATTTCCTGTTTTAAAATTAAAAAGGAAAAAAAAAAACTGTGCTCGACGGTGATTATATATATATATAATATAACAAATATAAAATAAATCATCCTCTTTCTTTGCATTTTTTCTTTTTTCCCGAACCTTCCTCTCCCCCTTTTCTTTTTCCTCTTCTTTTCGTTCATCTTTTTTTTTTTCCTTCCTTTTCTTCGTTCTTCCTCTTCCTTTCTCCCTTCTCAGCCGTTCCTAATATTTCTTCGCCGGACGACGATTCGGCCCGGCACGACGACACCGGCCATGGAAACCTATAGGCAACCTCGATTCTCTCTACTATTAATGGAATTTTTCATGAAATCGTGGTTCATTCTCGATTTTTTTCTCTCTCTCCTCCCATTTTGCTCCCATAAAATTGTGGAAAAGAAAATCACTTGTAAACGGGAAAATGCGTGAAAAACGGAGAATCACTTGCCTTCAATTCGCTCCACGGCGATGGCAGCAGCTTCGACGGCGATGGCAGCAACGGTGCACACCTACAGTGGCGGAATAAACTACTGATTTGCCTCTTTTTCCTCTTCTTCCTCTCCTCCCTCGACCCCTCTCTCACTGCTCTCTCTCAGCAACTGCACACCTACAGTGACGGAATAAACTAGTTACTCTTTTTCCTCTTCTCCCTCGCCTCCACTCCCACTGTTCTCTCTCTCCCTCTCTCTCTTCGCTCTTCTCCGCTCTCAAACCATCCGTGGCTTAAACAAAATTCTGAAAAGCTAGTTGTTGTATGGGTTGGTGGGCGTAGGCATGGGTCGGTAGATGTGAACGTGAATCGATAGGAGCAGGTCAGAGAGTCAGCTGGGGTGTTTGTGGTTATTATTATTATTATTATTATTATATATTTAAATATGATTTTATAAAAAATTTTATATTTACTATATAATTTATATTCTAAAAAAAAAATAACGCAGAAACGTCTGAGACCTTACAACGTCCGTATTAAGGTTGCGTTACTTCCCCTTTCTCATTCAAGAATTTATTACGGTTCATTTCTTATGATGCTGGTTAAACTCATTTTATAAAAATCAATTTTGCATTAAATAAAGAAAATCCTTGTGTCTCCTTGTATTCTTGGCAAAGTGTTAGCCCTCACCGATAAAGAACGAAAATGATATTTAATTTTTTATATTAAAATTGTTTAATTTTAAATTTTGACTTTAGAATTCTCTTTAATATTCATTTATTAACTATTTTTATATTTTTACTGTGAATTATTTGACATATATTCATTCAGAAGCTACTGTAACAATGGTGCAGTTTTTAAATTTTGATTTTTTTTCCTGCTTTTTTTTTTCATATGTATCCGAGATTTGTTTTTTAAAGTTTTTAACAATTTTCATTTGTACAATTTTACTATTTTCATAAAATAATCTAATTAATTAATAAAAAAAACTACTACAAGCAATATTTGACAGGCTACCCATAAAGAAGGTAATTATAGACATTTTTTAAAAAAAAATTATATTTTATCTGTATTATAATATGGCAATTATAAATTTAAATAATGTAAATAATATATATTTTATTGTTTACCTATTACATCTAATAAAGAGAATTATAATAAGAAATTTTAAAATTAAAGTGGCTTAAAATAATCAAAAAATATAGGTTGAACATCTATGTGAAGTATTAATTTATCATGCTATAAAAAAAAGATAAATTTCTTCACTGAAATAACCACGTTTTGATTTTTTTTTATAGGGAAACACAATTCATTTGTTAATGGACTGTTCAATGGCAACAACCATTTACTCTTTTAGGGTTACCTAATCTAGATAGACTTACCATTAAAATTATATTTCTCCAGTAATATATGATGCATTTTTAATTATTATTTATAGTCTTTTATGCATGATAATATAATAATTTTCTTTTTCTAAACTATTACTGTTTAAGTGGGGATTTGGAAATTTTAACTTTTTAAAGATAAATGAGATCATTCTTGTTTTGTTTAGGTCGTTCAATTGAAAAATTCTAATGACTAAATTTTAGATATTAAATAGTAATATTTAAATAGTTATTTTTATCAAAATTTTTAAATATTAGACTTAATGTTTTATAGGTGTTAATGTTATAAAAAATTAAACATATAATTATGTATAATATTTTTTTAATTCTTAAATTTTAATTTAATTGTCTCATTTAGAAAAAAAAAATTATAAGATCTCCATTTTCTAAGTGGTTAGACTATGACATTTACACACATCTATTGTCAACAAATACAACTAGACCTATAAATTATTATTTTTCGTACACAATCATGACACCATATTTCACATGATCTCCTATGGGATTTCAGATTACAATACTCAATCATACAATAATGTGACTTCTAATTAAATTTGTATGACTGGATCCAAACGTTAAAAGCAATTTAAATTCCTAAGTAAATTATAACCATATCCCTAACAATATCCTATATAATTTTAAAAAATAGATTAAATCTCTTCTTACTTTCTACTTAATGTTGAGGCCACTTTAGATCTGCTCATTGTCCTCTTAACATTAATGACTGTCTGATTGTCTTTCTTGATCCATTTTAATGAAAAGCTAAGAGCAATTATTATGAAATTATTTAACAATTAATTTTGTATCCTATAATAATTTTTTAAAAAAATAACTTTAATTTGAATGTATTTGGCGTAGAATCACAGTATTTGAAGAGAGTATGAGTGACGCTCGTACATATTTTGTCCAAAATAATGGTGCGTGATTCGTAATGTAATTATCGATATTTAATTTTAATATATTTACACAATTTTTGCATGCTTTTTTACTATTTTAATATTTTTAATTTTTAATAATAATTTTTATTTTTTTCATATTTGTTCACTATATCTACATGTATAAAATAATATATATGATTTTTTAAATTTTAAACACACTTTTACTATTTTTTGCTAACCTCTCATATATGCTATTCCAAATGCAAGCATTGCAAAAATTATATGCATGATTATAATGGCGTAATGATAGCTATAAAAGTAAATTTTCATATAAGTATATTTTTCTTCAAGTGATATTATTATTTAATAAATATAATAACTTTTGGATGATTTTATTTTATAAAAATTAGTTTAAATATAAAAAAATATGGGCTATTATCAATAATAATAATACTAATACTAATAATAATAATAATAATAGCAACGATAATAATAATACTTTTGAAAAAATAGAACGATGGAGTACAAAAATTAATTAAACACCATTAATAAGGTATATTTTTCTTCAGGTCAGATTATTCTTTGATAAATATAATTACTTTTGGACGTTTTATTTCATAAAAATTAGTTTAAATATAAAAGAAAATATGGGCTATTATCAACAATAATAATAATAATAATAGAAT
This sequence comes from Nepenthes gracilis, assembly GCA_033239525.1. NCBI lineage: Eukaryota > Viridiplantae > Streptophyta > Magnoliopsida > Caryophyllales > Nepenthaceae > Nepenthes > Nepenthes gracilis. The sequence goes on along the minus strand of BSYO01000014.1, from coordinate 272,512 downwards.
GATGGAGTACCAAAATTAATCAAACACTATTAATAAGGTATATAATAAAAGATTAACTTCTACCAAATGCTAGTAAAAGTTTGCTTGAGATAATCCTAAAAGATAATAGTAATTAACATGTACAATATTCGAAAAATGTAGACTAATTTATAGAAAACTTCAATCTATTTTTTTTTATTTTTTTTTATATTAAAAAATTTTAAATCATTTAATCAAATAATATAATGACCTATAAAAACTAATTTAATTTCAAAAAAAATTATAGTATATTATTAGAATGTTTTATAAGGACATTTAGAATTAGAAAAAATAATATAAATATATTAACCAGAACAATATTATAATTTTAATATTTCAGAATCACTATAATGTGTATATATGATATGATTGATATTATTAGGAATTGACTTTGGTATCATATTAAAATTTGAAGACAATAAAGTTGAAATATATGTGCAAAAACCTGTGGAAGGATGTGATCCAAAATGATGAAATTTCTGTCATGAATACCCGAACTTGATGCTTGTAATAATCCAATGTAAATGATGCTGCTTAGACACGTAGAAGGAATACAAAATCTATTTTTACTAACATTGAGCATTTATACTGATGCATTGTTGGCGCAAAACGCTGAAAAGACTCAGTGCCACGGTGACCGCGGGACAGAGTTCCGGACAAAGCCACAGAAAAAAAGACTCGGATGGCAAAGGAAAGCGAGGATAGAGAATAAAAGAGAACACACAAGTTTTAACGCATTCTTCTCTTCTAAACTAAAGGAAAAATCACGAAGAAATATATTATAAGAGAATTGTTTTACAAGTGTTGCTACTACCTGCCCTAACGAAAGAAAACAATCTCAAGTGACATAACATTTCTTTCAAAGTGTATCTCACTCTATCTTTACAACAAAGCTTTTGCCTCTCTCAGAGTCATAGAACTCAAAATGTCCCAACTCTAGCACACACTTCAGCAATGGCAACAAGCTTCTATTTATACACAAAGGGTGGCGTGTCCGCCCACCCTACTGGGCGTAGGTCTCCAAACCTACGCCCTAGGCCTGCCATGACAGGCGCATGCTTGGCGTGTCAGACGGCAGGCCTGGCATCGGGAAGTTGCAGTCGCTGCAACATCCAATCAGAGTGGGTAATCAACCCACCTGCTAAAACGGCCACCAACAGGCCTACGTTGATAGAGTCAACGCCTATGACTCTAGGCTTCTCGTCCTCGTCCTTCAGCAACCGCTCGGACATAACGCTTCCACAAAAGTCCTCGTATATTCTTCCAATGGAGTCCGTGGACATCATGCCACTCGGGAGTGACCCCAACATGCATGAACTAAATGAGGTGAGGCAGAGCAAATACAGTAACAAAGAACAGGAGAAATAAACTGCTGCTTCAGTGCATGGACAGAATCAAAGAAATGGAATAGCAAAATAGAGGAGCAAAGACAGAGACGCGTGCACTATAAGGAACACCGCTGACGGCTTGGAACAAACTGAATGGGAAAGATGAACATTGATAATAGCATCACACAGCATACAAATAACAATCACAAAATAAAACAAGACACAAGTAATTTTATGTGAAAATTATTTTCTAAATAAGAGAAAAAAATTAAAAAATTATTTGTTTAAAAATTTTTACTATGTAAAATGGTTATAAAAATTTCTAGAATAAAATGCAAGAGCTTGACTCATTTGATTGAATTAATTTGAGTAATAGTGAGGACAAGTTGAATCTCATTATTCTTGCTTTTCTTTTTTTTTTTCTCTTTCTTTCACTGACGACGTTCACTAGTTTTAATTCCACAAATCACTAGTTTTATTGTTGCACAAACGATCACATACTCACTTTCCTTTTATAACCCAGCAAAAAAAAAAAAAAACATTTTGCGTGCTTTTATCATTTCTTGCGGTTTTGGTAAATCATGACCGAATACTTGTGAGCTCCATGACTTTATATGGGCAATATTTATATTTGATAATTTTAATTTGGTAAATAAATTTTATATTTGGTAAAATTGATTTGGTTATAAATTTTACCAAATTTTATATTCTCCACCGCTTCTCGGCCACTCTTTGACTTAGCCGCTCCGGCACTACTCTTAAATAATAATTATTAATAATATTAATTTGTTCAAAACTTATTTTTTCTAATCAATATAAATACAAAAATATATATATTATAAATAAAAATTGAAAAAATTTGAAGAACAAAAAAAAACAAAAAAAATAAAAAATAATAAATAAATGTAGCTAAATCACAACGGGAGGAAGGGGAAGGAGAGAATGGTTACGATGACGGCAACTCTCTCTTTCAGGTGACGGTGACGGCGACGGCAACCGCAGCGATCCAGTGCATTTGAATCACAAAGGAAGGCAGAGAGAATGAGAGAATGACTACGATGATGGCAACGGCTACGGCAACTCTCTTTCAGGTGACGGCGACGGCAACGGTAACGACTAGGACAACAATGGCGCCACTTGGCAAAATGAAGGAGAGAAGAGGAAGAGAGGGAAAGAGAGAGGACAGCGCTAAATGGCAAATAGATAAGACGAAATAAACCTAATATTTATTTTTTCCAGACAATATATGTAGTCGTTGGATGACTTTTTCATCCAACAGCTACGTATGTTGCACTTTTTTTTAAAAAAAAAAAATTTATATAATGAAAACGGGGGCCATTGGATTAAATCCAATGGCCTCCGTTGAGCGCCCCTGAGCCTCAAATTAATGGTGGCCGGTCGACAAATAAGGAGAAGAAGAGGTATAGGCAGAGGAGAGAGAGTGAGGAAGGAAAAGGAAGTGAAACGCATCAAAATAAAATGGGTTACCACCAGAGATTTGGAGCACCATTCGGAGACGGAGTGGACGGATACAGGCACTGGACGCCGGAGATTTCCAGCGAAGCAGTGGAGAATAGCACAAATCGAAGCTGAAGAAGAGAGAAGAAGAAAAAGAAGAGGGAAGCCCAAAGTGAATAGCAGATTTGAGAGAGACAAAGAGGGGGGGAATTGAGAGTTTAAAATTAGGATTACTGTGCACTCACTTTTGAGTCGTCAGATTTGAGAAATAGGCGGCCCAAGATCTTGTTAGGCAAGATTTAATTGCATCCGTCCAATTTATTTTAAAATCGAACGATTGATATTATAACACGGATTAAACGCACGTGGGCCATGCGATTAAATTCAAAATCAGACGACCCACGTTATAATACGCGTTAAACATGCGTGGACCATCTGATCACGATCGGACAGCTCGGATTCAGCGAAGGACCGTCCTTCGCAATAGAGGCGGAGGACTCCCCCCGAATTCGAGGCAGAATCGGGATAATCGATAGAGAGAGAGATGATGCTTTTTGCCTTATCATTATTATCATTACAACTATTATTACTACTGTAATTCTACTAATTTAAATAATTCATTAGTCGTGTCAATAATGTAAAACCAATATCTGATTCCATCATATTGATATAATATATACGTTGTCAATAGATGAAAATATGACATCAATAATCATATTGACATTTAAAATTTAAATTGTTTAATGATCTAGATACGCTCTTGATTGTCTCAAATGGGTTAACTTTACAAACCATCATTAATCATATACACTGAAAGCTCTTATTGAATTTTCCGAATCATCAATATAAATATAGTTTATAATAAAGTATGGCCAACAAAAAATCCTCCATGATATTGAATTATCAACCTTTAAAATATTAAAAGATGTGCTTTCAAGCCATCCACAATGCGAATATCAATAATTCATATGTAAAAAAATGAAGTACTCAATTTTGGTTAATTCAGTTAAAAACATAAGTTCAAATTCATTTTAATGAAACTATTCAATAATCAACGTCGGAAAAAAATATTTACATAAGAGTAAACATAAATACTCTTTTATTTGAAAAATAATATCCAATTATCGCTTGAGTATTAAATGTCCACCATAATAAGGTAATTATATATATACTATTACAATAAAATAATAAATATAAGACAAATATGCACAATAATATTATTCCTCACAGAATAAAATCATAGGATGTTACAAAATAAAAATAAAATAAAAAAACGGATGCTTGAATTCAATAGTTCATAAGATCTTTCTATTTCAATGCTATAAATCAAGTTATGTTTTATAAGTACTTAACAAAATTTTACACATTTTAACCATTTTTTTAAGTTGTAAGATAAACATATACATGAAAATAGATTATCATCCCACCTGAATTGAACCATGTTCTCATTGTAAATACATCAACCAAAAAATATAAGAGAAAAGGGAAAGAAAGTATACGAGTCATTACTTGAATGCACAAAAATAAATCAAAACAATATCAATAAATAAAGGAAACATGTGTATAAAGAAATATAAATCTACTCAAACAATAAAAATATAAAAAAATACTACACAAATTATGAATTTTTCAATTGGAATGACTCCACACTATAAATATCAAACTTGAGAAAATATTTCATCATATTCCCATTCTATGTTGGGATAGCAATTCTATGAATTGTTTACATCAATTAGAAGTAAGGATAGATGAAATAATTGCAGGATAAGCCTCATCCTCATTATCAGGGGCATCTTTAAACGGCTCCCCTTTTTTTTTTATCATTTTCAAGTTTTTTTTTTTAGCTCACATTATCACATATCAATTTCTCAATAAAGAATTTTTATTTTTAAGCCTTCATTTTTCTTTCTCAAGCTCAATCTCATTCTTGAATATAGTGATAGCCCAATCTTGGGGTTCAATTTCCTTTTCATCCTCCTCGATCCTTCTTTCCCCTTTCTGCGTTTCTCCTCCCCTCTCGATTCTCTTTCTGCCTTTCGTCTCTCTCAGTCTCTCTCTCTTTCTCTCTCTCTCTCTCTCGTTTCCTGATTTCTCTCCTTCTCAGCCTCTCTCGCTCTCTTCGTCCCTCTCTTTCCCTTACGTTTACTTCTCCTTCAGTTTCTCGTCCGTTTCTCTTCTCTACCACTTCGTTTCCCTCTCATTAAATCGAGTGGCCATGGTTGTGGATTGTAAATAGAGGAGTGTGGGAGTGGGTGAAGGTCGTACGAGTCGATGGAGTCGTGGTTGTGCCGGAGAGAGAGTTGCTGTGGTTGCCGTGGCTGTTGCCCGTTGTCACCGAAGGAAAAGCTTCTATAGCCGCCGTCGCTGCAAACCCTAGCCGATCGATACAGTGTCGTTGCCGTTGCCATTTCCATCGTCAGTTTGTGCCGCCGCCGTCGCAAACCCTAACTGCCGCAAACCCTAGCCGTCGCTTTAGGCAAGTAAACAATCCTAGTTTCCGCAAGTAATTTCGCTTCCCGTATGCTGGTATTTTACTGTTGCTTCACTGTCTGTTGCCATCAATCGTTATTCTTCCTTATTGATGTTTAATTTTGGTGCTTTGTCACCGAGTTTATTTTGTGGGAACTGATTAATCTGGGTTGGAATTGGAATCGGGAAATCAGGGCCTCTTGCTCGATTGAGGCGTCCAGCCATTGGCAGAGAGGGACGGTTTTGGGAATCGCGTGTACGTGTATACGTATACGTGGATGTATATGTAAATATTTTTTATATATATACACGTGGCTATGCGGGTGCGTGTACAGTGCACAGTGCGTGGTATGTGTTCGGCAGCAGTGTGTACCGGCAGTTTGTACCGGTAGATACGAACCACTGTGGGAATGGGCATACAAGCTTGTGATGTATATCTGCACGCAGATATATATATATATATATATATATATATCTGTGCTGGCAGTATATGTATATGTTCTGTGCATGTGTAAGTTTGGCAAGTTTAGAATAATAATAGTCGGTTAAATGATTATTCCTATATCTCATTGATGAATTTCGGTAAATTTTTATTCTCGTTAACTTTGTTGGCGTGCATACATTTTATTAGTACTCTATATGCTAAGTTGAGTAGAGCGTATGAAAGTACTAAGATTTTAGGTCGAATGGAAAGTTACGAAGTCTTAGTGTAGTTTACAATTTTCGATCCCAAATCCATGTTCCAGATGTTGAGGTCATTTGAATTGATAATTATAATCCTGTAAACCTATTGCGTGAGACATTAGTGGATATCGTATCAATGTGATATTGGGTTTGACTTGTTCATGATATAAGTATTCTGTTTCCAAAGGGGCATAGATCAAACGATCACAGAATACGTGCAAATTACCCGATGGGATAACGAGATTATGGGTCTGACTTGATATGAGTATTCTGTTCCTAAAGAAGTGTGGATCAAGAGATCATAGAGTACATGTGGGTTAGCCGATCGTGTAACGAAATATTGTTCATATAGATGGGATACGATATTTATATTCTACGGCTAACAGGTATCATAAGACCATTGGGTCTTTTGTCAAACTTGCAAGCACGGGTACCTCGAGGGTTACCCAGCTATGGGGCGGGTGTGTGGATTGATGGTTCACAGTGGTGTATAAAATTTGATGAGACTTTCATGACATCTCATTTAAATAGAACCTCTTATGTGATGGGTTCAATGGAACCTAAGCTATTGTTGATACTCAGATTCAGTGGGATTCAATTTGCATCCCTGAGTCCTGTTGTAATATGGCCACTGAGTTGTGGATATGACAGGTTATTGAATTTCTGATAATTGTTAATTTATTTTTACATAGTTATTATGTTATTACTATTGGAAATGTTTTATTACATTCTGTTATTTTATTAGTTTATTTATTTGTTCGGCATTTGACTCACCATTACGTTTATTGGCTCCAGAATAATAGTTTATGACATGTTAGAAGAGATCATATGATTGTTGAGGAATTTCGAGATAGAGACGATCTTGAGGTTAGAAGCTCATGACAATAACCTCTAGAGTTAGTTCGATTGGTCGAGGTTTTATTTAATTATATGATTATAATATTGTAAGCATTTATTATATTTAGAAAATTTATTATGAGAATTATAATTATTATGCTTAATTTACAGATACATTTATGAAGTTATTTATAATTTTGGGTTTCCGTGTGGCTGTTTTGAGTCGGGTCGGGTGACTTGGACTCTGGACATCACAATTTATGCTATCATAGTAACCCAAAAGTCGCATATTCACGCAATCAACAACTAAGTAAATATTACAAATTACCTAACATCTATAGTATCCTCACTACCTTTATAAATTCCTTTTTCA
>BSYO01000014.1:241223-265245 GCA_033239525.1 Nepenthes gracilis | reverse complement strand
TACTTTTACTTGTTGTATTTTTATTTATTTATTTTTTTTGTCGTTGTGTGGCGGTTGCCGTGTGAGAATCGGCCTTTCATGCTTACGTCTGCGTCTGCTTTGCATCTTCGTTTTCGTGGCGGTTTCTCTTCTCTTTCCCCGCTTTTTTTTATTTCGCATGCGCAGTGCGCGTCTTGAAGTCTTTGTATCGTAAGCCTTCGTTGTGCGCGGCGCGACGTGGACCCTAGCTAGGCGAGTGAAGAAATTCGTGGCAGATTAAGCACTGGCTTATTTCAGTAGCTCGTCTGTTGATTTGAGGTTAGCGGTGCGCTCGATGCCGCACGTGTCTCGATCTCAGGAGCGATGGCGTTTGGGTTTCGCCTCCTAGCTTGGTGGTAATACATTTAAACCCAAACAATGATCTCCTTATTCCTTGATTTCTTCTCCCTCGTTTATACTTTTGACTTTTGAGAGACAAATGACTCAGATAGCGAAACTTCTTCTCTTCTCGAGCCTGCGGAATGGTGCGCCATGGTGTTCATGACACTAAGTCTATTTTGGCGGCGTATATAGCCTCCTTAGGGTAGATTATAACGATCCTAATGGTGATCTCCCGTTCTGGTCACGAGGCCAGAGCAGCGCCTGGGATGGCTTCATTACGATATACGAGTATCATTTAGGGGCCGTATTGGTCTGCTGCTTCTTTGCCTTGGTAGTCGAGCCCAGGAGTCCCGAGTAGCGAGGCTTCGCCCCCGATGCCTTGCGCTACTGGTGTCTGTGCGTCTTTGCTGTGCGCTTTTGATCACGACTTTATTTGAGCGACCAGGGAGTGATTTTTTCGGGCCCTTGAGTCGGGAAGTGGATATCTTTCACCCAGGGGGGCCAGGGGTTCGGCTTACGGCACCAATCCCGGAAACTCTGTGAAGAAATTTGGAAGGACGCTTCTTCTTTTGCGGGAACCTTGAGCTATGAGCTTCCCGAGGGGCGTGGGCCCGATCTCGGAGTACTTAGACGAGCCAGCAAGCGAGGACATTGCGAGAATCCTCGAAGGCTGATCTCGTGAGTTTCAATCGGAGAACTTGAAAATCATGACTTCTACCTTTCCTGTGGCGTTCGAAATCGCGAGATCGAGGACGCCATTGGCCCGTGCGCGGGCTGACGAGATTCGGTCGGACTTCCTCATGCATGGTGGGAGGCGAGAGAGAGGCGCTCTGCGTTCTTGAGTAGTGGTGAGGACACGGTACTAAAGATTAAGGAAAATGGCAGCGACTTCGGGAGGAAGGTCGGAGCGAGTCGCCGGCCGCCACGAAAAGCGGCCCCGAGAGGGTCGGCGGGTGCGTCGCCGGGACTGCCGCACCTCGTCGACCGGCCAGCGGTTCTATCCGCCAGCGAAGTCTGCGGGTGAGTCTCCCTGCTTCAGGGATCCACTCCATGGCGTCGCCGTGAGAACGTCAGTCGACGTTGTGATCTTTGGAAGAGCCCGAGAGGAGCCATCTGTTCTTGTTTGAGCAGTCTGGGAGGCCGAGGGTGGGTGGAAGCCCCGCCCGGTGATTTTCGTAGAGCCAGTTTCGTCGCTTGAGCCTTCAGGAACTGGGCGTATTTTACCGGGGCTGGCGTCACCTGCTGAGCTGTATGCGAGGCGTGAAGGAGGCGGATGGGTCCTCGTGGGAAGAGCCCCACCGAGTGTTCTACGGCTTCCGGCCCTCGGTCGACCACCGCCGAGCCGGTCGAGGAGAGTGAGCCTCGGGTGAAGTTCACTGTGAGTTTGCGCGGCAGCCCCAGTTGGGCTTGACACGCTCCTGGCTGATGTGGTTCGAGAGGGTGGCGAAGGGCGGCAAGGCGTCCGCGGCTGCAGGCCTGACGCTCCTTCGTGCTTGACCTTCGTGACCCCCTCACAGTGCTGAAGACGTTGAGTCCCGTGGAAGCTCTTTTGGATGAGCTCGCTCCGGTAGGTGTGTTGAGAGGTGCAACGCGCTTCCAGCTGTGGCCGTTCAGTGGCCGAAGCGGCCGGGGGCGCGTCCTCGCGGCAAAAAACCCCGGCTCCCACAGTACTTGACCTTCGGCCGGCCCCTCCCAGTTTGTCGAGGAAGTTAGGCGAAGGCTCTTGGCCGGTTCGCCACGCTTCTGCGTCATAGGAGCATCTTGCGACACGGTTGTTTCCTTACGGACTCTTACATTTGTTGTTTATTTTGGTCGTACTTAACTTTCCCTTCCGCGTAGGCTCACGGCCGTCTGATTTCGAGTGCGTCTTGACTCTTTGGCACACAGGCGGATCATGCATCGGCCAGGCGTCATCTCGTCCGTGGCGGTGCAACAGAATCACTCCTTCTGAGGAGAATGGGGCGGTGCCGACGAGAGAGTTCTTGAGGGTGGAGAAGACTTAACTTTGCTTTGCGGAGAAAGGATCTGCAGGAGTTAGTTGGAGATACGGTTAGTCGGCACTCTCCTTGATGTGATCGCGATGGGCCTTTCTCGTTTTTGGGGCAGTATCGCATGCCATGAGGATTGTCTGTTTTGGTAGCCCCTAGTCAATGGCGTCCTCACGTCCGAAACGCGGGGTAGAGGAGGCGTCGCACGAAGACTTTACGAGGAGGCGGGTCGAATCAGTAGCCTTTGATTAGCCTTCACCAAGTCGTTAAGTTTTTGGGACCGGTTTAGTGATTTGTATCATATCTTTCCATTGTATAAATAGGAAGCGTTCGTTTACACTTCGTGTACATGCTTCCCTCGTAAATGCAGTGTTGCTTGCTTTTGCTTTTGCTTTCCTTTATTGAATCGCGCCGTGTTTGAGCGTTGAGGCTCTTTAGGCCGTTTGGATAGGCCACTATCTGGTGTGTCTTCGTAAGTACTCGTCAGCCCGTGAAGGGATGTCATCGCGGCTCGCACGTTGGGGGGCTCGTCCGTCGCGGATGTCGTCGCGAAACCCCTGGAGCCTCAGCGAGGGTCGGCGCGGCTGATCGGGCCGCGTGCTTAGGACTCCACGGAGTGCAGGTCTCGGTCGCGTCTGGTGTGGGAGGTGCGTCGGCTCACCTTTCAGCGTTATAATCACCCAGTTGAGTCCTAGCCATGACCGTTTGTGGTAGGGTGCTCACTTACCACGTTTTTAAGAAGGTCGCCGCCGCTGCGATCCTTTGCCCCCAGGTTTTATTGGCGTGTGTGGGGACTGGGGGCCGAGAGCAATGTTTTCAGCCTTGCAGACCGTTGGTGTATAGCCTTTTGGAATGGATCGCACGGATCCTTTGTCAGCCACATTTGAGACGCCTCAGTGTGCCACCCAGGGCTTAGCTTAAGTGGCAGCCCCAGGGCCTGCAGCGCGAGCCGTGGTGAGTGTGCGATCCCAGAGCCATCGGCTTAAGAGGCGAATCTGAGCAGTCGCTTTGGACATTGGCGTTGTGAACGAGGTAGTTTCTGGACGGAGCCGCTTGTCCCTCCCAGAGCTTAAAAGGCGATCTAAGTCGTTTGATTTGAAAGTCTGATACGTAATTATTAACTCTTGCGAAATGTAAGTCTGAAACCAAGATAAAGGAATTATGATAATCTAAGACAAATTCGTAATTGACATTCATCGTGATGCATGCGTGTGCGACTTCACTTTGGAGTTGTTGTTGCATTCCGAAATAATATTTCCTTAAGTTGGCGCGTTCGAGGTCGCGGGACCGGTTGCCGTTACTGCTTGCGCGTAGCTTATGCGCTCGCTCACGGAGGATTCGCGGAGACGAGAAGCAGTCCCTCGGCCCGAGGGGAGAGTTTGTTCTGTTTGCGGTCTTTCCGCCCGCCTCACCTTCCGGAGGACGGATCTCAAACTTCAGCCCAGGCGTGCCTTCACTTTCAGCATTGTAAATGCGCGCATTCCGGCTGTTGGTAGGCGTAGTCACACAAGTCGCGCGGCGTCTCGAACCTCGAGAGCAAATCAGGGCTTTCTCGCGACCGCCGTTCATTGGTGGTGGGTGAAGCGGTCAATCATGAGCTTGGCGTCCAGCTTCACGATCTGCGCTTGACCTCGGCCCAAGCGCAAGGTGGGCGTCTCACTTGTTGGTTCTCTCCCGCGAGTTGTTGATACGACCATAATCAGCCGGTAACTCCTCGATCCGGGGAGCCCCGTCTTCGACTGGTTTTAACGCGTGCGAGGATGCGATGCGGTTGGTGACTCAACTTTGGCCGTTTAGCGAGTGTGCCATGGATGTGTGCGGCTTAATGGAAGGTTCGCGGCGTTACTTCGTGAAGCGTTTGCTTAGGTGAATTAGGTTAAGATTATCGGTTACTGTTACTCTACGGAATCCCCAGCGTGAAGCGATGCTTTGTGGAATTTCAAATGGATACGTTACGTAATCTTAGGCGGATGGAATGACTTCCACCCATTTGTGAAGTAGTGATGCAGCGATCAAAGAATTTCCTTTGTCATTGCCCGTGGCATGGGTGCGTATCCGATCCCCGTTGTGCGGCAGCATTGAGGATTGGAATAGTGCGGCTCGGTCATGGTAGTCGTCGTGTACCCGTGGACACAGCGACTCACATGGACGACTCATGTGTCTTGTTTCTGGTGGGCGGTAGAACCCTTCTGCGTGATGTTGAGCGCGTGGTTCTTCCGCCCGATGTGAGATCCGCCGCGACCCAGTGTACTTCGCCCGATGCGTAGTCGGCTCCCTCGGGTAAGGCACTTGAGGAGAGGGTGGAGTATCCTCGCTGTCTGATCTCCCATTTAGAAACCAGTCTGCCCATCCTCTTGTCTTCACAGTTCCCTTGGCTTAGGTGGCATCTTCCAGTAAAGACCTTGAGTGAGGAACTTTATATGCTGCAAGTGTCATGATTATCCATGCGTATTATGAAGGGTATCTTTGTCTTGACATCCCAATCTTGGGCCGATTACGGACTTCCACAGGTTCCCTCGCGTCTTTGCTCTCGCATTACGGCCGCGTCACGGAGCGGTGGTCGACCGTTGGAATTATCAGTCTGGACCGTCCAAATCTGAGATGGCCGGAGTCGAGGATGGGGCCTGCTGCCAGTGCCTCCACGAGTTGTAAGTTGGCTTGAAGTTCCCATGCACGATTGACATGAGTTCGGAGTCATACGTCGACCCGACAACAAGTCACGAGAACACTCCCTCTGTGGTCGTAGGCCGCGAGGCCGTACTCGCGGCGTTGTTTGTGGTAAGGAAGGCCGAGTCACAGGTATCCAGTCTTCGCACCCTCGGGCGTCCGCCCAGCGGTCTGACTCCGCCCGCTGCACGAGTAGGCCGATCCGTCTCGTTAGATCAGCTCTGAGTGAAGCTTGCTCATTACTCAATATCTCACAGTTATTTGCCTTCATCACATCTTTGGCGTGTTTGCCTCGGCGATAAAGTCGCGAGCTGTCGCTCACGGTATGTGTGGCCCGGAACTACGTCGAATTCTCTAGCTTTCAGCCCATAACAGTAACTGACGTCTGGTTTTTGCGAATCGATTTTAGTGGGTGATCATCGATGCGACAATAGAGTGCCAGTGCCCGGAAAGTAAGGGTGCGTTCCATTGCCGTGACAATAGCGAGCCGTCCTTTCTGATGCGGATGGCGAGCCTCGTCGTCGATACGGAAACTACGTGGTACACGGTTGTTGCTTGCCTTAGGTGCTCGCCGCACTAGCACGGTGGCAATGTTGATGTCAGGTGAGGTAAAGATCTTCCCCCTTGTGGCCCGAGCTGTGACGTCTTTGGAGATAAGTCTTAGTTCCTTGAAATGTAGTAATTCGTCGTTCCACTTGAACGTCTCAGACTTTATGCCCCTTAGCGCCTTGAAAGAAAATGAAATACTTGTCGGCTGATTTCGGCCCCAGGAATCGTGAGAGGGCGGCTATCATACTGTCGGTTCGGACTTCCTTCACGGTTCGTACAGGGCTGAAGTCGAAGTATTGCCCCCGATCTTCTGCGGGTTGGCTTATTAGCGTTGGGACCACAGTAGGCCAAGGCCTCAGGAGGTTTACTCGAAGCAGCATTGGCCCGAGTTAGGCTTAGCCCTGTCTTTGTGGGAGGATTTGAAAGTCTGTAGTCGTTGACGGTAATTGGCTCGCGACTTTTACTTTTACAACATGTTGTCGACGTACACTTCACGTTCGCGTTGAGTTTGAAGACATCTTGTTAATGACCGGTATGTGGCGCTGCGTTCTTGAGACGGCGTCATTTCAATAGCGATATGTCCCTTGATCTTGTCGCCAGGCGAGGTGTGCTCGTCTTACGGGTCCATCCCGGATCGGTTGTATCCCAGTACGCGTCCATGAAGCTCGAGTTCGTGCCGGATGTGGAATACAGTAGTCGATCCTCGGGACGAGAAAGCTATCTTTGGGCAGGCACTTTGACCGTATCGTGAAGTCGACACACATCGCCACTTGCAGTTGCTCTTTTACCTGGCTGTGATTGGATAGCCACTCAGGATGCTGGACTTCTACGTAGTCCAGCGTCACAGGGAGTCTCTTTATTTCTTCCACTGATGGTGACTAACTTCCTCGTGGTGTTTCCTCGCCTTACGCCGAGACGGGTTTCGGCTCGCGTCGAGAGGCCCGGCTTGTGGGTATGACTTCGGTAGATATCCGAGCATGTCGCGAGGACCAGGCAAACACGTCGGAGTTAGCCACGAGGAAGGTAATTAACTCGTGTGCCCGATCTGCGGGTGGAAGGGATCTTTCCAGCGTTGGCCTTATGCTCGTTAAGATCGGAAAAGTTGAGAGGATTGCCTCTGTTTCTTCGCGGCCGGGCTGTTGAGCGGCGTCTTGTCGCGAGGTCAGTCTTGCTCGATCTGCCCAGGTGCCCATTTGGGTTTGACTTGGGACGGGTAGCAGGTTCGCCCCATTTCTTGATCTCCCGGGACTTCTCCCACGCCGAGGGTGAAATTTCACCTTGAGTGCGGGATGGGCGATCACGGCCTCTGAAGAGGCATGGGAAAGTGCCCGAGTATGGCATTGTCTTGGACGAGAAGGTCGACGGCAGAGCGCCCGGCTCGCGCGTTATGGCGGGAGTGGAGTCCCATTGTGACTTAGGTTGTATAATCCCTTGCCTTTGGAGCCGAGCTCGTTGTCCCGAGCCGTCTGATGATCCAGTTTCTTGCCTGCATTTGGTCAATTTTAGTCCAAGTTTAATGAATGCGGTGAGATACGACAAATTTTCATGAGCTTCGTTATCAATGAGGCCGTTTGATTAGTGGCTCGGCACCACAGCTGAAACAGAGCCCGACTACAACAAGAGTCGATATGGGGAAAGGTTACATGTGCCATATACATTAGCTACTAAAGCTAATGACATCATTCCTAGCCTATCTTCGCCGCTTATTCTTGGAAATCGCTTGGTGCCCTCGTGGCAGCTGCGTGTCGGCCGGAAGATATCATGTGAACCACGCGGTGCCCGTGCGGAGCCTTGGGCTTCAGCCCAGGTTCACTTGCGTCCCGGAGGGCTTGAGGCTCGGCCGGGCTCTTCACACGAATCGCTTCAAGTGTCGCGGCCGGATCGATTCTTGATCTCTGGCTGCGCGGTCTGTGATTCCGGTCAGTGGCCGGCGGTGGTACTATGATACTTAAATCGTCAGCCTGTGCAGGACCCTTGGGCGTTTTTCGGCCATTTGAAAATTTTCATCTGGATGCATCGGGATGTTCGCGGCAGCCGTTGGCGGGGTCGAGAGAGGACTGTTGTAGTCCGCACCCAGGCCGGCGGCTGACTGCTTTGCCGGCGCTCACGGTGGCGGCGGGCGCCATTGTCCCTTTTCTCCCTCCACGAAGCTCGGGGGCTTCGGGGCAGTCCCACTAAGCTCGGGAGCTTAGCCTCATTGGCCTCTTGGTAGTGATATGTGCCAGAGCAATGGTCTCGACCTCCGGAAGGTCGAGCGTTGGTCGGCAGTGTTTGAAAATCCCCCGCCGCGAGTGGCGGCGAAGGCGTTGAGCTTGATTCGTCGGAGAGGTGTGGGATCGCCTCGCACCGATGATAAGCAGTCCGAAACGCTTCGAGCTTTCATGCGCTCTCTGTCGAGGCCCGGACCGAGTGCCGAGAGTGCCTCTCCTCCCATACCTGGCAAGGCGGTAGCTCGAGAAGAGCGTCAATGAAACTCGTCAGCAGCGTATGGAGTTGGGGAGTAGTGAGACGAATGACGCGTCGCCTAAGGAGTGACGGGAAACAGCACATCGAGCCTCGCTCGCCCCTTGTAGAGAGAGAGGTGGGTGCGAGCGATTGAGATGGTAAATTAGATCATAAGTCATTATCCCTCACGATGCAGAAGCATTTGAACTTGCTCGAAGTATGATTCGCGTCCACTTGAAGTCCATGGCGAAGAGAGCGTCTACGGAGGTCGAGGCGGAGGAGGCGTGGGTTTCCGCCTGCGGGTGTCCCGACACCTTGACTTTCTCCTCCGTGAAAGTCCGTAGAGCCTCTTGGCGCGTGAGGCGTCCACGGAGTTCCGTGTTCCCACAGAGTGCGTACGGGCTCGTCGAGGGTGGCGGCTCACTGAGAGGCGCGTTGCGTTGGAGCACAAGTAGGTGGCCTCCTGTTGCCACGCGAGGATTCACGGGGTTGCGCCCATGTTTATCCTCCTATACGTCGTCGGCGGGATGGCTCCGCCTCGTTACGGCCATCCTCGCTTGGTCGGCAGGTTGCAGCCTTGATCGGGAGCAGTGCCTTTCGCTCCTGTGACGACTTCTCGACGTCTTCCCTCTTGGAGAGTGGAGGCTTGGAGCAGCGCGAAGCGATCCTGAGCCGGGCGGTCAATGTTTGCGCACACGGCGAGGAGGACCTCTTTCAAAAGATCTATGTCGCCTGCCCGTCGTGAGACCACGGGCTCTGGCGGTTGTTCGTTTGGTTCCTGCCAGAAGAACTACTCCTTAGGCGGTGACTTCCTTCAGCGAAGACGCCTGAGTACGTACTTTCGGAGTGTTCACCGATTTACAGTTATTCGATCGCTTGATGGGAAAGAGACACTTGGCTTATTATCGATTTCCCACAGGCGGCTAGCGATATTGCGTCCTGACCCCAGCGAGTTGCCGATACGGATTAGGAGCGCCGGGTTCTAGCGTCCGGGCGCTCGGAAAGAAGGGTGGGTCTTAAGTCTGCATGAACTGGACACTGCCATGACACAAACGACAAACAAGAGGTGAAAGTGTGGGATTTCTCACAGAGGCCGCTCGGCCTTTCAGTCGGCAATATTCCATGATAAGCGAAATCGCACGCTAAGGTGGTGCGCGGAGAATGCGTGAAAGCGTGGGGTGTATGCGTGATGTGGGGGAAATGTTGTGGCGAGGTATTGGAAGGCACAGCTTCCATGTGCCATGACGGTGTCGCGTCCCTGTAACCTCGGAGGATGTGGGATTGTGGCGAGTCGGCTAGATGAGGTAAAGCTACTGCTTTGGCTCGTCCCTCTTGTGTTTGAGAGAAGAGGGAGAGAAGTGATCAGGGTAACGAAGCTATGCAGTAAGGATCGTTGTTTGATCGAAGAGTTCAAGCTCTACGATTGATCGTTTTGTTGACGAAGATCGAGAGAGTTCAGCGTTCGAAAAAGGTCCCTCTCTACGCGGGGTGTAGGAGTTTCTCTCCTCACCCGTTGGACTCTTAAGCTCCCAAAGCCTTGGTGCTTGGGCGCTATTGTGCATTGGTTGCTCTGTGGACCGCCCGGTCACGCCGCGGCCCACATTCCAGTATGCCTTCTTCAGGCGTCGTTGACCACGCCCGTTTTCCCTGGCCGAGATTGGTTGGCCGTCTGCGAGACGAGTAGGTGGCGTTAGCGTTTGCCTTGGAAATGCACTTTCTGTGCTTCATGGACTCCGCCTTTTCTGTCCTGTACTACAGCATGCTTGAGCCGCATTCATACACCACAGCATATAGTCTTGGCACCTAACGTATACTCAATCTAGTGCTCAAGCGTCGGTTAGTATGCATAGGAAAATCTAAACTGATTTCTAACATTTTTCAGTGATATTTAAAAAAGGGAGAAGAATACCTCAAAACTCTCTTTCTTCTTATTATCAATAAACAAAATTAAACTTCGAACACATACCTTGCAAGAAGTATCCACCTTGTTTGTAATATGCTTGAGTGTGAGACATGTATTAACCATGTGTTGGCATTTGATACTAAATTTTAAGATTTTTAAATTTCATTATAAAAGTATTTTTAAAGTCACTTAAAAATAAATTAATAATATTATAAATTATAAATAAAAAATGAGCATTACCACACTTTTAATGGGGCATCATATATTTATGAAATTAATATTATGCGTTGGTGGCTAAGCTGGAAAAAGTGTGGACGTGATCAAATTTATATTTTGATATATTGGGAGTAATATTAACTTATTTAGACAAATTAATCAAATTAATAAAAAAAATTATAATACTTTATATAATTTTTTATATTCATTTTTCTGCTTTACTCATGTCACAACCACAGTTAAGTTACCAATTCGGTCATCTAGATTCCACATAGGTCTTTTCATGATGGTCCCCGTTGCTGCATGATTGCTTTGTAGGTAATATTCTATTTATAGACTTTTAAAATAAACTTTGTTATATTTATTTTATTTTAATAAAATTAAAATTTTATAATTTAATAGTTCTAATAATAATTTTTATTATAAAAAATTGTTATACTTTTGAAATATACAATAAAAAAAAACACTTTCTTGGTATTTTTCACTTTTATTTACAAAGAAATGATTATTTTAAAATATATTTTTTAAATTTATTATTATTTAAAATTAGATACGATAAAAATTAAATTTAAATTCAACATTAATTAAATTTAGGTAAAACATTATAACCACTTAGCCAAATCGAGCCAAACAAGTTCACGATATAAATGGAATTAGTTTATCTTAAGTCATGGATATTTTTTTAGTTTTAAGTATTTTACTTTAAAATATATAGTTACATAAAAATAATAAAAAAAATATAATTTTTTTAAAAATTATAATATGTAAATTAAATTATTACAAAAATATTTATTTAAATAAATTTTTTATATAAAAATTATTAATTATATAAAATATATTCCGTTAAAATTGTTTTTTAAACAATATATTTATTTAAAATAACAAAATATATTTATAAAAAAATTAATAATTTGTGACAGATTGACCCAAATAGGTAACTTTCATCGACCATCATACGCTGTCAAAAAAATAATTAAGTTTAAATTTTTATTATATTTGTCAATAATATTAATATATATTAATTAAATTTTATAAAATTTTGATTCGACATATCCCAAATTGATCAACTTACTTGCTTTTCATTGAATTTGTCCCAACTTTCTAATATATATGAATATTTATTTTAGATAATAATTAAAAAGTCATTCTATATCAATTTTTTGGTTATTCTTATGATTATTATTGTATATTAAATATTAAAAAATTAATTTTTAATTTAATTTTACATATTATAAGTAATTGACCAAATAATAAAATATTAATTTAAAATTCTATTTTTATCTTATTTTATTATCTAAAAATAATTATTTTATTTTTATATTATTTTATCTAAAAATAAAATATTATTTGCTTTGTATGCCTTTACTTTTTGGCAACCATACATTGTATTTTACAATTACATGATTCAAAAGTAGAGAGTGACTATTTTAATTATTTTAATATTTTTAATTATAAAACTTTTATATTTGATTAATTAATCAACAAAATTTATGATACTATATTAAAATATATTTTATTTATTTTTATAAGTATAGTCACTATCAAATAAAATTATTACCCTTGAAAATATAGAAAAAACCTATCAACTAATCATTTGGTTTTTTTGTGTAGTATCTCTTATAATAACTAGCATTTTCTATGTGAACAATTTCATCAAACCACAGAATAATTATAGAATATTTAATTTAACTGCTAGGGGCATTATATATGCCTATAGCAAAAATAGTATGAATTAATAGATAAGATGCTATCAGATCACTTTGTTCCTTCATGGTATAATTCTTTTATTTCATATATTTTGTGTAAAAAAAACTCCTATAGAATATTTTTTGGCTATTTTTCTATGTCAAATATTTTTTTATTTATTTTTCATTGAACTGTGTATAATAAAACATAAACTGTGATACATACCAATGTATAATTGTAAATATTCGTATTTATTGATAATATTAATTAGTTTTTAATGTGGTGCTATTTTGCTTATCGGTAGGGCCGGAGAAATTATCATATGGTGATTCAATGCTTGGATGGCCAATTATTGAGATAGATGTTAGGACGTCTATTTTTATTAAGTCATAGTTAGAATATATGAACAGCTATTAATAGAAGGTAAGATAACATCAATGCGTTTGGGCCAGTTAACAATAGTGACAACAAGAGATATCGTTGTCCAACACTTATCGACGTGGTTAAAAATATTGATGGCTGAAGACCAATGATGGTGGCTTTATGTGCCACTTGTTAGCAGTTAGATTGTCATTATAAGTAGGTGACTGTTTGCGAGATATGACAGAATCGCTCAATAATTGTATTATTTTTAGGAAAAAATTTTTATTAATTTGTTTTGAAAAGCAAAATAGTTTGTGAATAAATTTTAAAAGGATCACTTTTTATTTTTGTTTTTTAAAGTCTAAACTTAAGTTTCTTTTAACTGAAAAATTAATGTTATCAATTTTTTATTTATATTAAATATTTTAAAATATTATTTTTTATATGTATACCAAATACCATAAAATAAAAAAATAATTTAGTTAAGTATTTATCAAAAAATAAAGAGCCATATATTTTTTGATTATGTATCAGATATTTCAAATGGTCCACCTTGCTACATTGATTGCACTGTATTACATATTTTGAATCTCCCAATGAATATATGTTTGGGATGCTCTTATTTTTTATGAGGGGGCAAAAAAATATCCATTCAAATAATAAAAAAAGCTGGTCTGACACTCATATGTAACTATTTTCATAATTTATTTTTATATATCAGCCTTATTTGATTTTTTATTTAATTTTTAAAAATATTTTAAATAACAATATTCATCATCTATTTAGTTATAAACAAATAAAATATATTATAAAGCCAATAGATAAAATGTAAAATAATCAACTATTATATAATTAAAGCAGACAGGTGTCCGGCTATTTTATTTTGTTATTTCTTACAATATTTTTAATATTAAAATTTTACTTTAATTTTCTGACTATCTAAGTGATAATTTTAAAGCTATTAACTATGGTTACGTATATAATAACTTTTTAAAATTTTTTAAAACATTAAAATGTCAAAATAAACATATTATAAATAAGATTAAAAATAAAACCTTTCACCATATTTTATTTTTATAAAAATTAAGCCACAGCCTTTAGAGTATTTAATTAATAACTGGAGTTACGATTTTTTTTTTAAAAAAATCTTGAACATTTAATAGAAAAATTTGAATTTTCAATAGATATAGTTATTATTAATCATTCAAATTATTATTACTATAAAATTTTATTATTAAAAATATGACAAAAAAAAACCGATCACCTGTTAGTCAAATAATTATTCATTATTTTTATTTTATTTATTAATTTTGTTATATATATATTTTTATCCATAACACAATAGATGGCTCATTGTTATTTAAAAAAATTAAACAAGTCTAATAAATAAAAAATAAATGATGATAATAATTACCAATAAGTGTCAGACTATTATTTTGCATTATTTCATATGAATATTTGCCTGCCAACACTAGAAAAGAAAAAGCATCCAAAGCCAATATCCATTGAGAGATTTAAAATAACAAATATACAGCAATCATAGACCAAGGGTGGGCCATTAGAAATGGACCTGAATGGAATCTTTATCATCACGAGTTGAGGGCACAGTGGCACTTTTGGAACCGTTGGATTTAGCAATGATACTGCAAGGGTGGGCCATTGGAAATGGACATAAATGGAATCTTCATCATCACGAGTTGAGGGCACAGTGGCACTTTTAGAACCGTTGGATTTAGCAATGATACTGCAAGGGTGGGCCATTGGAAATGGACATAAATGGAATCTTCATCATCACGAGTTGAGGGCACAGTGGCACTTTTGGAACCGTTGGATTTAGCAATGATACTGCAAGGGTGGGCCATTGGAAATGAACCTGAATGGAATCTTCATCATCACGAGTTGAGGGCACAGTGGCACTTTTGGAACCGTTGGATTTAGCAATGATACTGCAAGGGTGGGCCATTGGAAATGGACCTGAATGGAATCCACAGTGGCACTTTTGGAACCGTTGGATTTAGCAAAGGGTGGGCGAAATGGACCTGAATGGAATCTTCATCATCACGAGTTGAGGGCACAGTGACACTTTTGGAACCGTTGGATTTAGCAATGATACAGCAAGGGTGGGCCATTGAAAATTGACCTAAATGGAACTTTCATCATCACAAATTGAGAGGTACAGTGACACTTTTGGGACGGTAGGATTTATCAATCATACAACAAGGGTGGGCCATTGGATATGGACCTAAACAAAATCTTCAGCATCACAAGTTGAGAGGCACATTGGCGCTTTGGGATTGTTGAATTTTAAATTTAACGGTCTATGTTTTTTGTTATTAAAAAATAAAAATATATTTTTTATTTTTATATATTATTATAAAAAATAGTAGGCTATTAAATTTAAAATTAAACAGCTCCAATGTGACATCCGTACGCAGCACCCACGTTCTTCGTCATGACAATGAGCTTTTAGAAAAGTTGATCTTGATATCACTATACAAACAACATCTATATTTTCTAATAAATAAAGTGAGCTTTATCTATTGATATCATATTTCTTAATTTATACTGCTTTTGTTATATATAGAATATTATTTATAACAATTTAATTAAAACACCTATAATTATTATGTGATTAGCTGAATTGTTAATAAAGGAAGTCAAACAAAAGGAAATGCTGTAAAAGGAATTGATAATATTATGTGATTATTTGATAGTTCTTTCCTATGTTTTAGTGTGAATAGGAAATTTAAATTCTTGATATGTATTATTGGTATCGTCCGTAAAAAATAAGTCAAACAACTTCTTCCTAAGTAATCAAAATCTCACCCACGAAGATCCACAAACTGATACCAAACCGGACAACATGGTGAATACGGGAGTACATAGACATCAAGCCAACTGTCGAATGTCGTCCTTCTCATGACATCCCCCTAATTTAGTTGCTACGAAAACGCTTACTCGCCGATCGTACTGGACATTAGAGCCATGGATGCTCAACTTTAAGACAAGTCCATGATGTTAAAATCCTCATAGCACAAATTCGATGACTAACCTTGTCAAGTTGATGTCTTTTATCTACAGGATTTGACCTCAAAAAGTGGAGGTTCAAAGGTAAATAAACGTCCTCTAGGGGGCTGCTCTTAACTTAAGTCACACGTGGTTCTTGAGGCACAACACAGATTCATTTCTTCTCGTCTTGAAGATTATCTTAACTTTGAGGACAGGGGGAAAGTTCAGAGTGGAGGAATCCTGGTATACTTGGGATATTGAGAGCCCATCAACCAAGAGGACGGTTTGTGCAGTAGTACGCTCAAAGTCCTCTTGGCAAGGCAAATATCAAATATATCTGTTAATCATTTGGACTTGAGGACTTTCTTAATGTAAAAAGGATCGCTTCCACAATTGTGGTGGAGGAATGTAGCAAGAGGATAGAGCTGCAGATCTTACTAGAAAGCTTTGCCTACCAAACGACCTTACTAGATCATACCTTATTTACCCTAGAGGTAAAGAGGCACGCGTTTCCTCAAATTCAAAATGTTAGTAGTAGAACCGTATAATGAAGGTACCCTACTCGGATTCCAAAATTTAGAGGATGCCACGCATTACCTCTATTCTTAAAGGAAGACACAATGATTCAATTTTACAAGTTACAACGAGATTTATCAACAACTTTTAGAAACTGGCCAACTAGTTCTTGTCCTATTTCGCCACCACATAAAGAAAGAAAAAACACCAACACTTAGTCAGAGTTTAACATATATCTAATGAGAGCATAAAATGCCTTTTGGCCTAATTCAATATTGAGGCTCAAGACATATTGAAATATACTGATGAAGCAAAGTTGAATGCTTTCTTGGTTATAAGATATAGATTCTGAATCATACTATTAATGATGATTAATTAACTTATGTTAATAAAAATATCGAGGTTAATTGAGATTTTGGATTAAAATTTATTTTCTAGCAGAATAAAATATACCACCTGACTGGCACTCAACCCGTGTACATGTATTTGTTGGATAAAAAGGTTGTACTTGAATGATATGTGAGGTACTCGTGTATATTTTAGGCAAATTTATGATGTATATTGTGTGCCCAAAGGACGCACGTGTATATTTTAGACAAAATATGGATACATAATACACGTTTGACTGACATTCACACAATGTATGACTTATACATTGGTATTTGATGCGCGCCTGATAGGCACACATGCACCTATTATAAAAGGCCTCATTGGTCAATTTTTAGTCATTTGCTGCGAATCCAAAGAGAAGAGAGGAAGAGAAAAAAAACAGGAAAGAGGCTTAGAGGAAGAAAATTTAAGTAAAATTCAAGAAAGTTTTAGGTAATTTTAAATAAAAGGAAAGTGCAACCAAGCTCCATTTCTCTATACGTATTTATTATTTTAAATGCTTATGTATGATCTAATTTTATATATATAACGTTTATATCTCACTTGGATATACTCACTTGCATATACAATCGCAAGGTGAATGTAAGTATGTTTGAAGTTGACGATTCGGTATTAAGAAATATAAAAGCCACCGGGAAACTAGTAACAAGAATAAGCTATTCCTTACATAGGATGGATCATTTCTAGTGTCCGCGATACTATAAAACGAGACGTACAAATTATACTTTCAGAACAAAAAGCTACCCTATGAACATGGAATATCATTCACTTAAAAAAATCTTACTAGTAAGAATGCTAGCATTGGAGTTCATCAATACACTACACCCCTTACTCAGGTGTGTGAATGTATGATGTAAAGATCTTGTACATTTATCAATAGAATTATATTTTATCTAATTTTGTATCCATGTACGCGTATACTAACTTTGCAAGAAGAATAATTTGACTATGATTGACTTTGAACCTATAAGGTACGGATCTCAAATTATAATTTTAATATAAATTAATTAAATTAACAAAAATATCGATGTCAAATAAGATTTTGTGTAAAAGTTAATTCTCTGCTGAGGTTATCTTAGTCCGAGTGACGCTTGATTAACTTTTGATATACTCATATGTATATTTTGGATAGAAAGGACAGGTTTAAATGATTTTTTGGGGGGTTCAAACGTATTTTAAGAAAAATATTTATGCTCGAGATACACAAATAAATACCTAAGACAGAATGTAAGTGCCTGATGCATATATGATGGATATTCGTGTACCAAATAATTTGTGTTTTGTTGCCTAATGCATGCCTAGTAAATGTACATGTACTAATTTTTTATAAAAGATCATCTTTGGTCAATTTTAATCATTTTGCTACGATTTTTAAAGAAAAAGAGAGGGAAATAGATGAGAGGAAAAGAGAGCTGGTGGGAGAAATGGCTAGAGGAAGAGAGTCAAAATGAAATTTAAGATATTTTGAATAATTTTAAATATAAGGTCAGAATATTTTAGCCTTTTTTTTTTATTATTGTTGTTATTTTTTGAACTATATGAATATTTATTATTTTATTTGCTCAATTATGTGATATTTTTATTGCCAAAGAATATTTACTTAGCATGTTATCTTGCTCCTTGTAAGGCCCGAGTTTGTGTTTTTATCCTAATCTCGATTAATTCAATTAATTATATTAATATAATTAAAAGGTTAAAAGATAAAAAAATTAGATCAAAAATTAAATTTGAACAGGATTATATCAAGCAAAAGAATGCCTAAATGGCATTGGATTGATGCCTGAGTGCTGAATCTAGATTGCCAGCGCCCCACAAACGCATAAAGGGATACTCAAGCGTCAAAACTCATAGGGTTAGTGCATCACAAATCAAAACTTGTTCCTATAAGCTGTGTAGGTGATACTTATCTGGAATCTAAATTCCAATCTAAGAAATTTTAAAACGAGCTCTTGAAACTTTTAGTTCAGATTTTATGCATCGCAAATTAAAATAATTATTTCAAAAGATTTGGGATCGGCTCTTTGGAATATCTTTCGACATTCAAATCAACGAAAGGCTCTTGACAGATGAGTTATAGGGAGAGAGAGAGCAAGAGAGAGAGAGAGATAATTGGACGATTAGGCTTTGAAGAAAAATTTTGCAAGGGGGATAAGAAGTTCTAGAGGTCAAGTTTTAAACTTCTTTTATACAAGTTGAGTGTTGCATAATGGGACCTTCCAGATTGTCATGATTAGTTGGTGGCTGGATCTCCAAGGGTTTCTATATGTGTAGTTTCTATATTTGTAAGAGTTCAATAACCTTAATCTTGGAATTCTTAGATGCCCTTATTATACTAAAGGACTTGATATATTATTGAGGCATGAAGCCATTAAGGGTTAATGGTTGCAAAAGTCGACAACCACCATGCATGTTCTGGTCGAGGATTACAATACAAGTTTCTTATGATGGAACATGCAGATTGTGGATAAATGCACATTTTAATGGGTTTTTGATGAAAATGCAGAATGCTAGCCAAGTATAGGAAATTAGCTACTTAGTGAAGCAGCCCAACCTCTTTTAACACACCAATCTTATTCAGCCTTAATCACCTGAAGAATTAAACTTTGAAACTCAAGTTTCACTCACTCGATAATCTGATCGACTTGGACTATAACTAAAACTTATTAACCGAGATCTTTTCTAGACTACTTGCTCTTAGGTCAACCTTTAATAACCCAATGCAAGTAATTTGGACTCTTTATTCAATTCACATGTCAAATTGATGGGTATGGGTCAATTTTAATATTTGTTAGATCCAATAAAAGGTAACAATAAGTAGATTTTGCATTGAAGTGAATTGAAATTCCAACTACCCATCAACGAAAAAGGTTGAGATATTAATTTAATATGGTGCAGGAATCATGAAAAATTATTTCTTTTGTGGAGCATTTATTGTCGCATATGGAAAATTATCACTATATGTTTTTCATTTTTTTATTTTTTTCATTCTTTTTAGTTTTGATTTTGTATTGTAGAAAATTTCATCCCAACGTGACTATCTTCCAAAGCCATACAATAATGCACACATAATATTTAAAATGTTAAAATAATATTCATCCCCATTTAATAATCATCAACGATATGATTATTTAATTAATGTAGGAAATTTATTTTTAATATAACTCCTATTAAAAAGGTTGCCATTCTATGTGTTTTTCTCTATTATAAAGTCATTATTAATTATAAATTTATAGGCAATAAAAAAATACTAAAAATATTTCAAAATATATTCTACATATAATTATGTTACATATTATTCTAAATATCTAAAATGAATTAATAGATAATCTAAACTAATCTATGTTATAATCGATTCCTAGATAACAAATTTAATATTCTTGTACTCGACTCAAAAAAGTATAAGTCTATTAAAATTGGCTCTTTATCAATGAAATATCATCATTCATGCGTAATGAATTATTCTAATTATGCTTTAATATAGAGAGAGAAAAATCTTATGAATGATTTTTCAGTTATGATTTGCCATTGAAATGAAACAGTTGTGATTGATATATTTGAAAAGAAAAGAACAACTTTTTGATTGTAATTTGAATTTGATAATGAAAAATATATATCAATTCTTTTAAATAAATAACTTTATAATAGAAAAAAATTGACAAATTATGTTCTTGATTATACTGACACAATTCAGAATATTTGAGAAAATTAAATTTTCTTCAGATATATATATATATTTGAGAAAAAAAATGAACTTGGAATTTATGACCGCACTTTCTCGTGGAATAAATTAGTGCTAGAGCAATCATTCGATGTGCGAATAACGTGTTTAGATATCTATCAAAATTTTATTGATATAGTAGACCGGCTGCTATATCTCAAACTGCTACATGATCAGGCTTGAGTTTAGTGCCAAATTCGATATCGCGAGATAAAAATATAACTCTCGCCTTCTTGCAATAATGTCAAGAAAGGTAGGTTGGCACGGTTTTCCTTCAATTCTTAAAAGGCCATTTGACAGTTGGTCATTCATTGAAAACCGTTCGCCTTCATTTCTCTCAAGGTCTTGAAGAAAAGGGAATATTTCTCTATTAATTTTGCTAGGAATCAAGAGAATGCCGCGAGTCTCCTGAGAGAGATACATCTCATGACTGAAGCGCACAAACCACCGTCCAAAATCGATGAGCAAAAAGGAGAGAAACAAAGACATGGTGGTGTAAATCTACTAGACCATCATGTCTAAATTAGTTTAGACCACTATGATTCAGACATAGAGGTTTGAATCAGCTAGACCACTATGTCTGATCAATTAAATTATTTTAATCATTATTACTGACGTCTTTTTAGTTTGTGTTAAATTTTTTTACTCAACATTCATTTTGTTTTCTGAATAAACGTTGTTATTATTGTCGTCGGGTTTGGTGGGACATACTTGTCCGATTATGTTTGTTCATGTGAGAGGAAGTCGTAGTATGTTTGCTTTATTGGGTGGTGTCCTTTCTTGTGAGAGGACTCCATAACACACTTACTTGATAAGCCTCACTTGCTTTATTGGGTTTGGTTGTCTTAGTCATCGGGCTCCGACAAAGCTTGGATCGTTGCCTGCACGTAACTGATGGTGCTCAATCCTATTAGGGAACATCATAACTTTGGTGCGTCAGGTTCTAGTCCATTGACTATCGTTGACTGATGGTGCTCTTTCGTATGGAAGGATGTCATTGCACTTATAGAGCACCCTAAGGTCTCTTAGCCACCTTTTTGGAGGGGTCCTACTTTCATCCGCAAGCCCCCAGAGCCGTTGTTTTCGACAATGCTTCGGCCACTCGGATTATCTAAATTGAAGTTTAAATTCAACCTCGTTCGAATCGCTCATTTATCTAAACCAAAGTTTTAATCGCATTTTAGCAGGCTGAAGTTGCGGTGAAGGTATTTACTCAACTTAGGGGCAGTATAAGCCATGCAATTTATACAATGATATATAAGCATTCATATAAATAACACAATAAATAAATAATTATTTTATTAATTAAATGTTGTTACTTAGCTAGGGATCAAAAAAGTGTTGCGAGTCTCCCAATGAGCCTCTAAATTTCTTTCATAGTTTGAGGCAAACTAAAACCATGATAGTTTTTATCCTTTTTAGGTATCTTTCAACGTTTAAATTAAAAATCTTTCTATATAGAAAAGAAAAATAGAATGAAGTAAATGTATTGATACAAGTAAAAGAAAATTGAGTATTTGATAGAAAATAATACTCCGTGAGGTACACTTAAGGAAGTGAGCGACTTTTGAATTATTACACCCTTAAGGAACTAATTTAGAAAAAAATTAAAAAGAAAAACTTCTATTTTTTTTTTTTGGTTTTTATAGCTTAAATGTGGGAATCTGATATCTAAAAACAAAATTCAATCTTTCTTTTTATTATTTGCTTATAAAATTTTTAAAAAAATAATCAGTTTACCGTAAAAATAAAATAATTTGCCCTTTTGGATTAAAAAACTGCAAAGAAAATTCAAAAAAAAGTTCCTAAAAATTCTTCCATTTTGTTCTCATTATTTTCACCGAATTTAATTAGGAAAAATAAACAAATTGATTAGGAAAAAGTCAATAAAACAAATTGAGAAAAAAAAACATTTGTTTATTTTTCATTTTCTTAAATTAGATATTACAAATAAATAAAGTTTAAAAAATAAAGTTAAAAAAAAAAAAAACTGTACAAAAAAAATCAGAAATACAGATGTTTATATTTTTAACTGGTTAGAGCATTGAACACTTTAGAAACAAATATTACAAATTTCTAGAATAAAAATAAAAAAATTGTTTTAAATTTTTTTCTTTTGATTATTATTACAAATTTTTTTTCTGACAAAGCAAAAAAACAAATCAACATTGAAAACTTCGAGAAAAACACGTTCATTTAGATTTCATAAAATTTTTAAGAATAAAAAAAAACTTTCAAAAAAATTCAGATTTGTTTTCATGTTATCAACGTCAAGCATTTAAAAAAAAAAAAACTTAAAAAAATTCTTTACTTTACGTCATTATTTTATTTAGATTTTTTTAAAAAAATAAACAATAATTTACTGAAAAAAAAAATCGTTTACTCATTCTAATTTTTTTTTTTAAAAAAATTATTTTTTAATAAAAATTTATTTTATTTAGCCTCACTCTAAGGAAAATTTGATAACACACAATATATACAATGAGGCAAACAGGATACCCTTCATAATTACATGCATCCAGCGCGACATGGCACCCCTTCGTATATTACATTGTATTTAAACCACAACATTTTCAATCTCTAGCCTAAGATGATACAATTGCTACATTAATTTTATAAAACAAACTTTAAAATCCTTATTAGCATACAAAATATTTTGAAAAAGTATGTAAAATATTTATTAATAAATTTTATACATAGTATCTAATTTTTTGTGAAAGGCAATATCAGATTCCTATATATAAATCATAGATCTTACAATATCAGATTATAGCTTTTATTTTAAAAGAGAATGAAATATTTTACTAGTGTTATGAGGAATTTCATGATTTCTTAAGTATTTGTTCAAATCATGATTTTGAAATATGATGTATTATCAGTTTTTATATAAGACATATGAGTAATTTTAATCTTAGAGCGAAAAATATACAACAATTGGATAGTACACATACCTAGTGATGCGTCCTTGGGTTCGGGTTCTCCTGGACAGACAGTGTTCTTCTCGATTTCTCGTCTGCTTGGACGCAATAGGTTCGCCTCCGCTCTCCTTAACCCGAGCCTCTCACAACACAAACTACAAATAAGTGTTTCAGTCAACGATTTAGATATTTTTTTACTGAAAATATTTCGATACTCAAATCAAAAATCTTTCTCGATGGACGAAAAGATGCCGAAGTGAAAGTAAATGCAATAGGACATGAAATAACGCAAGGATGTAAGTTGCATTGAGCGATTGACCGAGGCTTCGCTCCTTAACTTGCACTACTGGAAGTGGCTTATTATGGATGCCTGATAAAAGCTCTAAGACCAACGGGTCATGATTGATCGATCGATTGATTGATCCCTTTCCCCGCCAAGGGAAGAAATATTTGTACGCTCCATGGAGGAGAACCTTGGGCGCGGGAACCTTCAACATGTGACATGACGAGATTTGCTAGCCACTAATAGTTGACGGTGGCTAGCAGTATTAGTTGTTTCCTTGTGGTGGCACGGGGACCGTTGTCGGGCATAACTGACATGGGTCGGTTTGACTTTGCTTAGATTGGATTGGCTGGGAAGCTGCTGGGACGACACATGCCACGGCAGGCCAGCGTTGAACTCGCTTTCCATTGGCTGATAGTTCCTACGCTGACGTCCCCTATGCTGACAGACTGTGGGTGCTGCAGTAAGGACGCAGGTGGAGTAGATTGGCCACGCGTCTGAACGCTCAGCGTGCCCGACCCCCACACGTCCCGGTTTGCCTTCGTGGATTGGGCCCCTCTATTGATGGATGTTTCTTCCTACAACTGGGCCCAGTCGATCCTAGTCCAATTCCATGTTGGACCCAGCACCTAGTTATGAGCCTAGAGTAGCCACTGCATTTCGTGATAAATTTTGCATGAGAGAATTTGATGATGTTAAGGTTAGACTTATTAGTTTATTAGTTTGACTAAACTGTTAAAAAATTAAAAAATAAAGAAGGTAAATGTAATGTTCAATGAAGGCATAAAGTTATCGGTGTTTGATACATAGCAATATTATATCTACTTTTAGGTCAAGGTCAATCTCAAGTGAAGAATTCTCATTCATGCACATTTAATTTGGGATAAAAGAATCATCCAAACTTTTGAGTAAAAAAATTATCGACCCCAAGTCTCTCTACACTTTCATGAACTATCTTTCCCACCTCTACCACAAATTTTACTGTCACAACTTACCAACTTCAACATAGGT
>BSYO01000014.1:95606-241123 GCA_033239525.1 Nepenthes gracilis | reverse complement strand
TATAAGTGATGGCCAAGCTTCCTTTTTCAAGTGTTTAGATGTGGTATTTATAGTGGAGGATCTGCTCCTAATATGAGCCCATGTGGCATTGGTGTGTGTAGGGAAGTCAACCACCAATTTTACAGGTCCATCTTGTTGTGTCAAACACATTTTGTGTAATGTTACTCTTGTAATAATCAGGCGTACTTTACAGGTCATTATTTCCCATGAAGGTTACGTGTTGTAGAGAATATGTGCTCATTGGGTTGGCCTTCTTGGTCGTCCTAGGTTTCTTTCCTTGGCCTGGCGTTGATGGAGTGTCGAAATAGTTCTCATTAGTGAAAAGCCCTCTTGGCCTTCATCAAATTCGCGGACTCATAGAGCTAGATATTCTCGGATTTTAATTGAGAACTTGACCTGTGAGAAATCTTTGGGCTCTCAGAGTTGTGTCCTTAGTTTCATATCTTTGGAGTTTTATTGGAGATATTGATCTCTTAAGGTGTCCTCGAGCCTCCTGGGTTGAGATAGTCTCTCAAACTATTTTAGCCATTTGGGTTTATTGGGTCGCTGCCTATTTCCTCAGGCTTATAAGGCCAACTTAACATCTTAAACCAAGTTGGGCTCTTGGGCCTCTTGGTGTTGGGGCCAAAAGGGTCGATCGGACACAGTGACACACCGTCACACCACGCTACACACAGTGTAAGAAAGGGTGCAGAAGAAGCACACACAGATTTACGTGGAAACCCTAGAATCAAGGAAAAAACCACGGGAGCAGAGTCGACAGCAAATCTACTATGTGAAATTGGGTTCTGAATCTCCGCATTTGAGATGGGCTACACACCCACAGAATAATAAAGAAAAACCTGAGCAAACAAGAAAGCACCCTCTCGTTCTCTCACTCTCTTTTTCTTTCTTCTTCTTCCTCCCGGTGGTGCACTTTCTTGTTCCTCAAGCGTTGCTACACGCCTCTCTCCCTCGTTTTGTGTCTCACACACATAAAGATCAAGATGCGTATATGTAGGATCTGCCATACCAGAACAGAGGTAATATGCCCTGCCAAAACCGACACCCGCATATCTGCCTGAGATCACGCGTCTCCAAAGGATCTTCTGAGCTGGCACCCGATTTCCAAACTGGAAATCCATTGTTGCCAAAAAATCGGCATCCTTGCATTTTCTACTCCGAAAAATGCACTCCGAAAATCCTCTCTCGATTTCCTTTTCCGGCCTTATCCGTCGATCTTCCATTGGCCGGATCCTGGCCAACCTTCCATTGATCGTCCTCGGCGCCTTGTCCTACGATCTCCCTGTTCTCGCCGCCTTACCACTTATCTCAGGAGAATCCCGACTAAGCCTCCGCCTTCCCATTAACTCTCCGCTCGTGGACCGATTTGTCTTCCAGCCGGTCAACGGATGTTCTCCGAATTTTCAGTAAATAAATTCCATCATTTACTCTTTGAAAATCCTCCGATGACAAACCGATTTGTTGAGTCACCCACAAGGGAGTGACTTACCCCAACACTTGGGACATGGACGACTGTCCTCGGTCCTCTTGGGCCAATTTAAGCTCTTCGCCAGATCAATCTCGTGGCCCTTTTTGACCGTGGGCTCAACTTTTGAGCCCTCTTTCTGGGCTTCGAGTATTGGGACCCATTATTTGTCACTAAATTTATAAAAGTAAATATCATTTAATATAAAATAAAATAATTAAGAACAAATAAAAAATAGGAGTAGCATCAATCGAGCCATCGTATAGCCTTTCGGTATCCACTCACTTCGAGAATCTAAGAAGCCGCTTCCCTTTGAGCGCATCCCTAATAAACTACTCACTATTGAGTACAGCCTTATCTAACAAGTACGTCAGCCGAAGCACTGTCCTCTGATCAACACTCAATCCCCTCATCCGCGCATTAGTATCCATTGCATCCTCCATCTTTCTCACTTTCATTAAAAGATTATTTATTTAAATGTTTGAGGTTATATTGAAAAGCGAGTTTTACCAATCCTTTAAACTCTCGTATTGTCATTTTGTGTTGCATAAAATTGGGTTATCGATACCAGATTGAACTACTTTAACTTTGGACGCTAAAAAAAATTAGATAATTTTTAATTTGTAAAATAATTTAAATCTAGAGATCACGTAAAAATAACTAATAATAAATAAAAATAATAATAAATAAATAAATAAGTAAATTATCACTAATTATAAAAAAAATATCCTAATACTTAAAAAAATTAAACAATCTTTTTTTTTGTTTTTATTAATAAAATTTTAAACCATTTGCGACACCCTCCATGCCCCTCGGCATTCGAAAAAAAATATATCATCATTTCAATACCACGTATAATATTTTGATACTTTAAGTTGAACATTTTGATACAAAATTGATAAAAATTATTAATTATAAAATTAAATTATATCAATAAATCTTTAAAATTAATATTATATAGTTAGATCAATACTAATTTCTTGAGATGACTTATTTAAATTAGTAAAATAAAAAAATCTATCAATCAAATTATTTTCTAATAATAATAATAATAATAATAATAATAATAATAATAATATACAACCAACGAACGAGTTGCAGAGGGAGAGAAAGAGAGAGTCATCTCGAGAATTTTTCAAACCCTTCCTCCAAACACCTCTCAGCAGGTTCTCTCCCAAGATCTCTTCCTCCCTCGACTCCTTTCCAACCTCTCTCAGTTGCCAAACGACAAACCCTCGATCTTCCTTCCAACCGATTCTCCCTCGTTACCGCATCCAATTCGGCGTATATCATAAAAAAATTGATTCCGTCTCCGCCGCCTAACCGGTTACCAACCTTTCCCCTCTTCGTTGTCCTAACTGCATTCGATATCTCCATCCCCATGGCCGACTAGCAGATTCCTCCCATACCGGTCAAGGATCCCAGACGTTGTGGTGTGCAGGATTTCACTAGCACAGGATGATGACTCAACTCAAAAAATAGCTAAACTTGAATCCGTCCAAAAGTCGAATCCAAAACGTATCAATATTTATATTTATTGACATTGTTAATTGATTTTTAATATAATACTATCTTTTTTATTGGTGGTGCCAGAAATATTGTTACATGGTGACTCACGAATAGCCAACTATTAGTGATGGATGTTGGGACGTCTATATTTAGTGGATCATAACATCAATAATGATTGATAGATGACAATACAAAATTAATGACATTTGGGCCAATGAATAAGAGTGATAACAAGAGTTGTTGTCCGATTACACCTCGCTGCTATCACTGCTCAACGCACTGCACATTTTTTATTTTTTATTATATATATATATATATATATATATCAAGTAATTTTATCATAATTTTATTTCTTAAAATATTTTTAGAGAAAAAAATAGAAGTGTAATCCTTTTTAGATTTTTTTTAAATTTATTACAGTTTATTTATGTCATTTATATATATAAAAATTAAAATATTATTTTTAATAAAATTTTACTATTTTAATATATAAAAAATTAAATAGCATACCGATTAAATTATTTTTAAAATTTTAATTTTATTTTTTTAAAAAGAGAGAATAAAATTATATATTAATTAAAA
The DNA here is from genome assembly GCA_033239525.1 of Nepenthes gracilis. Taxonomy (NCBI): domain Eukaryota; kingdom Viridiplantae; phylum Streptophyta; class Magnoliopsida; order Caryophyllales; family Nepenthaceae; genus Nepenthes; species Nepenthes gracilis. The sequence goes on along the minus strand of BSYO01000014.1, from coordinate 237,564 downwards.
TAATAATAATAAATAAATATCGACTATATTGCCATCTTATCTTTAACTCTCTTGCTTTTACTCACACCATCTTAACAAAGTAAGCAATTCAAGTTGAGGCAGCCAAATTGCGAACAATCAAATCTTGGGACTTGAATACAGTTAGAAAGAGCATGAATTATAACGGTGATTAGTTTATTAAATTATAAAATCTCTAAATAAAAACATGCACTGCTCTTTTTCTCACAGAAACACCACTTTAAATTAAACATAGCACAGCTTATTACGTATGAATGATTATAAACGTCAACACATGAGTTTCAAATCTAAGTGCACGAGTTTTAAATCTAAGTGACAGTTTCAAGGCCTTTTAACTATGGTTACGTATACAATAATTTTTTTAAAAATTTTTCAAAACATTAAAAATGTTAAAATAAATATATCATAAATAAAATTAAAAATAAAAATTTTCATCATATTTTTTATGTTTTAAAAAATTAAGTCGTAACATTTAGAATTCTTAATTAATAACTGGAGTAACAATTAAAAAAATCTTCAATTTTTAGTAGAAAAATTTATCATTTTTAATATAATTATTTAAATTATAATTACTAGAAAATGTTAATATTAAAAATATGGCAAAAAATAAGAAAAATAAAATAACTGATCACCTATCATTCAAATAATCATTTATTATTTTTTATTTTACTGAATAATTTTCTGATGTATTTTACCCATTTGTAACAGCTCATTATTATTTAAAAAATAAAAAAACTCTCATGAATAAAAAAATAAATAACTTCCAATGTGAAGGTAAGCATTAGTGCAGTATATAGTTTGTTTTTTTTATTTGTGGATTATCAATTTAAATTACAAAAGCAATACCTTTATAATATATATATATATATATATATATACCAAATACTAAAAAAAAAAAAAATAATTTGCTTAATTATTTATTTGAGAAACAAAGAGCCTTAGTTTTTTTTTTTCGATTGTGTGTCAGGCATATCACGTGGTCCGCGTTGCTGTATAATTGCTCTGCACTCCACCTTGCCACAGTATTGCTCCGTACTCCACCACGCCGCATTATTGCTGCTCTGTACTGCATATATTTAGATTTTTTTAATGCATATTCGCTGTTGATGTCAGACAGCAATCAAATATTCATAAAAAAAATTAGTCAGAGTGCTTATTTATAATTATTTTTATAATTTATTTTTTATTTATAAAATTTATTTAAATTTTTATTTAATATTTAAAAATAATATATGCCCTATATTTAATTATAAATAAAGTATATTATAGAGCTAATAGATAAAATATAAAATAATTAATAATTATATATTTGAGATATACAGGTGTCGAGTATTTTTTATTTTTTATAATATTTTTAATATTAAAGTTTTCCTTCTATTATTTTAATGATTAATAATAACTATTTTATTTTTGTATAGCTTGCCACGTAATACTAGCAAGATATTTAGTTAAACTACTAGGAATATTATACATGTAAAATATAAAAAATATATATATATTATTAGAAAGATTAATTTCTCAAAGAAATCATTTATTTAAATTTTTTCTTTAATTTTAACTATTATTATTGATGCAGACACCAGATCCGATTTGAATGATTCGGATTCTTCCGGATGGTTTTAATCATTTCGCTCACCGAACGCGAATCACGACACCACTAAATGAACGAGAGTCGAGTGTTAGCACCCGGATGTAATCCCACCGATAATACTCCGACGCTTCAATCGAAACTGGCGCAATAGGGCCGAAAATGAGGCGGAGAAAACATGGCGAAAGAAAGGGGAATGGAAATGTCTCTTTCCAGATGTCAGAAAGGTCTTCTTTCGTATACAGATAGTGGGAAAAGCAGAACGGTGTGTGGACCGTCAGATTGCCTCGAATTGACCGTGTTTGAGTTTGCGTTTCTTCAGGGTTCCGAGTTTGATTCTCCGAGCACTTAGGGTTTTTTCGTCTCAAAGTCTTAGTTTGAGGAGAGAAAGTATTGCCAGTCTCCAAGAGAGCCTGTCCGAAAGTAAGCCTGGCAGGAGAATGCGTAGTTGAAAGCCTGCCCTGGATGGCGGATCCAGGGTTTCTTTTATGGCAAAGGTGGCGATCTTCCTTCTTTGGAAGGGAAGATCGTCCCCAGGACTGTGGTCGCCTTCCTTCCGGGCCCATTCTGTTGCGATTGTGGTGGATTGTTTTCCGGAAAAAATGGTCAACCACTTTTAAGCTTAACTTCCTTCCACGTTGAGGTTCCTTGGGCCGAGGTTGGAAGGAGTTGGCCTTCCTTATTTGGAGCGCGATCTCTTGATATTTCCTTTGAGATTGTGAAATATCCTTGGAAGATCGCATGGCGGCCTTTTATACCGGGATGGGCTCAAGCGGGTCGAGGCCGATTCTTGTTGGGCGGCTTTTCGAGGGCCCACGTTGTGCAAAGCGTGGACGGTCAACGCCGGGTTGGCCGTCTGCTCACAAGGCCATAGCCGCCCTTGAAAGGCGTCCGTTGCTTGGCCTCCATTTGGGCCATGGGCCTAAGTGAGTCGAGGCCACTGCGTAGAAGGGCCTCGTTTCGACCCCCGATGTAGGGGAGCGGGAGGCGGTCGCGCCCCTGTCGGCCACTAGACTTGTTGGCCGCGCTTGAAGAGAGTTTCGGCGGGCGACGGCTGATGGGTCATGGGCACGAATAGAATAGGCCCACATTATAGCAAACCTAAAAGGCCCATCAAAGCCGAGTCAATCACCGTGTTGACCATTTGTGAGCAAGCCGGCTGGGCTGTCGGCCACTTGCGTTGGCCAACTCCTTAGGTCTCTCGATCCTATCTTCTTATCGGGCCGGTCAAAGCGTTATTTGGCTTAATGGGCTTAGTTGAAACTTTCTTTGGCCACCATTATCGGTGTTCCATCACTAAATTTTGTCTTGGTGGTCGATTACCGGCCTCCCGGTATGTTCATGATGAATGCTCTTCCTTGCTTTGAGAATTTCCGTGGAAACTCATAAAAGCATGAAGTCTTAACCGAGTCATTGACGTTTTGGCCAATTAGTGAGTACTGTAATTGACCATCCTCGATTAAGTTCGGTGTTGGACGTCGACTCAATCCGTTTGCGGTTCGAAGCCTGTTGGCAATCAGCCCCGGTGGTTCCGAGATGAATTCTCACGCGGCTTTTGGCCGGACGGCGAGGGCAGAGTGGCGCGTGTCCTCATTTGGTTGGAAAGAGATCCCAGGGTATTAATACATCGGGGATCCGCCTCCTTTGTGACGGTGGAGTGACGACACGTAGCAATTCGGCGGTGCCATTAATGATGGGTTTTTCGTGCGGGTGTCCGTCGTTTGGATGGGCCAAATGAGGAGGTGACGCGTGGCAATTCTGATGGCGTCCCTTGCAAGCTTGGCGGTTAAGTTTCCCTTCCGTTTTTTGAAATCGGTTATGCCTCCTTCGTCTTCCTTGTTTCCATTTCGCAGACGAACTTCTAAAGAAAACCCTAGAACCTTTTCGATCATGGCTTCCGTCGCGGAAATCTCATCTGACTTGAGAGAGAGTGATATTAAGGCCTTGTGCGTTGAATTCAACATTCCGAAGGAGATGGCCTGGAGGGTTCCAGGGGCAGGTGAAGTAGCCTCTCACCCACCGGGGCTATCCCACCGTTCATGAGGCGCACTCGAGGAGCGGGTCGGCTGCCCCTTAGAAGGAGCCGGGAGTCGATCGCGCGGCCCTTGGGGTTCCCATCGCCCAGCTTCATGCCAACGCGATGAGGTATATTTGCACTTTATGTATTTTTGCCCGGAAGCTCAAACAGAGGTTTAGGATGTCCGGTCTTAAGGTCATATTTAAGGTGACCCGGGGCGAGTGGATCTCACTCGGCCGTGGGATAAAGATAAACAGAGGCTATCTATGACTCCTCAAGACACCGGAAGAACCGGTTCTTCTTCGTGAAGGTGGGAGAGGAATGCCCCCTCGCGAGGAACGGGCGAGGTCCCGAGAGGTGCATCTTGGCGCACCGCTCGCGGGGAGGAGGCTGCAGAGTGTATGCATGGTGATCGCGGCCATACAAGAGGAGTCCCACCGAATTTAGAAGGGACTTCTTGGTTTCCTGAGGAGACCAAGAAGGTTGAATTGGCCCACCGTCACCGGTCCAAGCCAAACCTCCTCGATTCAACGTCCAAGCCCCGGCGACTGAGGAAGCCGCTCATCCGCCTGTCTTCTTCGGAGGAGGGCTGGCCGCGAGGGGCGGCTACCACGCCCTCCTCTTCCTCCTCTCGGATTGACCTTCCGCTGTCGGGATTTGCGGTGGTCCGGCAGACTTCCAAGAGCGGAGGGGTTCATTGAGGACCGTAGGAGGATGCCTGAGGAGTTATTTTGGCCCAACTCGCGGTGAAGGTGGGTTCTGTGCGCCGCCCGGATGGGATCGGCCAGGGGCTAGACTTCGCGGCGCGCTGAAGGCTCAAGGGTTTACATTTAGGAGCCGTCAACGCGGGCCGATCCTCGATGAAAGCTGCCCCCAAGCGATTAGGAAGAAAAACCCGCCCACGACTACTCCCGATGGGCAGAGAGCGACGCCCGCCGCCGTTGACGATGATGAGTTTTAGACGCCTCTTGAGGCGGCGGCGAATTTGGGCGCAAGAGGGCGCTCCCTAGCCCGACATCTCCGATCCGTGGCACTGGGCACAAGGCTGAGTCCGACCTGAGGTCTCATTGGAAGACTTACGAGGTATGACCGCGTAATGACTTCTGGTATTTTTATCATGTTAGTGAGCTCACGTTTTGTTTTGTCTTGTGTAGCCAAAAAGAGTGGGCTCGGTTGTCGCCCTAAATGGGCAACGCGACCGCATCATGGGGAATGGGCGGGCCGAGATTGCCTGGTTGACGCTAAGCCGGCCTGCGGAGGTGAGCTCGTGTGAGCAGATAGCCGCTCTTGAGGCCGCATGGCGGGAGTTGAGGGCAGAGAACGCCCCGTGTTGAAGGCGGAGGTCGCTCGCTTAAAGGAGGAGGATAGCCAAATGAAAGCGAGCATCAGACGCCTCTCAGCCGAGCCGCTGAAGCAGAGCGAGTTGTCTACTCGGATGACTCTCCATGAGGTTGGGCGCCGGCGCCTTATCAAGAGGGCTCAACATTGGTCGTCGCGTCGCTACGTTGGGTTGTTCCGGACTTCCAGTGGGCCCGATTAATGAGAGAACCGTGCGGCGTACGAAGGGAAGATTCAGTAGAGAGCCCCAAGACGACCCGGGTGGGCGGCCACCTTGTAGAGCTTTGTTTTTTTTTTTTTTTTCGTATGTAACTCAGAATATACTTTTGAGAGCAATAAAGCGAAGTTCTTTTCGGTTTAGCATCCATTGCTTTTATTGCTTCGTGTTTGTTTGTCCTTCGTCGCATTGGGCGACCAACTTGGTCGGGCGGCGGCCGTTGCTTGGTTTGGCTGAGCCGAGCCCCGGGCTTAGCGCGTGGTTGTGGTAACCAACCTTGCTGTCTTTATCAAGTGAAACTTAGGCGATTAATGTTAGAAGAAGGAACGCTACCGTTATTGTCTCACCACGCTATTGCTTTGTGAGAAGGTTAATCGTGGGGTGGCCAACAGTTAGTAGGCCGCCTAAGGAGTAGGTCCTTAGCCGAGCAGCGGTTGTGAGAACCCGCTGGTGGCGCCGTCTAGCGAAGACTCAGGCTGCAATGCCGGAGAAGAAACGCTTCTCCCTTCGACCCCGTCGTTGGACGTTCTTTGCTCCCGAAAAGAGGTCGTCGCGTGTGCCATTCTTGCCCCCTAAGGTTTTTAGGCCGTATGGGCCACATGGATGACCAAGGTTTAGTACGACCGCTATTGGGCCGCTTAGGATGACCCGGTTTCGCACCGCTCATGGGCCACCCGGATGACTGAGTTTCGACTCGCTCGTGGGCCACCCAGATGACTAGGGTTTAAGACCGCTTATGGGCCACTTGATGACCAAGATTTTTAGGCCAGCGCTTAGGCCACCCGGATGACCGGGGTTTCAGGACCACTTTTCGCCACCTAGATGACTAGGGTTTAACGAGAGGGCGTGAAGACCCTCCCGACTTAGGGGCAGTCTAGGTCGGATTGATACCTGCAAAGCAAACACAGTTCATAGGTCTTAGAATTCTACATGCTAAGTAAACTCTCATTTTGTCAAAGTAAAAACAAGCACGCGAATGAATGCACATAGATGGGTCAGCACGTACCTGGGCCTCTTATTGGTAGTAACACTTCAGGTGGGTAGCGTTCCACGTTCGTGGGATCAACTTTCCGTCCTGGTTCCGGAGTTTGTATGCTCCGTTGCTTTCAGACGGCGGAGACAAGAAAAGGTCCCTCCCAGTTGAGAGAGCTTGTTCTGCCGGGCCACCTTGCCCGTGGCCTCGATGCCTCGCGGGACTAAGTCCCCAACGCCGAATTCTTAGGGCTTTTACCCTCTTATTGTAGTATCGGGCAATTAGTGTCGATATCTCTTCTTTGTCCTCGGCGGCATCACGGGCTTCCTCTAGTAAGTCCAAATGCTCCCGATTTTACGGGAGTTGGTTTGTGGGTCGAAGGACTCCACCGAGACTTGGAAGCCCGATTTCGATCGGGGATTACCGTCATCCGTGAACAGAGGGTCAAGGGTGTCTCGCGCGTTGATTCCTTAGGGTCGTAAAATAAGACTGACGGACGGATGGAAGCTCATCGGCCGGGAGCCCGAGCGTCCTCCACCTTGGTCTTGAACCCGGTGGGAGTAGTGTACGGTTGGTGACCTCCACTGGGCCGTTGGCACGGGGGTATGCTACAAGTGTGGACCGGCTTGATTCCAACCGGTGCAACACGGTAAAAGTATTTTCCCGAAAATTAGGTCCGTTGTCGGTCACCACGACCTCGGGACGCCGATCTGGCACAATGCTCGCGCAGGAACTCTAGAGCATTGTGTTCGTGATTTTTGGTAAGAGGGCAGCCCTCGACCCACTTAGTGAAGTAGTCGATACCTGTTATGATGAATTTCCTTTGTCAGCAAATAGGAAATGGGCCGAGAATGTCAAGCCCCATTGCGCGAAGGGCCATGGGGGGCTGAAGGGACTTGGTGAGTCTCTGGACCCACCGGTGATGGAGGTTGCCATGGAGCCGATGACTCTCGCATTTCTTAACAAATTCCGGTAGCGTCCTTTTTCAACAGGGCCGCAGTAACCCCTTCGCGTAATTTTGAAGGCTAGGTTCTTCCCGCCTACGTGCGATCCACGAGATCCCGAGGTGAACTCGCCTCGCCACGCAGTCTGCCTCCTCGGGAGATAGACGGCGAAGATACGGAGTTAGTATCGCGGCAGTACAACCGCCCATCAACTATGGGTGTACCGCCGGCCGGCCTTTTAATCATTGCTTGGCCCTTCCGATTGTCCTCTGGAAGTGATCCGCTCACCAAGTATTTAAGGTAAGGAGTCATCCATTTTTCGTCTCGGAGATCTCTGCATGGCCTCTGTTTTTCTATTCTTGGAGTGCTCGGGACCTCCCGCATGTCCTCGAGTATTGCTGCTGGGTTTTGGCAAGAAATGCCTCCGCCGGCTTGGTCCGCCTTCCAATTTTCTCCCGAGGAACGTGCACTGAGGTCAGCCTGCTGCCACGGATGGTCTCTTTGGCCTTCGCAGTCACGACTCGTGGAAGGGTTGTTCGCCTCAAGCCCCCATTGACACAGTTGACGATTAACTCGGAGTCGGCGTAGGCCGCGACCTCTTGCGAGCACTCCTTGCCAACCATGCTTGACTAGTAGTAGCCGTACTTTCAGCGATTGTTGGTTCTTTGGGAAATCAAGTTTTAGGGAGTACTTGATCTCGAACCCATCGAGTCGTTAGGATCACCCCGTTGCCACTTGCTTGTCGTGGATGATCCGTCCACGTGGAGTGCACGGTCTGGGCCTCTTGGGCCGTTCTTCGTTTTAGGCCGCTCCTCGTGAATTGGGTCGTGGTCTCGACGATGAAGTCACCAAGGCCTGCGCTTTTATAGGGTGCAGTCCGGGTCGATGTCGAACTTCGCCCACGATGGCCCACTTTACCAATCGCCTCCGAAACGGAGCTTTTGGAGTATGCCTTTCGATGGGGGTCCAGTAAGGACAGCTACACGATCTTTGAAAATGGCCTTAATTTCCGTCTTTGCGAAGATAAGTGCCGTGCCATTTTTATTGTGGTAGCGGGTTTACAGGCGGTGGCGTTTTGCTCACGTAATAGACCGGCCTGGATATTCGGACTCTGGCGCCTGAGACGGAGGCGAGGACACCGGAAACCACGGCCAAGTAAAGGTGCAGCTCCTCTCCGCTTTTAGGTGACGCCAACAACAGTGGGTGGCAGATCTTCGTTTCAATTCATCGGCGTCGATTCAGCAAAATACAGTAGTCAGAATCTCTGTTAGATTTTGTCCTCTTAAGGCCTTAAAGAAGGGCTGGTACTTGTCTCCAGACTTCACGAGGAAGCGGGACAGAGCAGACACGCCGATTAAGCGGGACGTCTTTACGCCGGGGCCGTGGCCCGGGGCCTTAATCTTTCTCGGTTTGCCTCGATCCCTCGGCGAGAGATGAAACCCAAGAACTTCCCGAGGCTACCCCGAAGACACACTGGGCCGGTGGTAACTTCATTTGGTCGGCGGAGCACCCCAAATGACTCCTCCTCCGTCACGTACGTGGTCGCCGCGACTGCTCTTGGACGAGCATGTCGTCGACGTAGACCCTCCATGTTGCGACCCCGATTTGCTTTTCGAACATCTTGTTCACTAGGGCGCCGATAAGTGGCTCCAGCGCGTTTTAGTCCGGTGGCATGACCTTATAGCAATAGGTGCCCACAGTCCGTCATGAACGAGGTATGCTCTCGTCTTGGACTCATTCGATTTGGTTGAGTCCGAATAAGCGTCCATGAAGCTTAGCTCGTGCCTGCAAAGGTGGAGTCGACCCGGCAGTAATCCGGGTGAGGGAAAGCCGTCCTTTGGGCAGCTCTTGTTGACGTCGGTGAAAAATCGAGCGCACATTCGCCATTTTTCGTTGCTCTTCTTTACTGGACGACGTTTGAGAGCCAACCGCATGGACTTCCTAATGGAGCTGCGTCCAATGAGCTTTACTTCCTCTCGGATGGCGATTAGTTTTTCAACGGAGTGGTTCCTCCGCTTCTGTCTTACTGGTTTTCGGCCTGGATCAAGGCCCAACTTGTGGACCATCATCTCAGCCGAAATCCCGGGCATGTCAGCGGGAGTCTAGGCAAATAGATCCGCGTTCCTTCGGAGGGATACGATCAATTCATCGCGTAGTGGCCCGGTGAGTGAGCCGCCAATCTGGACACACTTATCCGGTTCCCCCGGGTCTAGTGGGACCAGATCCGTGGCTTCACCGGGCTGCGCCTGTTGCAAAGTGGTCTCGTCTCTGTGATCGAGTTCTCCCACCGGTGCCGCCCGCCACCCAGGGCAATCTGGGCCATGTAACAGTCCACCCGGTGGACTCCGATCTCCCAGAACCACTCAACGCCGTAGGCGTTGGGAACTTCATTTTTAGGTGTGGAATTGATGTGACTGCCCCCAAACGCCGTAAGGCACGGCTTCCTAATAGGCGTTATCACAAAGAGGGCGGTCAACCACTAGAAAGGTTAGCATTCGACTTCATTGTTTTTGGGTAGGTGCCCGGGTGACCTCTAGTTGGATTGTCCCTTGAACGGAGCCTTGGGATTCGTTGTCGCCGTATAAAGGTCCCTCGGTAGGTTTCGATTGGTTCTTTTTAGGCTAATCTAAAGAACGCATCCAAATAAAGCAAGTCCTTCGAGCTACCATTATCAATAAAGACTCGTTTTAGCGGTAGTCCGGCACCGTCCCAAACGAGTGCGAAATTACAAGGGGGCCGGCATGGGGGGAGATTACATGGTTCGAATCACATTCACTAAAGCTAATGATGTTATCTACTATGCTACTGCTTCTTCCTCCCAATCTCTTGCTCCTTCTTGTCTTCCAAGCTCCCGGGCAGTGGTGGTGATCATGTTGGCTCGCTCTCCGCCGCGATCCCGGTTTAGGGAGGTCGTGCGCTCCCGCCTCGTCCTTCGCCTGCCCTCACCCCGCCAAGGCCCTCGACAAATCGAGTGAGATGTCCTCTCGTGAATCGGTCTTCAATTTGTTCTGCGCCGCTTCTGATCTTGATTGAGTGGCAGCAGAGCGGTAGAAATCACTGATATTTAGACCGATTTCGAGTCCTTCTTCGTTTTGGCCACTTTAGGAACTTCTCCCCACGGATCCGCACCGACATTAGAGCGTGTGTCCGTCGGGGGTGTGAAGGTGGTGGGCCTGTAGTCCCCGCGCCCGAGGGCCCTGTCACTGTTTCTCGGCGGGGATGCTCTCCGCCAAGAAACTTTCTCTTTCCTTCTCCGGAATCGTAAAAGGGCCGATCCGCCTTCTGGCGTTTTGCCTCGTCATTGCCTCCTGCTGCAGCCGTAGGCCCTGGTAATGGATTAGCCTCGCGAATGTCTAGGGATTTTATGGGCCGAGATGTCAAGAAATCTCGATAAGCAGGGGCACGAGATGAAGCCGCCTAACTCTTCTCCTCTGCAATCCCGAGAATCCTTTTCGGCCTCGGCCCACGGCTGTCCAGAAGCGCCGTGGTTCTCTCCTTTTACGCTTTTTATGTGGGAGAGGTGCCACGGCTGTTTCTCTTCCGGCCGGCTCGATGCATACTCGAGCGAGAAGAGATCCGTGAGTTCACTAAATCAAGCCGATAACTGAAGGGAGATGGTGAAACCGGTCCCGCATCTCTCGCCGTGAGTGGAAAACAACGGCAGACATGTTGAGTCTTCTAGCCCTTGTAGACTGGGATGGGTGCGAAAGTGATCCAGTGGTCAACTGGATCACCGCCCCGTCCGTATAAGTCAAGGGACGGTATTTTGAATTTGGGCCCGGTAGTGGATGGTCTAGTGGATCAGAGCGAAAGGTGACTCATCCCAAGTCGATGGCGCGCTCGTCGTTCGGAACACGTGGTTCCAGATTGGTCCACTCGTGGATCGGCCGAGTGGCGTTCTTTGATCTCTTGAGTCAGTTGAGGAAATTCCTCGGCTCGTCTTGTTTTTATTGAATGGAAATTTCTTTTGCCTTTGGGTCTGGCAATCCACGAGACTCACTCTGGATCGTGCGACGGTCTTCCGCCCGAGAGTATCAAGGATTTCTCCGTTCAGGCTCTCGTCGGGGATGTACTCCGGAGCGTTCCATTAGGCCTCATGCCGCCAGAACGTGGGAGGATCTGAGCGATTGTTTCCCGATTTTACGGGCCTCTTGGCCGGCTTCTTCTTCTTCCTCTGGCCGCCCTTCTTGGTGGCGGGAGGCGGCGGAATAATGGCCGTGGAGCCGCTTTATTGTTGTTGCTCCTTCCTCACAAAGCATTAGCCAAGGTGCGATTGTTTGCCTGCATCTACTCCACCAGTTGCTGGATGTAGGGCGGTGGAACTCCGCCTGGCCCCGCCGACTGGGGGCATATTGAGCATGGCCACGGTCGGGGATAAGCGATGTCTCTAGCTTGTCATGCTTTGTGTTCTCGTGTTCACCATTGTTGCGGCAAAGGTGACAGAGAGAGTTTTCTTGATTTCTTGGTGGTAGGCTTTTCGTAAGCGCTTCCACGACGGCACTAAATGATGCGTATCTGATCCGATCGAACAAATTGATTCTTACGGATGGTTTGAACCGGCCCGCGTCACCGAGTGCGAATCCCGCCTTGCACTAAAACAAACGAGAGGTCGTCGTTAGTTAACGGGATGTAATCCCACCGATAACACTCAAGCCGATGTGGAAACTGAAATGGAAGGAATCAAAATGAGGAAAAGCTATGTAGCGAAAGAAGGAATGGAGTGTCTCTTCCGATGTCGAGGAAGGTGTCCTTTCTCGTATCCTGGATGATGGGAAAACAGAACGTGTGTAGAGACCACACAATTATTTACTATATAACATAATTATTTTCGTATATATATTTTTAACTTTTTTATCACAACCTTACTTTTAAAAAAAATTTTAGAGAAATGAAAAACTGTAATCCTTCTTAGATTTCATAATTATTGCAGTTTATTTGTGATATATATATATATATATTAAAATATTATTTTTAATATAATGTTACATTTTTATTGTATAAAATATTAGATAGCATATTTATGATATCATTAAAAATTTTTATATATTTTTAAAAGAAGAATAAAACTATATATCAATTAAAATGTCGATTATATTATCGTCCTATCTTATCAATTTCGATTTATGTAATTTTAACTATTGTTGTTATTTTGTATATAATATAATTATTCCCATTTTTTTATTTTTTTTATCGGGTATCAAAAAATTTTATCATAACTTTATTTTTTAATTTTTTTTAGAAAAAAAAACAAAAATATAATACTTTTTAATTTTTTATAATTATTGCAATTTATTTGTCTCAATTATATATATATAAATTAAAATATTATTTTTAATATAACACCATCTTTTTATTATATAAAAAAATTAGATAGGATATTTATTTGACCAATTTTAAAACTTCAATTATATATGTATATTTTTTTAAAAGGAGATCAATTAAAATAAAAATAAAAAAAATAAATATCAACTATATTATCGTTCTGTCCTCAACTCTCTTGCTTCTCTCACATAATCTTAACAAATGAGCAACTTAAGTCGAGGCAGTCAAATTACGAATCATCAAATCATGCGGCTTGCAAGCAGTTACTCAATCAAAAAATTAAAAAAAATACAGATATTAAAATTTTAAAAATTTTTTAAAAAATACAGTACTTCGTTTTTCTATAAATAATTAACTATATATTTTTTCCATATTTTAATATATAAAAAAAGTTCATAAAAATATCGTCTTCGCCAAAAAAGCTTATGTTTAGAATTTGAAAATAAAAAACGGGAAGAAAATATTGCTTTAATTATTAAATGTACTGCTCCTGCATATCCTAAGTCCTAAATAAATGCTTTATATATCTTGAATTTCCTCTACATTGTTCATGTATGTTTTATAGCTATAATAAAATGATAAAATTTCATAAAACTATACAGATTTCCTATATTTTTTTAAAAGTATAGCCCTTTCATATTTAAAATTACATGCTATAAATTTTTACATATTTAAAATTTTATAATTAAGTTATGCATAAATTATAAAATTTTACATGCTAAATATTACAAAATTAAGAGAGAATACATGAAATTATTTATATTTACGTAATGTTACATATCACTATTAAGAATTAACGATAATATATTAAATCATATTTTAGCATATTGCATTTAAATGTTTTACTTATTTTATGTATACTAAATTTAAAAGCTGATTTTCTATAATAATATTTATATATGCATTCAAATCATATTTAAATACTCTTATATGTCTTTAATTTAATATATATATTATTGTATGTCTTAAAATTTTATAAATTTATACTTGCATTCTTTATAACTGATATGAGATGATAAAATTTATTTATTATACTAATTTTCTTGTAATTTCAGTAATAATTACTCCAACATATCTATAAATATTGCACCACCTTTCCTACATATATTGAAAATACTTACAAAGGTTTCTGTATATTCATATATTTTTACATATCATAAATTTGAATAAAAAATTTAGAAAAACTCTGCATGGCTAAATAATAAGGATATTTTTTTCATTATAAAAGAGTATAAATGATATGCTTTGGATTAAGTAGAGTATTTACTTTACAAAATCGATAAAATATATTTTGACATTATAGTAAAAATCAGGACTCAAATCTATCATTAGTGAGTTGAAGGCAACATTCAACCTCATCCACAGGGTCATACGTATGCCGATTTTAAATAATAGTATATGATATTTAGTTATGGGAAACATATATTTGCTAAGTTTTAATTATTAGCTCATTTAATGGTAAGGTAATTATTAACCCTTGTTTCCTAAGTTTTGTATGATTTAATCATATTTTAGATAATGCGTAATTTCAAGGAAAAAAATTGATTTGCTTCAAATTATGCATGACATATTTATAAAATTATTTTATTATTTTTTAAAATTCTAATCATATCACATTCCAATAATTTTTAAATGTGTATATTTTCAATTATAAAAATTTATATTTTGATGAATAATTTACTTACTATTATTTTAATTTTTAATAATCTTTTAAATTATAGCGCTTGGGATATACTAGCAGTTAGTTGGAATGAAATGAAGGGTGTTCTGGAGTGGTTTTAGGAATTTATATGTTAGTTTTGTATTATTCTTAAATCAAAATAAAATTTGTAATCAGTTTTAGATTATTTAGATTCTATTAGATTTAATTCATTGTGATATATTATGCTAGTAATTAAGTCAATTTTAATTTCATCCAATAGTATAAATAAATTATGATTTCAATCTACTTTGAATCAGAATTGACGATTTATTATTACATTTAATTGAGGTCATATTTGTCGGTATTTTAACGTCCCTGTTGGATGTGACATTTTAGACTCTATAATTTAATTTATTATTTTATTTCAGATGATTGTCAAGGTTTGATTTTCAAATTCGCATCCTGTAAAAATTTAGGTTTGGGTCGATCAATTAAATAAATGTATTTTCAATTGAATAAAGGACATAATCCATTTTAAGTTAACTAAGGATTATTAAAGTAATAATGGGACCTCAAGATTGAGACATAACAATGGTGATTTCAATCGAGCAACTTTTTTATGTCGTCGGTTCAATATAACTACAAGACAATCTTGGAGGTAGATGTAATCATTACGGCCTATATGGCGATAAAGGAAGTAAACGACACCAAGATGTTAGATTGCGTGATCTACGAGCAACACCTACGGCACGTTGGGAAAGTAAGAGGAGGAACAATAGCAATTTATAGGTTCAAGACTATCAAATTAACCAAGTAAGGTGCCAGTTGAGAGTTTAAGCCACTATATCTCACACCCCTAATCAATATCCAGACTAATGTTCTATGTAGATCTATGAAAAAAAATTTTTTAACTGGCTTAGATCGATCAAAAACCAAAGAAAGGAGACCGATCTAAGCATTGACTCTACCATTGATCTCCAAAGTATAACACTGAAGACCACCATTCAGAAAGAGATAAAAGCCTTGATAAAAAATGAATACCTCAAGAAGCATATGCTGTAATGCCCGGATATTTTATTGAGAAGATTGAAATTTAATTGGGTGAAATTAAATTTATTATGTATATTAGAAGAAAATAAAAATGTATATATTTATGAGATAGTAATAATAATATATATATATATATATATATATACACGTTTTACGTATTAATAAATAATATAAATATTTTACGTAATAATAATAATAATAATAATAATAACTAATATATATATTAGTTAACAAATCCCTTGCCATCTCACCTCCTTCTCGAAGCCTCTCTGCCATTTTCGTCCCCACCTCCTTCTTCTCAGCTCTCTCGTTCTCTGCTCTCTCTCTCTCTCTCGCGCTCGCAACGGCCTCTGCAGAGCCGTTCGAATCTTCCCCTCAACCGTTTGCCTCCGTGGCAACCCGCCCGATTCCCTTTGCCCCCTCATCGTTGCGTCTCCATGGGTTATAAAACCCGAGCTCTGGTGCGAGATTGGAGACGAGTGGAAAGGAGAGCGAAGCTCTGTTCGAGTGTGTGGGCTGCCGTTGCCGTCATCGACCAATTCCGAAGCCGCCATCACAAAATCAGAGACCGAAACCAGAGCCGTGGTGAATCCGAAATCGGAGCCGATTCGAAGCCGAGCCGTGTTCATCAGGCAAGTGTTCCTCTACGGTCATTTCTCCTCTGTTTGCAAGTGAATCCCGTTTACTGTCATTTCTCCTCTGTTGCAAGTGAACTCTAAATTCCGTCATTCAACTTGATTCATCACTGATTTCTTCCTTCTTCGTTGGTATCTGGTTGGGTGTGCTCAGATTCGAATTTTGTATTCGAATCCGTACCTCTCTCTCTCCCTCTAATTCCACTGTTGTGATGTATAAATTGGGTGATATGAAGATTGTTGTGCAAAATCTTGCGAAAATAAGAAATCGGAAAACAGAGCTTCATGCTCTGTTCCTGGCAGAAAACTGGGAGTGTTGGATTTGTAAATTCTGAGATTAAATTACTGTGTACGTGGTATGGGTGCAGTTTTGTGTATATTTATATATATATTTGATTGTAGTCTGTGTGTGCTTCGTGTGTGTGGGTGTGTTGGCAGTGAAGGTGTGGTCTGATGAAGCTGTGTGTGCGTGAGAGGGTGCGAAGCTTATGTGCTGCTGTGAGGGCGTGAATGGCTAGGTGTGTGATTGTGTGTGTGTTGTATGCAGGTGTGCGGGCGTGGATGTGCACGGCTGGAGTAGCCGTGTGTGCTTTGGGTGTGTGTAAGCATACGCATGTGGAGAAGCAGCTGAACTGCTGCGTGCTGAGTGTGTGTGCGTTGTGTGTTCAACGAAGGGGATGCCGGGTGTGTTGGGCCGTGCTACTGTGTTGCCGGCGGTGTGAGGCGGCCGTGCTATTGTTGCCGTTGGCGGTGTGAGGTGCCGTGTGTGTGTTGGGCCTGTGGGCCCAAACGTGGGTGTGAAGTGTGTGGAGAGTGTGAGTGATGTGTGTGCTGAGTGAGTGTGTGTGTTTAGTGGGCCAGAATGTGCTTGGTGTGTGTTGGGCCTAGGCTGTGTATGTGTTTTAGTGTGTGAGAGTTGGGCCTGTATTGGGGGGTGTATGATTGGTGGGCCTGAGTTGTGTGTGTGTTTAGTGGGCCAAGTGTTGGGCTGGAAATTGGGGAATGGTGAACGTGGGTTAGAAGAGATTATACGATTGTTGAGGAATTTCGAGATAAAGACGATCTTGAGATTAGAAGTGTTCTCATATAACTCTCTGAGTTAATTCGATTGGTCGAGGTTTTATTTAATTATATGATTATAATATTGTAAGCATTTATTATATTTAGAAAATTTATTATGAGAATCATAATTATTATGCTTAATTTACAGATACATTTATGAAGTTTTTTATGATTTTGGGTTTCCGTGTGGCTATTCTGGGTCGGGTTGGGTGACTTGGACTCTGGACAACACAATTTATTCTATCATAGTTACCCAAAAGTCGCATATTCACGCAATCAACGACTAAGTAAATATTACGAGTTACCCGACATCTATAGTATCCTCACTACCTCTATAAATTTTTCAAAGGTTATACCCATAATATATTTATACTATCTATGATATAATCTTCACCAATGATATTCCTAGTATTATTTCCTATAATTGTCATTAGATTATAAGTATCCGTTCTCAATGTCAACGATCTCAACCTCCAACGTAGAATAAGTATCGAAGATGTATATATTATTTTAAGATCTCACAAACGCTCATTCGTCTGCTGGCCTTACAATTTTTACATATTTATTTATTTATTCATGGAATACCAATGAAATTTTGGCCGGTAATGGGCGGCCTACTGATAAGGATACAAGGAACATTTGTCTGTTGGTTGGAATGGATGGCTAACTAATAGAAGCACACCGACGCTGTGAAGTATAGGCAAGAGAAGAAATAAATACCAAATATTTTACGTGAAAAACCCTTATTGAATAAGGGAAAAACCACGGGACACTAATCCACAAAAATCACTAAGTATGAGAACAAATTACAGGAGTCGAAAATAAGAATAGAGTAAAAGTAAACAAGGCCCTCACACTTTGTTTTCACTCACCGCTCATTTTCTTTTCACTTTCTCTCATCTGTTTTTCTCACACACTTCTTCTGCACTTATCGTCTTCTCACTCACGCATACACCATGTCTTAAGTGTGCACACACACACACACACACACACACACACATACACATCCCTCACCATAGCCCAGCTTGGTGGTTGGTGCTCAACTTCATGCAGGCCTTGTCCTGCAGCTAAGCGCGATGCCCCTCCTCGAAATCGATCACCTTTGGGAGTCCCAAGAAAAGACGCTACCAACTACACAAAATCGGGTAAAGTCAATCAGACACCTTTCGGATACGAGTAAATATTCAGACCTTCCAAATTCAAAGCATGTCAACTACCCACACGGAAGTGATTCCAATAAACTCGGCCTCACGATCGCGAGGTTAGTCCACATCATATCGACTAGCCTCGCAAGAGCTTCATTCTTCCTTCTGCAGAATCTAGTCATCATATCCGCCTGCTTTCTTTAGTGTCAATCTTTTCCAACAAGGATGGATCAAGCTTCTAATATATCTCTCACCCAATGATATCGCACATCAATATGCTTTGATCTGGAATGGAGTGAGGAGTTCTTGTAGAAATGAATGACACTCTGGCTGTCACAGAGTACCACACACTTTTCCTGTCCAAGGCTCAGTTCCTGAACGAACTTCTTCATCCACAACATCTCCTTGTAAGCTTTTGTCACAGTAATATACTCGGCTAATGATTCCTCAATAATTTTATTATATCCTTGCCGACTCTTCTGATATTTCAAATCTTATTTTTAAAATCATAAAATAGCTTTCATTTAACTGCTAATGAATGAAATCACAATTATGCATCTTATTTAACTATTCCAATTAATTTACAAAGATCCAATTGAAGATAATGAGGTGCCCTTAATTTCACTCTTTAACTAACCTATAGTTTAAATGCGCACGTGCGCGCGCGCACATTCACATATATATATATATATATATATATATATATATATATATCACGCGCGCACTCTCTCTCCTCACTTGTTCTTATTCCCCTGATCTTTCTTCTTCCCCGTCGCTACCCTAAATTTCCCTTCAAGGTAGGAGCAGCCGACAGCTATTTGGCGTGGCATGACGATGCCGACTGCTGTGACCTTTAGGTAACTTCCATTCTTTCCACTATCAACTAGATTCCTTCAATTTTTGCCGTCTGCCCCTCCTCCTCCTCTCTCTCTCTCTCTCTCTCTCTCTCTCTCTCTTTTGATACAGAGGAAAATCTCAAGTGAATTAGGAAAAAGGAGCAACATGTGGAAGGAATCGCAATGTTTATCAACGGAGGTGATTTTGCTTGCAAACAAATGAAATGCATAATATGGAGGATCACTTGCAATTTGGTAAGACATGAAAAGTCGCATGATGTTTTTCATCTCCTCGGCACTGTAGCCACAAAACGTCGGAACAGCATTGTAGGATGGCTGCATCCGAGAGCAGCTTCGTTAGTACAATGGTGGGGTGGTTTGACTATGGCCTCAGCAGAGCAACAAATTCGGCTCATTCTCTTCCTCTCTATTCTCTCTTCTCCTTCGATCGGTGCTCTCTCTCTCCCCTTTGCTCTTTGTTTTCTGCCGCACTCTGTGCCCTCCATGGTTTATGTAGAGCTATTGAAAGAAAGTCGTTGCAGCAACTCTTTTAGTGGATGAGGGCAGGTACTGAACTGATTATGGCAGCACAGGTTTAAAAGAAATAATCTGATAGGTATGATAGTCATGGCGGTAGGATGGCCTTCATGATGGGGGTGGTAAATGAGGTTGGTGAGAGAGAATCGTTTGGGAGGAAGATGAGAGAAGAGGTGATTGGCAGAGGGTTGAAATCGATTAGAAAGGTTCGAGTCCAGGTGAAATAAAAGTGGATATTATTATTATTATTATTAATGTTATGATGGTCTACTAATATAAATAATACATTTCAGTCCTGTCAAAAATAGAACACCTATATCTGATCGAGTGTTTGCTATTTGTTAATAAATGTTGGAATAAATGATATCAAATTTGCTAATTTGTTGAGGAAAAAGATTGTACTTTTGATGTTGTGCCACAATCCCCCGAAATCAACTTAGCCCTACTGGACCATATCCGATTTAAAAGGCTTATTTTCATAACTAAATTATTTAAATTAATCACATCTACTTATCATGGTTGAAATATCATAAAGAAATATCACAATATTACACATATCATACTCTTATGTGTTAGGCTATGATATCAGTTTGATATGCATTTACCTCAATCGGATGTTGCATGACTTGTTGAAATGTGTCCTTAAATAACTACCGATGTTGAAGTTGGTAAGTTAGCTATGACAGTAAAATTTGTGGTAGAGGTGGGAAAGATAGTTCATGAAAGTGTAGAGAAACTTGGGGTCGATTCTTTTACCCCAAATTAAATGTGCATGAATAAGAATTCTTCACTTGAGATTGACCTTGACCTAAAAGTAGATATGATATTGCTATGTATCAATCACTGATAACTTTATGCCTTCATTGGACATTACCTTTACCTTTTTATTTTTTTAATTTTTTTAGCAGTTTAGTCAAACTAATAAACTAATAAGTCTAACCTTAACATCATCAAATTCTCTCATACAAAATTTATCACGAAAATGCATAGGCTACTCTAGGCTCATAACTAGGTGTCATCCAACATGGAATCGTCGATCGATCGGGCCCCCCAGAGGGAAGAAACATCCATCGATAGAGGGGCCAATCTAATGAAGGCAAACCAGACGTGGGGCTCTGGCACGCTGAAGCGCTTAGGACGCGTGGGCGAATCTACTCCACCCACGTCCTTCTTGCAACACCATAGTCTCCACCAAGATAGGGGACGCCGCCAGGAAGGAGCCGTCGCCCAATGGGAAGCGAGTTGGCCGCTGGCCAACCGTGGGTATGTGCCATCCCGATAGCCCCTAAATGCAATCAATCCGGTAAAGTCAAACGAACTGCGTGTCATCCACGCCCACAACGGTCCCCGCGGCCACCACAAGGAACAATAATACCGCTAGCCACCACTAACGGTTAGCGGCTAAAAAATCTCGTCATGTCACATGTCGAAGGTTCCCGCGCCCAAGGTTCTCCTCCATGGAGCGTGCAAATATTTCTTCCCTCAGCAGGGAAAGGGATCAATCAATCGATCGATCAGTCGTGACCCGTTGGTCTCGGAGCTTTTATTAGGCATCCATAATAAGCCACTTCTAGTAGTGCAAGTTAAGGGGCGAAGCCTCGGTCAATCGCTCAATGCAACTTACATCCTCAGTGTTATTTCATGTCCCATCGCGTTTACTTTCACTCCTATCTTTCCATCTCCTCGAGAAAAATTTTTGATTTGAAAGGCCAAGATTTCGTGAAAAATATCTCGGCTTAACCTCTAACTTCTGGAGCGGAGACCCGAACCTATTCGCAACTGACATAGATTTAAATCCAAGGCTCCCTAATCCTAGCAAGAAAACCAACCCAAGATTTATTATTAGGTATGTGTATGATCCAATTGTTGTATATTTTTCGCTCGAAGATTAAAATTACTCATATGTCTTATTTGGGCTATATCGTTTCAGTAAATTGACATATTTGGGGATAATATATTATATAAAAATTGATTATACGTGTTGCGTCTTGGGTTCGCAGTTGTTGTACGGGTTAGGGAGCCTTCGGATTCCTCCGTCTCTATAAACCAAGGACCTGCACGATACAACTAACAAATAAGAGGTCAAAGGCCGATGGGGGCTGTCCCCCGACGATACTTCTACGCTCAAGTCATAAACCTTCCGCAATAAACGAAGGAATGCATGCTTAAGATGCGGAAACGAGGGGAGTGTGTGAGAGAGACATGTTTGGAGGCTTGGATTACTGACGAGATGCGCCTGGAGGAGGGCGACGAAAGGTGGTGCGCCCGCGGATGGTGGCTTAGAGATGCGCCCGTGAAGGACGACTTGGCACGTTGGTGGGCCTCGATGACATTCGGAAGCTTAGCAAAATACGCTAGGGCGAGTCTTTGGCCTCGGCCGGACTCGTCAACCGTTGCTTCGCCGGGCCGCCGAGTATGGGATTTCACCGTGACCAAACGGTCAAATGAGTAGCGACCCACCCTAGTTGGCCGAGAGCATGGTACTGACCTCATTTAATGATTTGATGTCGGATTTACTTTTCGAGGAGCCTCACTCCCTTTTAGTTCAAGGGTATTGGGCGCCATCTCGAGGCTTCCACGCTCGCCATCGATCATCGGACTACGTTCTCGGGAGCTTTGCGACACCAAAGCCTAGCTTAGAGTATTAGGAACTCCGGCGCCTCGGGGCCAAGGGCTTGATGCTTCCATTTGATCGATTTCAAAGATGGCAATCGAACTTGGCGAGTAGGGCGCCGCCTTAAGTTCTCTGCCTGAGAGAGTATCGGTTTCTGCAGGGGAAAGCTTTGGGCTTTACCTCCGTTGAGGAGCTCGGGCTTCATGCCCCGTTTGGCTCGCGTAGGGCGTGGGAGGAGGGGAGGTGCCCACCAGAGTGCTTCAAGATGCTCTGAGAGATGGACTGGAAAAAGGGGCGCAAGTTTCTGATGGCTTTCTGCCCCTTCCTTTCTCTCCTTTGCTGTTCCATTTTTCCTCTATTTATTGAGGGAATGGATGAAAATTTTCCCTCCAAGCGAATTCCGATTTCTTGCCAAAGGAAGTTCTCCCGCCAAAATGAAAATGTTTCCCGCTTTGACAAAGCTTCTTTGCCATGCTTTCGGTTTTGGGTCGGACCGTGATACTGGAGCCAACACTAGCCCCCCATGTCGAGTGGTTCGACGCTAAAGAGAGATGAGGCTGCACCTCGACGTTAAAAAGAGAGGAGGGCTGAGGACCTCCTGGCAGGACGAAGGAATGGACATCTCCGCGCTGAGGAGCAAAGGCTGCACCTCGACGCTGAAAGGCGAAGGCTGCCTCTCGACGTTGAAGAGAAAGGAGGGCTAACGACCTCCTAGCAGGACGGAGGAATGGACATCTCCGTACTGAGGAGCGAAGGCTGCGCCTCGACGCTGAAGAGTGGAGGCTGCACCTCGACGCTGAAGAGAGAGGAGGGCTAACAACCTCTTAGCAGGATGAAGGAATGGACATCTCCGTATTGAGGAGCGGAAGCCGCGCCTCGACGCCAAGAGTGGGGGCTCGCACCTTGACGAAGAGAGAGAGGGATGACGACCTCTCCTGGGTAGATTTGGAGGAATGGACATCTCCGTCCGAGGAGCGGAGGCCGCAAGCCAACGCCAAGAGAGAAGAGGGCTGACCTCCCCGGCAGACGGAGGAATGGACATCTACGTGTCAAGAGCGGAGGTTACACTCGACGCCGGCAGCGGAGGCTACATCTCGACGCCGAAGAGAGAGGAGGGCCGAGGACGTCCTGACGGGACGGAGGGATGAGACATCTCCGTGTTGAGAAGCGGAGGCTGCGCCTAGACATCGAAGAGCAGAGGCTGCACCTCGACGCTAAAGGGAGATGACTGAGAACCTCCTGGCAGGACGGAGGAATGGACTTCTCCGCGCAGAAAAGAGAGGAGGGCTGAGGACCTCCTAACAGGATGGATGAATGGACATCTCCGCGATGAGGATCGGAGGCTACGCCTCGACGCTGAATAGCGAAGGTTGCACCTTGACACTAAAAAGAGAGGAGGGCTGAGGACCTTCTGGCAGGACGGAGGAATGGACATCTTCGTGCTGAGGAGCGGAGGCTACGCCTCGACCGAGCACTGTTTGAGTCCGAAGCGAGATCCCCAAAGCTCTTCAAGGGCCAAGGCACGGGCTGTGAGTCTAATCTTGTCGCTTGAGGATGTGCTTTAGGAGAATCGCGCGACTCACCACTCCGCCGAACACGTGCGCCGATCGAGCGGTGAGATAGGCCATGCTGCCTTCCGCTGCAAAACATGGATCCTATCAGGGTCGCCTGACAAAGGCTGCATGAATCATCATAGGATAGCCCGTCGATTTTTGCGAGTATGAGAGGCCCCTCGAGGGCTGAAAGAATCGTTAAACCCGTGAAGGCCAGCAAGGCACCTTCCTGAGAAAGGGTCTCGATGGCATATCTTTGTTAGCTTTAGTCGGGTGGCCATCCTTCTGTGGCCGGGAGTGGCTGACAGCTCCGTCACTTCTCTCCTCTCTTTTGGAGCTTCTAACCACATGTGATTCCATTTGGTCCTGCCACCTATACTTTAATGGCCACTTGTACTTTAATGGCTAAGTTATGAAGCTATTGTCGCGCAAGGCCTCAATCTGGCGCCTTCTTGCACTGTACTCGTCCTTCGTCAGAGGATGTCGTCGCATCTTGCACGTCTAGTGGGAAGCTCGATCTAGTAGAGTGGATGTCGTCGCAAGTCCTGTAGAGCCGCACCGAGGGCCAGCTGGGTTTTCAGGCCACAGCGGTCATGCTCCGAGTCTAGGCCTTTGCACAGTATAGTGTCAGTGCTTGGCCCTGCTCAGGTTGTCGTCGCTTTCCGGTGATCGATCCTAACCCACGACCATTGTAGACTTAAGGTGCTCTCTTCTTTGACAGAAGGTCGTCGCATGCCTGCAATTTTGCCCCCTAAGGTTTTGTTGGCCGCAGATTGGGGATTTCAAAAGCTCCCAGGTTTGATGTTTTGACCGCCTGGGTCGTTGGCGCAAAGCTTGCTTGGCGGACCGCATGGGTCCTCTTAACATGGAGTCAAAGCTATACCGGTTGCTCCCATCCGTCCGGCGCGGGAGCCAAAGTGCGTGGGGCTTGGGACGCTCGACATGAGTCAAGATTATGAAGGGGCCGCTCTCCGGCCGTGTGGCACGGGACTAAATCCTGATTTGGTGACTTTCCGATCACCGCGCGCGGCCAAGACTCATTTTACGGACGGACTTTTGTCCTCCCGACTTAGGGGTAGTCTAGGTCGTATGATTTTATGTCGTGTTATGCAGTCATTCATATGAACAGATAATATCACTGCTTTATTAATGGAGACGCGATTCGAGCAAGTAGCGTGATGCATGCAAGACTTACTTGGTTTCGACGTGGAACCGTCGCAGGTGTTCGTGGGCAGGCGGCATGCTATGCCCTCGGGACTTGTCTAAGGTTCCAAGCACTAGTCTGTGTACCGCTTCGGAGAATTGTTGGAGCGCTCTGCTAGGCACCTCGGCCCATGGCCCCTACACTCCGAGGGGTTTGGTCTTTTGCCCAGATTGGCTGGGCGGCGTACGGCAGATCCTTTGATAATGTTGGCTTTCTTTGGTCGCCAGGGAGCTGAGGGGTCAAGCCCTGTCACACCTTCCAAGGTGTGAATGGTCCGGAACACGGATCCAATATACCCACGGGACAGCTGAATACTTTTCACGCCCGGGGTCGATCGTCTGTCTTCGCTAGCTACCCTTAAAGGGGGTCGCCGCCACGGGCGACTTCGCTCCACTGGAGGAAATAACTGCACTGGGGTTCTTCGATCTTCTTTGTTCCTGGAGTTAAGGAACAAGTGCCCTGTGCATGGCTACCCAAAGATGGGATCGCCGCCATAGGAGGCTATGGTCCTGAGCCCGTGTAGCCCGGTTGGAATTCGAAAGGTTGTCCCATCTTTATGTAAGATTCAGTATCAAGGGAGATGCTTGATCTATTTGTCGCGCTATACACATGGTGCCAATGTTGCGCCCCGATCCGCTACCAGACGGACAGGGGGCCTTGATTTCTCTCATCCCGAGGCGATCTCAAGTCTGGCCTGGTTTCCATCTTTATAAACGGCGGTCTTTGCATAAACACAATTAATAAATAAGAGGTCAAAGGCGACAGGATCGCTCCCTTACCATTAATTTCGACGCTTAGAAAACCTTCCGCAACAGATGGAGGAATGCATGCTTAAGATGCGGAATCAAGGGGAGTGTGTGAGAGAGACATGTTTGAGGTTGGGCCCCTGAGACACTCCGCGGAGGCGGCGGGCGCAGTGCGCCCGAGGAGTGCGGCTTTGTGATGATATCGGTTTGATATGCATTTACCTCAATCGGATGTCAGCATGACTTGTGAAATGTGTCCTTAAATAACTACCGATGTCAAGTTGGTAAGTTAATGGACAGAAATTTGTGGTAGAGGTGGGAAAGAGTAGTTCATGAAAGTGTAGAGAAACTTGGGGGTCGATAATTTTTTACTCAAAAGTTTGGATGATTCTTTACCCAAATTAAATGTGCATGAATGAGAATTCTTCACTTGAGATTGACCTTGACGTAAAAGTAGATATGATATTGCTATATATCAATCACTGATAACTTTATGCCTTCATTGGACATTACCTTTACCTTTTTTATTTTTTTAATTTTTTAACAGCTTAGTCAAACTAATAAACTAATAAGACTAACCTTAACATCATCAAATTCTCTCATACAAAATTTATCACGTAATGCATAGGCTACTCTAGGCTCATAACTAGGTGTTGGGTCCAACGTGGAATTGTACCGGGATCGACTGGCCCCAGTTGTAGGAAGACACATCCATCAACTGAGGGGCTCAATCCACGAGGGCAAACCAGGACGCGTCGGGGTCGGGCACATTGAGCATTTAGACACGTGGCCAATCTACTCCACCTGTGTCCTTACTGTAGCACCCTCAGTCTGTCAGCATAGGGGACATCAGCGTAGGAACTGTTAGCCAACGGAAAGCGAGTTCAACGCTGGCCAGCCGTGGCTTGTGCCGTCCCAGCAACGTCCGAGCCAATCCAATCCAAGCAAAGTCAAACGGACCCGTGTCAGTCACGCCCGACAACGGTCCCCGTGCCACCACAAGGGAACAACTAATACCGTTAGCCACCGCCAACGGTTAGCGGCTAGCAAATCTCATCATGTCACATGTCGGAGATTCCCGTGCCCAAGGTTTTCGTCCATGGAGCGTACAGATATTTCTTCCCTTAGCGGGGAAAGGGATCAATCAATCGATCGATCAATCGTGATCCGTTGGTCTCAGAGCTTTATCAAGCATCCATAATAAGCCACTTCCGCGAGGTTAAGGAGCGAAGCCCCATTGGCCAATGCAACTTACATCCTTGCGTATTTCTTGTCCCATTGCATTTACTTTCACTCCGGCATCTTCCGTCCCTGAAAGATTTTTGATTTGAGCGCAAATATTTTCAAGAAAAACACGCCGCCGACCTCCGACTTTATTATTCAGCTTCAGCTACGCGTAACTCAAAGGGAGAGAGAATGAGACCAACCTATTCGCGATCCGACACAAGTAAAAAGAACTGGCGCCCTAACTGGGCCAGAAATCCGAACCTGGACGCATCACTAGGTATGTGTACTATCCAATTGTTATATATTTTTTGCTCAAAGATTAAAATTACTCATATGTCTTATTTGGGCTATATCTTTTCAGTAATTTGACGTATTTGGGGATAATATATTATAGAAAAACTAATAATACATCGTATTTTGAAATCATAATTTGAACAAATAATTAAGAAATCATGAAATCCCTCATAACACTAGTAAAATATTTCATTCTCTTTTAAAATAAAAGCTATAATCTAATATTGTAAGATCTATGATTTATATATAGGAATCTGATATTGTCTTTCACAAAAAATTAGATACTATGTATAAAATTTATTAATAAATATTTTATATACTTTTTCAAAATATTTTGTATGCTAATAAGGATTTTAAAGTTTGTTTTATAAAATTAATGTAGCAATTGTATCATCTTAGGCTAGAGGCTGAAAATGTTGTGGTTTAAATACAACGTAATATACGAAGGCGTGCCACGTCGCGCTGGATGCATGTAATTATGAAGGGTATCCTGTTTGCCTCATTGTATATATTGTGTGTTATCAAATTTTTCTTAGAGTGAGGCTAAATAAAATAAATTCCTATTAAAAAATAATTTTTTTTAAAAAAAAAATTAGAACGAGTAAACGATTTTCTTTTCAGTTTTCCATTCACACTGATTAAAAGCTGGTCAATAAATTATTGTTTATTTTTTTAAAAAAATCTAAATAAAATAATGACGCAAAGTAAAGAATTTTTTCAGTTTTTTTTTAAATACTTGACGTTGATAACATGAAAAAAAAATCTGAATTTTTTTGAAAGTTTTTTTTATTCTTAAAAATTTTATGAAATCTAAATGAACGTGTTTTTTTTTGACGTTTTCAATGTTGATTTTTTTTTTTTTTGCTTTGTCAGAAAAAAAAACTAAACTATCAAGAAAAGAATAATAATCAAAAGAAAAAAATTTAAAACAATTTTTTTTATTTTTATTCTAGAAATTTGTAATATTTGTTTCTAGATTTTTTAGGAACTTTTTTTTTGGATTTTCTAATAATTAATTAAAGTTACATAAAAAATTCATTTTCTTTGCAGTTTTTTAATCCAAAAGGGCAAATTATTTTATTTTTACGGTAAACTGATTATTTTTTAAAAAATTTTATAAGCAAATAATAAAAAGAAAGACTGAATTTTGTTTTTAGATATCAGATTCCTACATTTAAGCTATAAAAACCAAAAAAAAAAAAATAGAAGTTTATCTTTTTAATTTTTTTCTAAATTAGTTCCTTAAGGGTGTAACATTTTAAAAGTCGCTCACTTTCTTGAGCGTATCTCGCGGAGTATTATTCTCTATCAAATACTCAATTTTCTTTTACTTGTATCAATACATTTACTTCATTCTATTTTCCTTTTCTATACAGAAAGATTTTTAATTTAAACGTCGAAAGATATCTAAAAGAGATAAAAACTATCATGGATTTTAGTTCGCCTCAAACTATGAAAGAAATTTAGAGGCTTATTGGGAGACTCGCAACACTTTTTTGATCCCTAGCTAAGTAACCACATTTAATTAATAAAATAATCATTTATTTATTGTGTTATTTATATGAATACTTATATATCATTGTATAAATTGCACGGTTTATACTGCCCCTAAGTCGAGTAAATACCTTCACCGGCAACTCAGCCTGCTAAAATGCGATTAAAACTTTGGTTTAGATAAATGAGCGTTCTTGAAGCATTGTCCCTAAACTTTGGTTTAAAACTTCAATCTAGATAATCGAGTGGCCGAAGCATTGTCGAAAACAACAGCTCTGGGGGCTTGCGGATGAAAGTAGGACCCCTCCAAAAAGGCGGCTAGAAGACCTTAGGGTTCTCTATAAGTGCAGCGACATCCTTCTATATGAAAGAGCACTATCAGTCAATGGACTAGAACCTGACGCACCAAAGTTACGATGTTCCCTAATAGGACTAAGCACCATCAGTTACGTGCAGGCAACGATCTAGGCATTGTCAGAGCCTGACGACTAGGACAACCAAACCCAATAAAGCAAGTGAGGCTTATCAAATAAGTGTGTTATGACGTCCTCTCACAAGAAAGGACACCACCTAATAAAGCAAACATGCTACGACTTCCTCTCACATGAACGAACATAATCGGACAAGTATGTCCAACCAAACCCGACGACAATAATAACAACGTTTATTTAGAAAACAAAATGAATGTTGAGTAAAAAATTTAACACAAACTAAAAAGACGTCAGTAACAATGATTAAAACAATTTAACTGATCAGACATAGTGGTCTAGCTGATTCAGACCTCAATGTCTGAATCATGGTGGTCTGAACTAATTCAGACATGATGGTCTAGCAGATTTAGACCACCATGTCTTTGTTTCTCTTCTTTTTGCTCATCGATCCTAGACGGTGGTTTGTGCGCTTTAGTCATGAGATGTATCTCTCTCAGGAGACTCGCGGCATTCTCTCGATTCCTAGCAAAATTAATAGAGAAATATTCCCTTTTCTTCAAGACCTTGAGAGAAATGAAGGCGAACGGTTTTCAATGAATGACCAACTGTCAAATGGCCTTTTAAGAATTGAAGGAAAACCGTGCCAACCTACCTTTCTTGACATTATTGCAAGAAGGCGAGAGTTATATTTTTATCTCGCGATATCAAATTTGGCACTAAACTCAAGCCTGATCATGTAGCAGTTTGGGATATAGCAGCCGGTCTACTATATCAATAAAATTTTGATAGATACCGAAACTCATTACTCGCACGTCGAATGATTGCTCTAGCACTAATTTATTCCACGAGAAAGTGCGGCCATAAATTCCAAGTTCATTTTTATTTCTCAAATATATATATCTGTAGAAAATTTTTTTTTCTCAAATATTCCAAATTGTGTCAGTATAATCAAGAACATAATTTGTCAATTTTTTTCTATTATAAAGTTATTTTTTTAAAAGAATTGATATATATTTTTCATTACCAAATTCAAATTACAATCAAAAAGTTGTTCTTTTCTTTTCAAATATATCAATCACAACTGTTTCATTTCAATGGCAAATCATAACTGAAAAATCATTCATAAGATTTTTCTCTCTCTATATTAAAGCATAATTAGAATAATTCATTACGCATGAATGATGATATTTCATTGATAAAGAGCTAATTTTAATAGGCTTATACTTTTTTGAGTCGAGTACAAGAATATTAAATTTGTTATCTAGGAATCGATTGTAACATAGATTAGTTTAAATTATCTATTAATTCATTTTAGATATTTAGAATAGTATGTAACATAATTATATGTAGAATATATTTTGAAATATTTTTAGTACTTTTTTATTGCCTATAAATTTATAATTAATAATGACTTTATAATAGGGAAAAACACATAGAATGACAACCTTTTTAATAGGAGTTATATTAAAAATAAATTTCCTACATTAATTAAAGAATCATATCGTTGATGATTACTAAATGGGGATGAATATTATTTTAACATTTTAAATATTATGTGTGCATTATTGTATGGCTTTGGAAGATAGTCACGTTGGGATGAAATTTTCTACAATACAAAATCAAAACTAAAAAGAATGAAAAAAATATAAAAATGAAAAACATATAATGATAATTTTCCATATGCAACAATAAATGCTCCACGAAAGAAATAATTTTTCATGATTCATGTACCATATTAAATGAATATCTCAACCTTTTTCGTTGATGGGTAGTTGGAATTTCAATTCCCTTCAATGCAAAATCTACTTATCGTTACCTTTTATTGGATCTAACAAATATTAAAATTGATCCATACCCATCAATTTGACATGTGAATTGAATAAAGAGTCCAAATTACTAGTATTGGGTTATTAAAGGTTGACCTAAGAGCAAGCAGTCTAGAAAAGATCTCGGTAAATAAGTTTCAGTTATAGGTCGAGTCAATCAGGTTATCGAGTGAGTGAAACTTGAGTTTCAAAGTTTAATTCTTAGGTGATTAAGGCTGAATAAGATTGGTGTGTTAAAAGAGGTTGGGCTGCTTCACTAAGTAGCTAATTTCCTATACTTGGCTAGCACTCTGCATTTTCATCAAAAACCCATAAAAATGTGAATTTATCCACAATCTGCAGTTCCATCATAAGAAACTTGTATTGTAATCCTCGACCAGGACATGCATGGTGTTTGTCGACTTTTGCAACCATTAACCCTTAATGGCTTCATGCCTCAATAATATATCAAGTCCTTTAGCATAATAAGGGCATCAAAGAATTCCAAGATTAAGGTTATTGAACTCTTACAAATATAGAAACTACACATATAGAAACCCTTGGAGATCCGGCCACCAACTAATCATGACAATCTTAAAGATCCCAAATCCTTTGAAATAATTATTTTGATTTGCGATGCATAAAATCTGAACTAAAAATTCCAAGAGCTCGTTTTAAAATTTCTTAGATTGGAATTTAGATTCCAGATAAGTATCACCAACACAGCTTGTAGGAACAAGTTTTGATTTGTGATGCACTAACCCTATGGGTTTTGACGCTTGAGTATCCCTTCATGCGCTCGTGGGGCGCTGGCAATCTAGAGTCAACACTCAGGCATCAATCCAACGCCATTCAGACATTCTTTTGCTTGATATAATCCCGTTTAAATTTAACTTTTGATCTAATTTTTTTATCTTTTAACCTTACTTTTAATTATATTAATATGATTAATCGAATTAATCGAGATTAGGATAAAAACACAAACCCGGGCCTTACAAGGAGCAAGATAACATGCTAAGTAAAAATTCTTTGGTAATAAAAATATAACATAATTGAGCAAATAAAATAATAAATATTCATATAGTTCAAAAAATAACAACAATAATTAAAAAAAGGCTAAAATATTCTTACCTTATATTTAAAATTATTGAAAATATCGTAAATTTTATTTTGACTCTCTTCCTCTAGCCATTTCTCCCACCGTCTCTCTTTTCCTCTCATCTATTTCTCTCTCTTTTCTTTAAAATTCGTAGCAAAATGACTAAAATTGACCAAAGATGATCTTTTATAAAAAATTAGTACATGTACATTTGCCAGGCATGCATTAGGCAACAAAACACAAATTATATGGTACACGAATATCTATCATATATGCATCAGGCACTTACATTTTGTCTTAGGTATTTATATGTGTATCTCGAGCATAAACATTTTTCCTAAAATATGTTTGAACCACCCAAAAAATCATTTAAACCAGCCCTTTCTATTCAAAATATACATATGAGTATATCAAAAGTTAATCAAGCGTCACTCGGACTAATATAACCGGAGTAGAGAATTAACTTTTACATAAAACCTTATTTGACATCGATATTTTGGTTAACTTAATTAATTCATATTAAAATTATAATTTGAGATCCGTACCTTATAGGTTCAAAGTCAATCATGGCCAAATTATTTTTCTTTCAAAGTTAGTATACGCATACATGGATACAAAATTAGATAAAATATAATTCTATTGATAAATGTACAAGAACTTTACATCATACATTCACACACCTGAGTAAGGGGTGTAGTGTATTGATGAACTACAGTGCTAGCATTCGTACTAGTAAGATTTTTTTTAAGTGAACGATATTCCATATTCGTAGGGTTAGCTTTTGTTCTGAAAGTACAACTTGTACATCTCGTTTTATAGTATCGCGGACACTAGAAATGATCCATCCTATGTAAGGAATAGCTTATTCTTGTTACTAGTTTCCCAGCGGCTTTTATATTTCTTAATACCGAATCGTCAACTTCAAGCATACTTACATTGACCTTTCGATTGTATATGCAAGTGAGTATATCCAAGTGAGATATAAACGTCATATATATAAAATTAGATCATACATAAGCATTTAAAATAATAAATACGTATAGAGAAATGGAGCTTGGTTGCACTTTCCTTTTATTTAAAATTACCTAAAACTTTCTTGAATTTTACTTAAATTTTCTTCCTCTAATCCTCTTTCCTGCTTCTTTTTTCTCTTCCTCTCTTCTCTTTGGATTCGCAGCAAATGACTAAAAATTGACCAATGAAGCCTTTTATAACAGGTGCATGTATGCCTATCAGGCGCACATCAAGTACCAATGTATAAGTCATACATCGTGTGAATGTCAGTCAAACGTGTATTATGTATCCATATTTTGTCTAAAATATACACGTGCGTCCTTTGGGCACACAATATACATCATAAATTTGTCTAAAATACACACGAGCGCCTCACATATCATTCAAGTACAACCTTTTTATCCAACAAATACATGTACAAGGGTTGAGTGCCAGTCAGGTGGTATATTTTATTCCGCTAGAAAATAAATTTTAATCCAAAATCTCAATTAACCTCGATATTTTTATTAACATAAGTTAATTAATCATCATTAATAGTATGATTCAGAATCTATATCTTATAACCAAGAAAGCATTCAACTTTGCTTCATGAGTATATTTCAATATATCT
This sequence comes from Nepenthes gracilis, assembly GCA_033239525.1. Classification (NCBI taxonomy): domain Eukaryota; kingdom Viridiplantae; phylum Streptophyta; class Magnoliopsida; order Caryophyllales; family Nepenthaceae; genus Nepenthes; species Nepenthes gracilis. The sequence goes on along the minus strand of BSYO01000014.1, from coordinate 204,149 downwards.
TGAGCCTCAATATTGAATTAGGCCAAAGAGCATTTTATGCTCTCATTATAAATATGTTAAACTCTTACTAAGTGTTGGTATTTTCTTCTTTCTTTACGTGGTGGCGAAATAGGACAAGAACTAGTTGGCCAGTTTCTAAAAATTGTTGATAAATCTTGTTATAATTTGTAAAATTGAATCATTGTGTCTTCCTTTAAGAATAGAGGTAATGCGTGGCATCCTCTAAATTTTGGAATCCGTGTGGGGTACAAAAATGATCTAGGTAATCTATCAAATCAGCACTTTCATTATATGGTTATACTACTAACATTTTGAATTTGTGAGGAAGCACGTGCCTCTTTACCTCTGGGGTAAATAAGGTATGATCTAGTAAGGTCATTTGGTAGGCAAAGCTTTCCAGTAAGATCTGCAGCTCTATCCTCTTGCTACATTCCTCCACCACAATTGTGGAAGCGATCCTTTTTACATTAAGAAAGTCCTCAAGTCTAAATGATTAACAGATATATTTGATATTTGCCTTGCCAAGAGGACTTTGAGCGTACTACTGCACAAACCGTCCTCTTGGTTGATGGGCTCTCAATATCCCAAGTATACCTGGGATTCCTCCACTCTGAACTTTCCCCCTGTCCTCAAAGTTAAGATAACCTTCAAGATGAGAAGAAATGAATCTGTGTTGTGCCTCGAGAACCACGTGTGACTTAAGCTAAGAGCAGCCCCCCTAGAGGACGTTTATTTACCTTTGAACCTCCACTTTTTGAGGTCAAATCCTGTAGATAAAAGACGTTAATCTGACAAGGTTAGTCATCGAATTTGTGCTATGAGGATTTTAACATCGTGGACTTGTCTTAAAGTTGAGCATCCATGGCTCTAATGTCTAGTACGATCAGCGAGTAAGCGTTTTTGTAGTAACTAAATTAGGGGGATGTCATGAGAAGGACGACATTCGACAGTTGGCTTGATGTCTATGTACTCCCGCATTCACTGTGTTGACCGGTTTGATATCAGTTTGTGGATCTTCGTAGGTGAGATTTTGATTACTTAGGAAGAAGTTGTTTGACTTATTTTTTACAGACAATACCAATAATACATATCAGGAATTTAAATTTCGTATTCACACTAAAACATAGGATAGAACTATCAAATAATCACGTAATATTATCAATTCCTTTTACCGCATTTCCTTTTGTTTGACTTCCTTTATTAACAATTCAACTAATCGCATAATAATTATAGGTGTTTTAATTAAGTTGTTATAAATAATATTATATATATAACAAAACCAGTATAAATTAAGAAATATGATATCAATGGATAAAGCTCACTTTATTTCCTAGAAAATATAGATGCTGTTTGTATAGTGATATCAAGATCAACTTTTCTAAAAGCTCATTGTCATGACGAAGAACGCGGGTGCAGCGTACGGATGTCACATTGGAGCTGTTTAATTTTAAATTTAATGACCGTCTATTTTTCTATAATAATATATAAAAATAAAAAATATATTTTTTATTTTTTTAATAACAAAAAATATAGGCCGTTAAATTTAAAATTCAATAACCCCAAAGCGCCACTGTGCCTCTTAACTTGTGATGCTGAAGATTCCGTTTAGGTCCATATCTAATGGCCCACCCTTGTTGTATGATTGATAAATCCAACCGTCCCATAAGTGCCATTGTACCTCACAATTTGTGATGATGAAAATTCCATTTAGGTCCATTTTCAATAGCCCACCCTTGCTGTATCATTGCTAAATCCAACGGTTCCAAAAGTGCCACTGTGCCCTCAACTCGTGATGATGAAGATTCCATTCAGGTCCATTTCCAATGGCCCACCCTTGCTGTATCATTGCTAAATCCAACGGTTCCAAAAGTGTCACTGTACCCTCAACTCGTGATGGTAAAGATTCCATTCAGGTCCATTTCCAATGGCCCACCGTTGGTTGCCAACCATCGACATCTTCAACCACGTCGCTATTTGTTGAACAATAATGTTGCTATTGTTCACTGGCCCAAACTTCTTGACTTTATCTCACTGCCCTTCAATCGTAAGTGATATGTTCTAGTTATGACCCATTAAATAGACGTCCCAATATTCATCCCCAATAATTGGCCATCCACTACCCAATTAGACATTAAGTCACCATGTGGCAATGTCTCTAGCTCCGCCAATGGGCAAAATAATATTTTATTAAAAACTAATCAACATTATCAATTAATATGAATATTTTTAATTATTTATTGATATGTGTCTGTCTTTATTTTATTATACATAATTTGATATAAATAAATAAGATATATTTTATATAAAAAAATAAAAAATATTTTTTAGAAATATTTTAAAACTATATATATATAATAATATAATAATTATAGGTGTTTTTAATTAAGTAATTAGGAATAATATTATACCAAGAGATATAACATTAATGGGTAAAATCCACTTTATTTTCTAAAATATATAAATGCTGTTTGTACAGTGATATCAAGATCAACTTTTCTAAAAGCTGGCTGACATGATGAAGATTCCGTTTATGTCCTTTTCCAATGGCCCACCTTTGCTGTCATGATTGCTTTGTGTTTAATATTTCGAATCTCTCAATGTATATTTGTTTTGGACGCTTTCTATCCCCCCAGCAAACAAATATCCATATAAAATAATGTAAAAATAATAGTCTGACGCTCATTGATAATTATTATCATTATTTATTTATTTTTATCAAATTTATTTAATTTTTTTAAATAATAAAATTAATAGATAAAATAAAAATAACAAATAATTATATGACTGACAAGTGATCGGTTATTTAATTTTTATTTATTTTCGTATTTTTACTATTGAAATGTCATAGTAATAATAATTCAAATGATTTGTAATATCTATTTCATTTGAAAATTCAAGAATTTTTTTATTATAACTCCAGTTATTAATTAAAAACTCTAAAGGCTGTGGCTTAGTTTTTACAAAAATAAAAAATATGATGAAAAGTTTTATTATTTATTCTATTTATAATATGCTTATTTTGACATTTTATTTATTAAAAAAAATAACATAATTATTGTGCACGTAATCATAGTTAAAGGCCTTAAAACTACCACTTAAATCTGAAATTTATAAACTAACGTATGCAATTTTGATAAAAATTTACTCTATATTAATAAAATTTTATCATCTATATATAATAAATTGGTGCGTTATTTAGTTTAAAGCGCACCCGTTGTGAGAAAGGAAATTTGAATGATAGTACATGTTTTTATTCTAAGTTTTTATAATTCTTTTTATTTCACATATTAGTACGTTTAGCTTTTACAATATTTAAATATTAATAATATTTTTAAAATATTGTATAATTTTTTCTAATTTTTTATATAATAAAAAGGTGGCATTATATCAAAACTAATATATGTATATGACACAAATGGACTACAATAATTGTAAAAAAAAATCTAAAAAGAATTACAATTTTTTTTCTAGAAAATAAAAAAATGAGGATATGGTAGAATTACCTGATACCCGATTAAAAAAATTAAAAATATAAAAATAATGATATTATATAACAATAGTAATAATAAGTTAAAATTTCATGAAAAATTCAAATGAATCCTTTCTTTGAGAAAGTGATCTTCTTCATATATTTTACATGTATAATATCCCTAACAGTTTAACTAAATACCATACTAGTGTTATGCATTTAGTGGATTTTTGATTGTAGGAGTTTCAACAAAAAAGATATAATTATTATTATTAGTTAAAATTATCGAAGTAAAACTTTAATGTTAAAAGTATTACAAAATTAAAAATAAAATAGAATAATCGGACACTTGTCTTGATGCGTTTTAGATTTAAGTTGTTAACAGATTTGGATACCTCTAGGTCTTTGGGTCGAGTTAAAACAGGTTTCGGTCTCCGTATTTCTTAGCTTGAATTCTACACACCAAAACTAAAAAGATGAGAGGTTAGAGGATTGACAAGACTTGCTTTCTAATAAATTCTAAAAAGAAGGCTATTTGGGCCTTTTTTTACTATGGGCCAGCCTACGTTATGATATACCCATCAAATGTAAATAAATAAGACATATTTTACATAAAAAAATAAAATATATTTATAGAAATATTTTTTTAAAGCATTGCTCGATATATTATCTGATAAATAATAGTTATGATCAAATATTTATATTTATAAAAACTCTTTTCGTTTATTTTTAATTTTTTCATTTTACATAAAATTTTTATAATTGTAGACGTAATTGTACAATTTTCTTTGCGAGTTTTGTAATTTTTTTAACATGCAGTGTATGAAACGTGTACAACCTTAAACATACTAACTTTTAAATCATATAAAAACTAAAATTTTGAAACTTACAGGAAGTAGTACAATTTGTTACAGAATATCAGCAAAATTCAGAGCTTCCTCTTTATTTTTAAACATTTTGGATAATTTTATTAAATTTTTAGAATATAGGAAGTATATTTTATTCAAATTTGATATGCAGGAACTTATATAAACAAAGTCGGGCATGAAAAATATTATATTAAAAATTAGAATATACATTAATAAGTATTATAGGAACTAGCTAAATACAAGAATTTAGACATAAATTTTGGACATATTTGTAATAAAATTAGAAAAATTTTGCATGCATATTAAACAATAATATTTTAGTTTCAAAATTATGTCATATATAAATATTTAAAATAAAAAATGCTCAGAAAATTTAGAGAAGAATAATAACAAAGAAATATGAACTTGAAACACACATATCTTAACTTTAAATTATCTAAAATCTTATTTGAATTCACTGGAATTGAATTTCTTTAACTTCCTTTTTTTCTTTCTCTATCTTGTCCTCCTTTTGTTGAAAAGATGACAGAAGAATTAGTCGGATCCTCTATTTATACAGAATTAACACTTAAGCGCTTGTCTGACGTTCGTTAAGCACCACGGCTAAACACTGTAGCGAATATATGCAGTCTTAGGTGTACTTTGAGCGTGAGCATTCTGCCTATACACATTTGAGTGTCTTTCAAACATATTGAGTGCGAATATTCTGAAATTGTACACTTGTGCCCAGATTAAACATCCATTAGGTGTGATTACTCTACCCATCACACACAAATGCTAGTATTGGGCGTCGGTCAGGCATCCATCAACTCGATATATCTCAATTTAATTTTAATTTTTGACTTAATTTTCGTTCTCCTTTGACCTTAACTTTAATTTTAAATATTTGTGTGATATATATATATTTTTTATAATTTACTTGTATAATATCCCTAGCCACGTAACTAAATACTATGCTAGTATTACGCAGTTAGCTGGCTTTTAATTATGGGAGTTTAAACAAAAAAGAAAATAGTTATTATCAATCATTTAAATTATTAAAGTAGAACTTTAATATTTAAAATATTGCCAAAAAAACGGAGACCTATCTGTCTCAGCTATATAATTATTAATTATTTTATATTTTATCTATTTGTATTATAATGTACTTTATTTATACCTAAATAGATGGCATATATTATTAATTGAAATATTTTTAAAATTTTAAATAAAAAATGACTACTGTACAAACCGTCCTCTTGGTTGATAGGGCTCTCAATATCCCAAGTATACCAGGGATTTCTCCAATTTGAGCTTTCCTCCTGTCCTCAAAGTTAAGATAACCTTCAAGACGAGAGGAAATGAATCTGTGTTGTGCCTCAAGAACCACATGTGACTTAAGCCAAGAGCACCCCCCCCAGAGGACGTTTATTTACCTTTGAACCTCCACTTTTTGAGGTCAAATCCTATAGACAAAAGACGTCAACCTAACAAGGTTAGTCATCGAATTTGTGCTATAGGGATTTTAACATCCCGAACTTGTCTTAAAGTTGAGGATCCATGGCTCTAATGTTTGGTACAATCGGCGAGTAAGCTTTTTCATAGCAACCTTCATTAGGGGGGTGTCATGAGAAGGACGACATTCGATAGTTGGCTTGATGTCTATGTACTCCCGCATTCACCATGTTGACCGGTTTGATATCAGTTTGTGGATCTTCATGGGTGAGATTTGATTACTTAGGAAAAGTTATTTGACTTATTTTTTACAGACGATACAAATAATATGAATCAGGAGTTTAAATGTTTTTGAAGCAAATTTAAATTTCCTATTCACACTAAAAGATAGGAAAGAACTATCAAATAATCACATAATATTAACAATTCCTTTTACAGCATTTCCTTTTGTTCGACTTCCTTTATTAACAATTCAGGTAATCACATAATAATTACAGGTGTTTTAATTAAGTTATAAATAATATCATATATATGACCAAAGCAATATAAATCAAGAGATACAATATTAACGGATAAAGCTCAATTTATTTCCTAAAAAATGTAGATGCCGTTTGTATAGTGATTCCAGGATCAAAGTTTCTAAAAGCTAATTGTCATGACGAAGAACGTGGGTGCTACGTATAGATGTCATGTCGAAGCTGTTTGATTTTGAATTCAATGGCCCACTATTTTTCTATAATAATATATAAAAATAAAAAAAATAAAAAAAATATTTTTTTTATTTTTTTAATAATAAAGATATGGCCCGTTTAATTTGAAATCGAACTGCCCCAAAGTGCCACTGTGCCTCTCAACTTGTGATGATTAAGAACTTGTTTAAGTCCATTTCCGATGGCCCACCATTGCGTTATAATTGCTAAATCGAATGGTCCCAAAAATGCTACTGTGCCTCTCAATTTGTGATGATGAAGATTCTATTTAGGTCCATTTTCAATGGCCTACCCTTGCTGTATCATTGCTAAATCCAACGGTCCCAAAAATGTCACTGTGCCTCTCAACTTGTGATGATGAAAATTTCATTTTGGTCCATTTCCAATGGCCCATCATTGATGTATGATTGCTGCTTGTTTATTCTTTTGAATCTCTCAATGGATATTTGCTTTGAATGCTTTTTCATTCCCAGTGTTGGCAAGCAAATATCCATATAAAATAATATAAAATAATAGTCTGACACTCATTGGTAATTAGTGTTGTCATTTATTTTTATTTATTAGACTTATTTGTTTTTTTACAATAATAATGAGCCATCTATTGAGCTATGGATAAAAAGATTTATAGAATAAAATTAATAAATAAAATAAAAATAATGAATAATTATATGACTGACAGGTGATCGGGTTTTTTTTGTCATATTTTAATAAAAGACTTTTACAGTAATAATAATTTAAATGATTAATAATAACTATATTTATTAAAAATTTAATTTTTTTCTATTGAAAGTTTAAGATTTTTTTTCAATTGTAACTCCAGTTATTAATTAAAATCTCTAAAGGTTGTGGCTTAATTTTTATAAAAATAAAGAATATTATGAAAATTTTTATTTTTAATTTTATTTATAATATGTTTAATTTGACATTTTAATGTTTTAAAAATTTTAAATAACTATTCGTAACCATAGTTTATAGTCTTAAAATTCTCACTTGGATCTAAAGCCCTTGTGTTGATGTGGGCAATCTTAATAAAAATTTGCTCTATATTAATAAAATTTTGTTATTTATACATAATAAATTGGTATGATATTTAATTTAATGCGGTGTCTTTATGAGAAAGGGAGCTCAAATGATGGTGCATGTTCTATGCTAAAGTTTTTATAAATTTTCTTTCCTTTTACATATCAATACATTTAACCTTCGTAATCTTTAAATACCAATAATATTTCTAAAATATTGTATAATTTTTTCTAATTTTTTATATAATAATCAGGGAGAAATTATATTAAAAATAATATATTAATATTTATATATATAAATGACACAAATAAACTGTAATAACTATAAAAAAAATTTAAAAAGTGATCTTTTTAGAATTAAAAATACTAAAAAATAAAATATGAGAATTACTTGATAATTAACTTCTCTATCACTTTCTTTTTTATCGTCATCTCATTTTCTATCATCTCTCAAACTTTATTGAAAAATGATAGAAATAAGTTTAGATTTTTCTATGTATACTAGTCGGCACTTAAAGCACTAAATTGAGCTCACTCTAGGTGCCAAGGCCAAATATTATGGTGCACAAATGTGGCATAAGCATGCCGTAGGGTGCGAGTCAATTTAGTTTTGGCAATTAGGTGCCAATCAGACTTCTATTAGGTATTGAGTAGCTTGTTTTTCATATGTGTGGTGCCCCGGTCAGATATCTCTCAACTTGATATAGTATCATCTAATTTTAATATTTGACTCAATTTTTATTATATTTTAATCATAATTTTAATAATATTAAATTAATTAATTAAAATTATAATAAAATTTAAATTTAAATATTACAACTAATTTTTTATAATGATTCATATATAAATAAATTAAAAATTTTATATAAATATAAATAATCCTATAATTTTCTATACCAAAAAAAAGTTTCAGTCTTTTAACTAATCGTATTTATTTTTTATTTTTTAATTGAGTATCAAATATTTTTATTTGTATTATTATTTTTATTGTCGTGACTATTCTGCCATGATTACACGAGCATGATTAGATAGCTGCTTTCGTCGTGAAATTTCCTTCTGCGTCCGTTTCCACTGGCCCACCCTTGCTGTCATGATTACTTTGTATTTAATATTTCAAATCTCTCAATGATATTTGCCTTGGACGTTTTTAATTTTCCCGCGTCGGCAGGCAAATATCCACATAAAATAATATAAAATAATAGTCTAACCCTCATTAATAATTATTGTTATCATTTATTATTTATTTATAGAAATTATTTAATTTTTTTAAATAATTATAAGTCATCTATTAACCTATAAATAGATAAAATATATAATAAAATTAATAAATAAAATAAAAAATAATGAATAATTATTTGACTGACAGGTGGTCGATTATTTTATTTTTAAATTTTTCAATATTTTTAATTGTAACATTTTCTAGTAATAATAACTTAATAATTATATTAGAAATTGTAAAATTTTCTATTAAAAATTCAAGAAGCTTTTTAATGTAATTGCAGTTATTATACTAAAAATTCTAAGGCCGTGATTTTGTTTTTCTAAAAATAAAAAAAATATGGTAAAAGTTTTATTTTTTATTTTATTTATGATATATTCATTTTAATATTTTAATGGTTAAAAAAATTAGAAAAATTATTATACACTTACCCATAGCTAAAGCCCTTGAAACCACTACTTGGATATGAAACTTATGCACTGATGTTACAATTTTAATAAAAATGGGCTCTCTATCAATAAAATATTATCATCTATATATAATAAATTGGTGTGATATTTGTTTTAAAGTGGTGTTTCTGTCATAACTGGAACTTGAAGGATGTGTATGTTTTTATTTAATTTTTTTTATATTTTTTTTTCTTTTACATATCAATATATTTAGTTTTTACAATATTAAGATACCAATAGTATTTTAAAAATATTTTATAAATTTTTTCTCACGGAGCTAAGGGTGTCTTATTAAACAAAAGACAATGAAGATTTATACTACTTCTACCTGCTTTCCCGCCGCACGATTTGGTGGTTTGCAATTTCATTGCCTTAACTTGAGTTGCTTGCTTAATTAAGACTGCGAGACAGAAAGCAACAGATTTTTATATTTTGAATGACACATAATATTTTAACATGTATATATATAAATGATACAAATAAACTGCAATAATTATAAAAAAAAGGATTATATATTTTTTAAAAAAAACTTAAAAAAATAAGATTATGATAGAATTACCTGATACCTAAAAAAAATTAAAAAATGAGAATAATTATATTATATAGAAAATAACAATAATAGTTAAAATCACAAGAAAAGTTCATATAAATAATTTTTTTAAAAAAATAATCTTCCTAATATTTGTGTGATATATATATTTTATATGTATAATATCCCCAATAGCTTAATTAAATATTATGTCAGTATTATGCGATAAAATAATTTTTAATTATAGAAATTTAAATAAAAAAATAGTTATTATTAATCTTTAAAATTCTTGAACGAAAACTTTAATATTAAAAATATTATAAAAAAAATAAAATAAAATAAAATAGCCAAACATCTGTCAGTCTCAAAAATATAATTATTGATTATTTTATATTTTATCTATTAGCTTTATAATATACTTAAATTGTTTATAATTAAGTAGAGGGCGTATCTTATTATTTAAAATATTTTAAAAAATTAAATTAATCTTATAAATAAAAAAATAAATTATAAAAATAATTATAAATGAGCGTCATACTAATATTTTTATATAGATATTTGCTTGTCGTCTAAATAAAAGAAAAAGTTTCCACAGCAAATATCCCCTGGGTGAAACGAAATATGTGTAATACAGAGATATAATGGCAGCAAGTTGGACCACGTGAAATGTCTGACACACAATCCAAAAATTTGAAAAAAAAAAACTGAGGCTCTTTGTTTTTCGGATAAATGATTAATTTTTTTTTTTTTATTTTTTGGTTTTCGTATATATATCCAATTTTTTTATTTGTTAATATTTAATATATAAAAAAATTAATAAAATTACATTTTCAGTCAAAAGAAACTTAATTTTAGTCCTTAATAATAAAATTTAAAGGTAATTTAAAAAAAATTATTTAACCATCAACCTAAATTAAAAAAAAAATTACCTAAAATTAATACTGTTGCTGACCTATGATGTTTGGTCATTGGCCTACGACGATAATTCAACCGTTTGATGGATCGCATTTTAAGTCGTCATTGTTGGTTGCCAACCATCGATATTTTTTATCATGTGACTAGTCATCAGACAATGATAATTCTTATTGTTACTGCTGTTCATTGGATAAAATGCCTTTACTCAGGCTCATAACCCATTGACATGCTACCCACTACTTCTTGACATTATTTTTAACGTCCCTGAGCCCCATTGTCGACCGTTACCCAGCCATGCCAGAGCCCACCTTTGCAGTCATTGGCAACACAACCCACTAAAAATAGATGTCCCAATATGGTTGCTGATAGTCAGCCATCGATGCATCAACGACACACTAAGTCAGTTGGGCTGGATTATAAATTCTTGAAAATATATTTTTTATTTTAAAAAATATTAAGTTTAAAAAATTATTTTAATAGATTATATTTTTATATAATTAATAATTTTTATATTAATATTTTTTATTTAAAAGTAGTATTTTAATCTATATATTATAAATTTTAAAATATTTGTATTTTTAATTATTTTTATATAATTGTAAAATTTTAAAGTAAAAGAGTTAAAATAAAAAGAAAATATTTGTATCTTGACTTGAACCGACCTAAGTATATTATTAAAATATTTGACTTGATTTGACAAAATAATTATAATTTTTTTATCTAAATTTAATTTATAATTAAATTAAATTTAATTTTAATCACGTTAATTATGTAATAAGGATAAATAAAATAAATAATTAAAATAGTTAATATTTGGTAACTAAAGTTTAAAATTACTATAAAAGAGCTGATTTTTGTATTCCATATTTTAATATAATAATATTTTTTAGAAATTATTAATCTGATATTTAAAACAGTTAAATAAAAAAATATTAATTTTAATAAAAATAAAAATAAAAATAAAAATATTATTTTACTCTCCCAAACGAAAAGCGAGTAAATTGAGAATTTTCCACAAATCAATTATGCAGCATGATTGACAATCTGGAAAAAATTAAGCAAAGTAGAGATATGAATATTGAAAATTATGAAAAAAATATTATAACTTTTTCAAAAATAAGCTAACATTACTCTACGTATATCAAATTTAAAATTTTACCACTTCTATACTTTTTTTCGGCCCAGCAGCCGATGCACAATGTTAATCTCACTTATAAATATATGGCGCATTATTAGGAATGATATTTTTTATGTATTAATTAGAAATTATTGAGATATAATTTAATAGAAAATCAGTCATTTCAATTAAATTTTACAGGGGTAGAAAAAAATTTACAAATTAAATGTAAAATTAAAATAAGCATAGTTTTAGTGAATACAGCTGGCCATAATTACTAGCTTTCTCGGTCACAGTCATCGATCGCAACGACAATTTATTATCACGGCGTCTGTTTATGTGTCTCTCAGTCCAACATTTTGTTTTTTTGTGCCAGCGTAAGGACTAATAATTTTTTAAGCTCAACTTTGATATTTTTTATAGAATAAATTTTTAATATTTATTTTGTTAAAAAAATAAAAATTAATAAAAATTTATTTGCGAGTTGTAATAATTAACAAACAAAATTTTATATATTATTATTCTATAAGAACATAATTATTCTATTTAGCTGGACAGCAGTGCAGTACAGAGAAAGACTAGCTTGCAAGTCTAGTGAACTAACCACCTTGGTTTGATCTCTGGACGTTACAAATCAGCGTTGGAGTTGAGAGCAATCTTTTGAAAGTAAGGCAATGGAAGCTGCCGCTTTGAAAGCTGCAGGTCAGGCAGCCGGGAACTGTTTTGCTTTGGCCATGGCTAAGATCAACAAAATGCTGTCTTATATTCTACACTACAAGGACAACATGGATGATATTCGCAGTCAACGTAATGATCTGGAGATGTTGAAGAAAGAAATTGAACAGCGGGTGCAAGCTGGTGAACGGAAACTCGAAACGATTGTTCCATTAGTCGATGATTGCCTCAAAGACGCGGAGGAGTTTTTGGCCGGCGATAAATGGAGTGACTTTACGGATGAGAATATGATAAGGGAGAAGGACCGTTGCTGCTTCAGTTTGGTACAAATGAATTTGAAATACCGCTATCTTGTAAGTAGGAGGGCTGTGAAGAAGTCCGAAATTACAAAAGAAAAAATCACGAAGATGAAGGATTGCAGTTCAAGAGCTGTAACTTTACCCAAGGAACCACCAAAGCTGGGGTCCATGTCAACTGTGTACTCCAAAAGATTAGCTTCCAGGGAATCAACTCTCAAGGAGATAATGGAGGCCTTAAAAGACAAAGAAGTCTGTGTGATTGGCATTTACGGGATGGGAGGCATTGGGAAGACAACCCTGATCGAAGAAGTTGCTAGGCGAGCGGAAGCTGATAGATTGTTTAGTAAAGTAGTGGTAGCAGAGGTGTCCCAAGCTCCGGATGTTTTAAAGATGCAACAACGGATAGCAGAGAGGATTGGCCTGCCGTTGGAAGATTCCAAAAGTGTTGACGAAAGGGCAGGCAAAATACACGCGAGGCTCGGGAAGAAAACTGTCAATGAGGCGTTGAAAAAGGGGGAGAGTCAAGCACTTGTGATACTGGACAATATCTGGAAAAAACTTGACTTGGACAAAGTTGGAATTCCGCGCGATTGCAAAATAGTTTTGACTACCAGAAGCAAAGATGTGTGCCGTGATATGGATGCCAATAATAATATATTTGAAGTGCGGGGCTTGGATGACACAGAAGCTACGGCCCTGTTCTTGGAAAGAGCACGACACCCAGCAGATCATGATGATGAGTACAAATCCGTGACGAGTCAATTGGTGAAGAAATGCCAAGGTTTGCCGCTCGCAATTGTTGCCCTAGCAGACACATTGAGGGATCGAGATTTGTCGATTTGGAAAGATGTCGCTACCAAGCTTGGGAGACCCGTTTCAGCTAGAGTTGGTGGGGCTATAGAAGAAAAAGTGTATCCCGTCCTGGAGTGGAGTTACAATTTTTTAAGTAGCGATGAAAAGAAGAAATTCTTCTTGCTCTGTTGCCTATTTCCATTGGGTTCGAGTATAGCCGTCCGAGATTTGATGAGATACGGGGCCGGCTTGGGCCTGTTTCAACATATGAATTCGTTGTATGAAGCGACAGAGCAGGCGAATTCGTGGGCTTCTGAACTCAAATCTTCATCCCTGTTGCTGGAGGCCGAGGATGAACGGCATGTCAAGTTACAAGACGTTGTTCGAGCGACTTCAATGTCCATTGCATCTGAAGGTATGCCCCGTGACTCCCTAATCTTGACTTCTTCCTTCCTGTAGTTAGTTCACTTGATAGATTCCAACTGATAAACAACATCTTTTTGCTATGTGCATGGAGGATTTGGTTTCTTGAGCTATACGCTGAATGATTACACCTAGCCCCTAACACTATTTAGTGATTCCCAAGTCATCTCCAAGTCACCCGCCAAAAGTACACGTGGCTTGGATCAAGGCCTTTCAATTTAGAAATCAACAACTTTTAAATAATAATTCTTCATTCCAAATCTGTTTTTTTTTTTTAAAACTCGATTAAGCGTCATTTTAACTAAACTAGAGTTGATAAATCTCCTTTTTTTACTGCTATAGTTTTTTTATTGTAGTTTTTTTTTTTTTAAGATATTGTGATCACAATCATCAAAAACCACAATATAATTTTTTAACTATTAATGTGGCAGGAAACAATGTCTTTCAATTTGGATCATTTCCACGATTGCTAATGGAGGAGACTTTACAAAGTTACACTGCCATTTCAATGACAGACGGTGATAATCATAAACCTATGAGTGGATTCAAATTTTCCAAGCTAGAAATGTTACTATTAAAAGGCAGCCGGCCATCTGATAAGTTTTCAGATAATTTCTTCCAAGGGATGACGAACCTTAAAGTCTTAGTTATGTCGGACATGAAGTTTCAGACATTACCATCTTCAATCACTCAATTAAAGAACCTAAGGACGTTGCATCTAGAGCGCTGTGATTTAAGTGACATATCTGCAATTGTCAAATTGGTTAATCTCTTATTTCTTAGCTTGCGTGAATCTACAATTGTCGAGTTGCCGAAAAAGTTTGAGAACTTAGTACGTCTCAAGTTGTTAGATCTAACTGAGTGTTCAAAGCTCCAAAAAATCCGTGTAGGCGTCTTAGCTAGGCTCACCGAATTGGAAGAGCTCTACATGATGGGTAGTTTTGAAAATGAGGGACGGGATAATGAAGAAAAGGTGGCCAATTTGTTTGAGTTGAATTCCTTATCTTACTTGGCAGTGTTGGAAATGCATGTTCCAAGTATCGATCTTCTGCCCGATGATTTGCTCTTTCCTCAATTATCACGGTTTCAGATATCTATCGGCAGTGGAGCATTAAATAAATTTTTTTCTTCATCTATGTATTATATCGATGAACAGTGGAAATTATCCTCACAAATTTTGCTCCTGGAAAACATAGAAGGCAGCATGCTCCTTAAGCAAAGTATAAATTGCTTACTCCAGAAAACAGAGTGTTTAATATTGGTGGAGATAAGAGGTTTGGCAAGTGTTACGGATAGCTTGATAAATGATGGGTTCAGAAATTTAAAGCGCCTTTATGTTCAAAATTGCAGTGACATGGAATATATTGCTAACACAGATGAGTCAAACGAAGAGGGTGTATTTCCGAAATTGGAGGAATTGTTTGTCGAAGGCACATGGAAGAAAATGCGTAAGTTGAAAGGAATATATCATGGACCTGATTTATATGATTCCTTTGATCATCTCAAGAAACTATACTTAAAAGATATTAATTATATTGGAAGTTTCTGGGACGACGACGATGACAGCGTGCAGGATGACAAACCCTTCTTCAATAAAAAGGTACATCATAATTATTGTCATTTTTTTTTGTTTAATTTTTTTATCAATTTATTTATTTTTACTAATATCATTATTTTATGTTGCTTACATACACATTTTCAAAGATGTTTAATTATCTGTTGCTCATTTGGCACAATAAAACTCCAAAGAATACGAAAGTTACCTAATTTCTTAAAAATTGGTAAATGTATGTATTGTCTTTCTAAAATTTTATATCAAATTTAGTAAAATTTGATACTGGATATTTTCTTATAATAATATAGTTAAAATAGATAAATTGATACTGAAATACTAATTTATGCATAATAAAACTCTGCAGAGAAATTAAAAAAAAATTAGAATAAGTAGAAATATTAATATATACATTGGCTTAAGAAAATAAAAGTAGAGAGAGAGAGAGAGAGAGAGAGAGAGGGAGAGGCGCACCAGTCCATCACAAGTAGTGGTCTTCAGCCTAGAGTCTGAGGAATAATAAATAAACCCCGCAGGATTGGAATTCCTTCCTTCTCAATTATTGAATCTTTAAAAATTTAATGATTTTTATTTTTATTGTTGAAACAATTATAAAATTATAAAATATGAAAGTATTAAAATATTTATATTGTGAAAAAAGTCTATCCAAAATATAATTATTAACATATATTTTTAAAAATATATAAAATATAAATCGTTAATCATGTGAAAATATTCGCACTTCCCCTGCCTTGGACGAGGCAAATCCGGCCTCACCTTGAAGGGCTGGGCAGGGCAGGGCGAGATTTACTTTTTTCTTAAAAGTAAAACGTGGATACGATTTCCTCATTTGCAATGGTTTCACTTTCTTTCTAAAAAGACAATATATAATTCTTGTGGATTTTTTCAAATTTTTGTGGAGTGGATAATATATTTTTACCTTGAATTTCAAATTCTAATATATTTATATTTATGTATAATTATATGAAAAGAAAAAAGTCATAAATAATTTTGAAGGCGCTTTTGAAAAGCTGGATGCATTTTTAACTTTTTATATTACAGATACAGTGCCGGATGAATTTTTTTTTTTTTTTTTGGGGGTGGTGGGGTGGGGGAGGAGTTTTTTCAAAAGAACAAAAAATTATATATTCAAGACTAGGTAGATATAGGCAGGATATTATAATATCCAGAAATATGAACATAAAATGGGTTGACAGGAAAGCGGTGAGTGAATTAAAAAAAAAATTATGAATTTGGAAGGAGGAGAGAATGCATGCCAGAAAATTAAATTGTAAAAATAGATCAAATAAATAAATAAATAAGGGCTAAGTAGAAATAAACAAAAAGAAGTACACATGAGATATTATCATAATTATTTCAATTAAAAATTATAGTTGAAAAATTAAGGCATTTCTGATATAATATGAATAATATTTTGCAGATAAAATTTCCTAATCTTGAAGAATTGAAAATGTGGAGCGTAGGTGGCATCGTGGAGCTGTGGCATTTGGCAGATGTTGAGGAAGAGGTTCCAGCATTCCCAAAATTAGTTGATCTTGTTCTTTCGGACTTGCTAGAGTTGAGGAGCATTTGGAGGAGCAATGATGTTATTACACATGGCAGCTTTCAAAACTTAAAGAGATTAAATGTTGATGGCTGTCCAAATCTAGAAATGATATGCCCATTGTCTGTGGCCGCAGCCCTTGAACAACTTGACTACATAGATGTTTGGAGTAATGAGAATATAAAAGAGATTATTGCGAAAGAAACTGAAGAGATGAAGAACGGTGACACAGAGATGACCATATTCCCCAAGCTACAGTTTATGAGTTTGGCGGCCCTACCTAGTCTGAAATGTTTTTTCGGAGGCAGTATCAAGCTTGTATTTCCATCCCTCAAAACATTCTATTGCGATAGCTTCGGAAATAGTGGCATTTGTCATCCCAGAATATCCAGAGAATTCAAATGCACTATTCAATGATAAGGTATATATATGTATATATTTGTTATTAATTTTTGGCATTCTATAATTTTATCTTTTTATTGTGCTTATTTAATTCAGAGTAGTAATTTATATAACTTCTTTATTTTGTTTAATAGAGGCGATAAAAAAAATTTATATTCATGAAATATTATAAAATAAAAGTTAGATTCACTAGTAATAAAAATAGTTTTTTTTTCTTTACATTTTAGTAGTAGTACAGTTATAATCTCCATAGAGGGTCAACTCTCCCATCCCACCCCCAAAACAGATCAAACTAAAGTTTCTATTTGATTTCATTTGTTTTTGTAATTACTTGATGTAAAATATGTAATTATATAATTAGTTAATTAATTATTCTCTTAATACAATGAAATTACATTCAAAGTCTAGCATTTTTTTGATCTTAGCAGCTCCTAGACCAGACCCTCCTTACCCCTCATACAATATTACTACTAATCAAAGTACTTGAAATACAAATTTTAATTTTGACATTGTTGATGACGGCAATGATGGATTTTAAATAATCTATTTACATTAGAATTTCAAGCCATAATTATGCCTCGTGTATTATCTTACTTCAAATGTTATATTAGGCTATCAAGAAAAGGCACCACATAAACGTAATTTTATGTAAAGACAATTTCTCTCGGCTACTATTGTATATTCATTTGATGGGTGAGTATATGTCATGTGACTAATCAATAATAGAGTACTCATGTGTACTGTGTGAATTTCTATTTCAATCCTTCTATTCGGTGAAGTATTGCATTTCAAGATCCATTTATTTGGACAGTATATAAAAAAAAAATGCTTGATTATTCATTAAATTTTTTTTTTTATTTTTTTGGTTTGTATAACGGGATTAACTAAAAAATAGATATTATATATTTTTTTTATAATAAATGCAGGTTGTTATGCCGATTTTAAAGGAAATTTATATTGAGAATATGCATGGACTACAAGAGATATGGGGTAGCCACCTTGACGCTAAGTCATTCAATGAGTTAGAGACTATCAATATAAATTCTGCTGAGAGAGTTATAAAAGTTTTCTCATTGGATGCAATCAAACAGATGCAGAATCTTAAAGAACTTCATCTTCGAAAATTTCAGTTAGCTGAAGAGTTCATTGATCCCGTTGGATTCTATAATGATGAAGTCGAAAATCTGGCATTACTTCCTCAATTGAAAAATCTTTTTATGAACTCATTTCCTCGATTGAAGTGGATTCCATGGGAAGAGCTCGCCCTTGAAAACCTACGTGAATTAAAATTATCCAAAATTCATGGTTTGACCTATTTATTTTCGATTTCTGTATGCAGAAGGCTTTTGAACCTTGAAACACTTCACATAATTGATTGTGCGAAAATGGAAGAAATAGTTTGGGGGAATACGTGGGATACAAATATCGTTGAAGTCAAGGTTGTATTTCCTCAGCTAAACTTTCTAAAACTCGATAATCTGCCAGCGTTTCGGAGTTTAGGCTCAAATAACGTCATCTTAGATTTTTCATCCATTGAAGGAGCAGGCTTTGGCCAATTTCAAAATCAAATTCTATTGGATTTGCTTCAGAAGTTTGAGCACGTGAAAAATCTTGAATTGGGAGGATGTAAAGCTCTGTTAGAGTTATTCAATGTCGAAGGACGTGCGCATGCAATTCCTCCCCGGCTAAGGAAGTTCACCTTGTACGACATGCCCGATTTGCAAAGGATTCCGTGGATGGTTTTTTCAATTAAAAGTATCCATTATCTAAAAATATCCGAAATTCACGGGTTGAAGTTTCTTTTCCCAGCTTCCATGTATAGTGACGGATTTGTACAGCTTGAAGAAATTCACATTGATAGTTGCAACGACCTTGAACAAGTGTTTGCACAGGAAAGTATTGTGGATACATCTAATAATGCAACTTCGACCACAATTATTTTGCCTCGTGTAAAAATTATAAAACTTCAAAAGTTACCAAATCTACGCAGTTTTAACTCTGAGAACTATCATGCCGTGAAATTCCCATCCTTAGAGGAAGTGGAGATTCAGGAATGTCCAATGATGGAAACATTTTCATATGGATCTCTTAGTACACAAGGATCATGCAAAATTAGAATGGATTGGGAAGATGAAAAAGAGTGCTACGATCTTAATGCGTTCATTACAAAAAGGTACGTAGAGTTTTTATCAATAAGTTTTTAATATATTATTTTTGATCCGTTTGTACTTATTATAATTAATTCTAACCTACATGCGCCCATACAATTTTTTCTCCTTTTGATTTTGTT
This sequence comes from Nepenthes gracilis, assembly GCA_033239525.1. Taxonomy (NCBI): domain Eukaryota; kingdom Viridiplantae; phylum Streptophyta; class Magnoliopsida; order Caryophyllales; family Nepenthaceae; genus Nepenthes; species Nepenthes gracilis. Next base: position 184,422 of record BSYO01000014.1, on the reverse strand, counting down.
TTTTCTTTTGGTTTTCAAAACGAGTATTGCAAACATGGCCTTGCACCTGGACAAGTCATATATATGCATATAGAATGTCAATACACAAATTGTTTATCAAGTCTACCTCTATAACTTGTACCATTTCTCATGAGGGGGTTAAATGACTGTTTTGACATTGTTGTTTTATTTCTTAATCCAAATTTTTTATTCTCCTATTATTTGGTCATTTTTTTACCCATGTGATTATTTTGTTGGTGTGTTTAATAATTAAATTATGCATCATATACATATATTAATTGTATTGGTTTATTATCTCTAAATTTTCTTTGTTTGAGCAAGCAAAAGAAATGCCAAAAGGAGAAAGAAGCTACAATGGTAAAGGAAAAATAACAAAAGGTTAAAAATAAGTGAAAAGTGAGGAAATATAAAGAGTGAAAGTTTTTATAATTTCTCAATGTCATTTAATATTCTAGATGAGGCCTATTGATGGACAGACTAAAGATATGCTTTCTAAATATTTAAGATTAAATATTTAAATCAATTATAGCTATTTATTTTTTTTATAAATTATACTTATATGAAATTATTTTATTTATTTTGACACTTATAGATCAACAATATGGTTTTGTTATGCAGGAAAGAAGCTGAAGAAACGGAATCCACAGAAGGAGAGACAAGCGGAGAAGAAGCTGAAGAAACAGAATACACAGAAGGCGAGACAAGCGGAGGGAACGAGGGGCCCTGTTTCGCAAACAGGGCCTGCGCCGCGGCCTCCCTTTTATTTATTTTTTTTTTTGCTTTTTCATTTGTTTTTTCATATTTAAATTTATATAATATATATTTTTCTTTTTCTTTTTCTTTTTACCTTTATCATTTATATATATTTTATTTATTTTTATAGAATATAAATTTATATAAAAATTAAATATATAAATAAATTTATTTATAAATTAGATAAAAATTTTATTATTATTAAATATTTATATTTATATTTATATTTTATATATTTTATAAAATAATAATTTTATAATAATATATTTTTAAAATATATTATATTAATAGAGTCTAAAAAATTATAAATAAATATTTTTTTATTTTATAGAAAAAGTTAATAATAAAAATTCTTTTTTTTTCTTTTTTGCTTTTTTTCTTATATTTTAATTTATATAATACCTTTCTTTTTCTTTTTCTTTTTATCTTTATCATTTATACATATTTTATTTATTTTTATAAAATATAAATTTGTATAAAATTAAATATATAAATAAATTTATTTATAAATTAGATCAAAATTTTATTATTATTAAATATTTATATTTATATTTTATATATTTTATAAATAATAATTTTATAATTATATAATTTAAAATATAAAATAATAATTTTATAATAATATGTTTTTAAAATATATTATATTAATAGAATCTAAAAATTATAAATAAATATTTTTTAATATTTTTTTATTTTATAAAAAAATTTAATAATAAAAATTAATATAAAACAAAATAAAAAATTAAAAAAAAAAAGTCAAAAGAAAAAAAATTAAAAATAAAAATAAAAAGAGGAGAAAGGGGCTCCCGTTGGATTAAATCCAACGGGCAGCTTGCGTGCGGCACAGCCGCTGTGCCGCACGCCCGCGAAACAGGCCCCCTCAATCCCAAGCGGAGAAGAAGGAGAGACAAGTACAGAAGGTGCAAAAGGAAAATCCATAGAATGAGAGACAAGTAGAGAAAGTGTAAAAGGAGAATTTGTAGAAAGGGAGACAAGTAGAGGAGCAAAAGGAGAGACAAGTGGAGAAGGTGCAAAAGAAGAAGATGCAAAAGGAGAGACAACTGGAGAAGACGCAAAAGGAGAATCCGTAGAAGGAGAGACAAATGGAGAAAACCCAAAAAGAGAATTCGTAGAAGGTGAGACAAGTGAAAAAGTTACAGAAGTATAAGATTAGTAATTGAGTCGTAAAAATAAGGTGAGTTAGTAACTTATTTCGTTAGAATTTATTTAATTATATATATATATTTGCAACTTTTTCATTGAAAAACAAAAAGAAAACTTAAAATTGTTAAAAATAAATATACACTGAAAGATAAAAATAATACAATCAATGTTTAATTTTTATAGATTCATATTTTACAAAAAGTTGAGCTTTATCTTATTAGTCTCCTAAATTTAAAAAAATATATACTTTTTAAATAATATGGGTTACATTTAAAGCTTTTAACATATAAAATTTTAGTTATATAATCATAAATTTTAACTTATAAAAATAACTATGCTAATTGTTTCTTTTGGATGACAAAAACAATATTAGGGCAATTCATTTAATTTTGTGAGCTTTAAGAATTTAAATGAGGTGTGTGAAATTCCTTTTTATGTTAACTTGGTAACTCAGTAAAATTTAGGCCAACAAATTGCATTGGTTTCAAACCAAAGTAATATGGACAAGTTATTTTTAATAATTATACATTTTAGAATATAATTTACTAAAATTAGCCATTATTTATTGGAAATAAAATCTAGCGTGCCACTTTCTTTTTTAAATATATTTTATAACATATTGGGCAGTGGTAGCCACAAATGTGTATTTGTGTTTTCGTTTATTTTATTTTTGACTTACAATAATAATTTGCTACATCTTTTAATATGGATTATAACATTTTAAATTATATTTTTATTGGTTGTTAAGTTACTGTTGTTATATATATTTATTTTTTGCAGGCTTTATTGGAGCTTTAACCACGAAGAAGTGTTGGGGACTTCATAGCAATAATTTCTTTAGTAGGATTATATTTGTTTGTGTGTGATATTGAGCTTGTGACATTGTGAGTTATATTTGTTTGTTATTTAGCATTTGGGTGTGCTATTTATCTTGGTTATGTCTTTAATGTTATGGGATGATTGTAATTTAAAAATTTATGATGCTTCATATTTTCTTTATTATAATAATTATTATTGTCTTTAATTATTATAAGTGTAATCTTATATAATTTTAGAAGATGTATAATTTGCTAGATGTGCTGGCTGATTATATACATATCATACATATATATGTTTATCTTTTATATATGGTATGGCATAATGAGTATACTAACCAATTAATGACTCTATATATGCTTATTATTAAATAAAGATGATTGTTGTTTTTTAAATCTCTATTCAACACAACCACCCCCTAATTTTAAAATAATATAACTTAATATTGTATAGATTTATTAAATTCATAGTCTTGACATATAATTTACTATTCAAAATCAATGTATAAAAAAATGTATATTTCTTTTAACTTTGTGTTTTATAGACTTTATTTCTTCAACTTTGCTTTGATTTAAAATTCATTATTGTAGAGATTGTCCTCTTTTAGCCTCATAATCTCTGACTTCTATCAATTGGTACATATTAAATGATACTTTATTGCGTTTAAATGATTAAATCTTTTATTTTATTTTAGAACTATTAGATTTATAAATTTTTTTTATTAAACATTTATCTGGACAAAAAAATAAATTGGTTGTCATTAATAATAATATTATTAACTTAGTTATGAGATTATTTGTATATTATCTATTTAATGATTAACATCTTATATTAATTTGTTATTTCAAAATTTATTTCATGACAACTTTATCAAGATTATTAGAATTTGAGAAGATTGTAACATAAAATTTTAGATGTTCTATTATTACTTGATTTGAATCATCTTTATTGAGTTATTATTTAAACTTTTAGATCGATAATACCTACCAAAATAATGACACTATATAATTTAAAATTATATATACTTCAAGCTCAACATGAATTAAAATAAATTTTTATATTATTTTTTTACATAATTTAATTAACTGCCATTGTCTTTTTCGCCCCCCCCCCATTTATTTTCTTATTTTTGCTTACTTCAATCCTATAAGATGCAACATTTTGCCTTCTTTCATCCCTATGGCGTCCGGCTTCTATGGTAAATTGATCATCTTTCCCATTCATTTGTTGTATTCCTTTCACTTTTAATGTTTTCGTTAACACCATTGATCATTAATTTAAAAATAAATAAAAACTATGATTTCATTAAAAAATAAAGATAGTACAATATATACTTTTCTATGCAATTGCTGCAATACACTTTTTAATATTATATACACTTTTTGTAGATAATTGTGATATTGTATAATAGTTGTTGGGATTAATTCATTTGATTATTTATGATTTAAAACTTTTGTTAAGAATATTTTATATTAACATATTATGTAGTTGGATAAAATATATATTTCAAAGAATTTTTAAATATTTATTAAAACCAACATCAAATACACACTCATTATTTAAAACGCGTCATCTTTTAGTATCTATGCCTGATATGCATCTGATAAAAGTATGTGTATATTTCGTCCAGAATGTCCACACCTAATATGCATCCGAGTTGCATATAAGCATTGTTTATCCATTGTGTCCATGTTTGATATATGCTCGATCCATGTGTGAGCACTATTTATCAAACATGCTCGCACTTAATGTGTGCATGAGTAGCATATGTGTGTTGGGGCATGGCCATCTCATTAAAGACTCTGCGCCGGTTGAGTGCCTATAGGTGTATATGAGAAGCAAGTTTGTTAATATTTAATATATTTGTACCACTCGCACTATAAATCAACTTTCTCAGTATATTACTTTTATTGATTATAGAATTTCATATGATTTTATTTGAAAACTATTGGTTACTGATGGGTTCAACCAGTCAGACCCAATAAGATGGCTCATCAACCAAAGGGATTGTCCTAGCGATGATTAATGTCTTCGATTGATTATGTCGGCCCATGTGGCCCAAAATGATGGACGACGGCCAATCGTTCTTCTACATTTTGATAGAATTGACTATAATTAATCATGATGTACAACTTTCCTCCCTTATCTACACTACTCAACAAACACGAACTATCTGTAATCATCGGCCAACTAGCCATTATTATCCATATGATTTCATGGGCGGTTGTCTTAAGATCTAACTACCCCCTAACTACTATATATTCTGCTTTGATACTTCAGGAGAGGGAATTGGACAGTTCAAAAGCCCACCCAACAAAAAACACTTCGAGTGACGTGCACTACCCATTTTCTCCATATATCTATTTCATTTTCTCTAAGACGCTTCCAGCCAAGCGCATAACGTCTCATCCCCATCATATTGCACAAGCATACATTTTGCATCCTCTATTCTTTCCTATTCCACAGAAAGATTGCTTACTTAAGCATCAGAAAATATAGTGGGAAACAAATTTCGCCAGTCCTTTGATTGCTTGTCTATTTGTTGTGATTGCTTAGGATCCAGGATAACAGATACGTAGATCGGACCCTCTGCAAATCAGGTTGGACGAAGAATTCGACCAAAGACTCCCTAATCATGAATATGGATCCCCTAAATTCAAAAGCCAACAAGAATGACATTTATTCTATCAAATCTGAATATCAATAATGACAAGCTCAATAAATGATGTTTATAATAGCATCCTCAATGTCAACTTAATGAATAATCTTGATAGACCGAAGAAATTATTTGGATTTCAACCGAATCCAAATATAAATATAAGGTCTTAAAATATTTCGCATACTAATGTCATTCTTTATATTTTTGAAAATCTAAGTTAATCAAGGTTTATCAATCACGACATAATAATAATATTTATGAATCTTATTACGTCAATATGAACTAAAATCCAACGTGTTTACCTTCCAATCAGTTAAGTATTTATCAAAAGATCTCTAATGTCATTGATATGCCACAACCCCAACAATTATCTTAGAAACTTAACCATACCATTTGCGATACTCTCATTGTGATATCCCAAATACCACATAGCACGATTATTATATGTCTACAAATATATCACCTTAAAATCAATCGACCTCGACCACTAGAAATTGATTAGATATTAAAAAAGTGTAGAGTATTCAAACGTCTCATGGACACCATTCATACGAATACATTATAATTTTCGTACATTCTCATTTATTTAGCCATTCGATGCAAATGAAAATTATACTCGTTCAATCAAATACAATATAAAAGAATTCATTAATAAGAACAACTAGAAAATTATTCAATGTCAATGAAAACCATAGGTACACAATCAAAGACAACATAAGGTGTTTTATCAATGAAAATTGACAAAGAATTCCAACAAAAACCCAAGGTACCAATCACTTGGTCATCTTTTACTAGGCCTAAAAGTCCTTCAATCATAACTCAACTTTGAAAATTATCCTCCTAGGTCTCACGCATAAGTTTTGGATTCATCACTCAAACTCGCCTTGTTTGTGTTCAAGTGTGAACTTGCACTTTGATCTAGCTCCAGAGTTTCAGAAAAATGATGCTAAGTTCATTAGAACACCATCTTTATCACCATGGCAATAATGAAATCTACTTAATTTCAGAAATTATCTTGAATTAGACTTGGCATTCAAACAACATTTTTGACAATATTCAAACACTAAAAGAAATCTTTATCAAAATGAGTATCATCATGCATAAATCTTACCATCACTATGGTCATCCACAATACATTGCCAACAATATAAAAAATAATAATATAAAAAATCTCGTAAATCTACTAATCTACTCCAAGCACTACTCAGAAGTTCAAACAGTCCATCAAAGATTGTCTTCAGTAGTTTCCTTTCTCATCATAATCCATTTATAATCAATATATAATGAACGTACATCTATACAATCATTCAACATATTTACAACATGCTACAATATTATAAAAAAAATCAACTCTATAAAGAGACATGCAACAAGCTACACGAATCTAAACATTGCTCAATATTAACATTTGAACTACTATTAGCCACTGAAAATCCTTTGATGGTATTTAAATGCTAATTTGTGCGACAATTGAATATCGCACCACAATGTGATCATATCTATTTGAAAATTCATTGGATATACATAAGTCTTCTTGTCATAAATTATTCTATGATTTCCCATTAATAAATGAAATTAAACAACACAAGAAAAAGGCACAAAAATATTTAAGAAAAGAAAATAGAATATTCTCAAGAAGGGTTAACGTTGCTTGCCTCAATGATGATTTCTTCTCTTCTTTTGCTCCGTAAATCTCCCTAGGCTTTCCTTCTCCGAAACTCACGGTGGCTTCTCCCTTCTCTTTTCTCTAAGTGAAACTGCAAGAAAGTTAGAGGAGGCAAAAGGTTCTACAGGGTTTGTCAAACAAGGGGGGCACCTCTAGGATTAGGTTAGATTTCCCATTTTTATGATTTTATAATTTAATTTAATTAGCTTATTCTACTCTCCATCTTAATTTTGCTGCTCCCTTCTCCTAAATAAGATAAGATGAGTTTTTAAACCTTTCAGGGTTCCAAAAAGACGGTGGTGGCTAGGTTTTATTTACATGGGAAAGAGCCACTAGGGTTTTCACAAAGTTCTTCTAATAAATATTAGTTCAAATTTGAATATTACTCCCCAATATTAAGAAGGAAAATCTTGCCTTCATACGCCCTTAATCATTCAAATTACATCAATAAATAAGCCAAGAATATGGCTTCTAAAATTATAAATATAGCAGGGTAGGGTTTCCAATTTTTATTCAAAAATTAATTTGGATAATATTTTACCATTTATTTGAGATAAATTCTAACGCCTCTTTATCCCGATCAGCCAAGTGGGTGGACCCCAATTACACGCTTAGCGTCTCTAATACATTGCTGTAATACATCATCTAATAATCTTTAGCAAATAACACAAGGCATACCCTTTGATTTGAATGATTGCCAAATTGGTAAATCCTTAAAATAGGTAAGCATTAGGAACCTTCCTAACAGGTTCAATTCAGCCGAGTTTTAAAATAAAATCACCAAGCAATATAGTCTTAATTTTACTAATGGTATATTTGGTTACAGTAATAAAATAAAATAGAAATATAATAATTATTCACATAAAATGAATTAAGATAGGAATAGAGTTTAAATTTAATATTTTAGTAGTTAGTCACCTAAAATATATAAATTAAATTAGAAAATAATTTTATAGTATTTAATATACATTAGTAGTAAAAGAAATAATCAACAAAAATTAGTATAAAATAATATTTTATCTTTATTTAAAGAAATAATAAGGAGAAACATTTACAAGAACTCTATCAAGTTTCCTAAGCACACATGCATTAACATCTCCACAATTATATCATGTGAAGAAATACCCATTCATAGCAAAACTCGACCAGATCACATGCATCAAGGCAAATAAGGAGGGTTTAAGAAGTCTAAAAATTCAGGCCAAGAGATTCATTAGGGGAAAGCATAGCATTTAAGTCACCAAGCACTACCCAAGGATTGCATTGGGAGGATGCCAATTCTCCGAGTTCCTTACAGCAATGTCTTTTGGAGAAGTCTGATTATTAGAGAAATAGACAAAAGTGATGTTGAAATAAGATCTATTAATGAGACTTCTGATCTTGAAGTCGATGAATTGATCTCCTTTTCCATAGCAACATCCAACATGGAGGGGTCCCAACCAACCCAAATAGAACCAACCAAAGTGGAACTATAGTTCATTTCACAATTCAAACTTTGGATTGGAAAACTGGAAAGTCTGCAAGCATTTAAACTTCTCACCTTGGTCTCATGGATCTAGAGAAATCTGTAGAGGCAGAGAATATTTAACTTCAATAGTTTTGAGGGGTCCGTTGTGCCCAAAAATGTTCTAACATGCCACATAGATCATTTAAGGACACAAGAAGAGCAAGTGGAAATCCACCTTTTAGGCCTTTTGCTAGGTTTGGTGGTCAGTTTATTGAATGCAACCGTGTTTAAAGGAGTTAGCACAAAGAGTGGCACATGTTGAAGGAGCAAGGATGATAGGGGAAAGAGAGGAAGTGCCAGAGGAATCTAGAGGGAGGGGAAGGATTGCATGAAGAGGTCTTGCCTACAAAGAGGCTAAATTTTGAGCACCAAAGCTTACATCCTAATCATGCTTAAGACAAGTTTCACAATATGCAGCCAAAGTATTAGAAGGCATATGAGCTTCAGATACAATGAAAGGTTTCAAAACAGGAAGGTCCCCAAGTTCAACAAACTGCAAACTAGCAACCAAACCCTGATCGATCGAACTGGAGCAACAAACATGGATATCCTATCACGTGATTAGGGTTGAATCTGGCCTTCTCAGGAGGGACATCCATAGGGGTTAGTCTCTCAGTGTGCCGATAAGAAATAATCTCGGAGAAGTTGAAATTATTTATGAAATGTCCAAAAGTTCTGCATGAAGAGCAAACAATTCCCACATTATGATTAATGCGAGAAAAAGGGTTCGTAGTGGTAACTAGATCAAACTCGTCAGAGAGAGGGGCCTCACAATCAAATTCAACAGAGATTTCAATAATCTGCATAAAGTGGTTGGCCAATGGCGCTTACAACAAAGCTGAGACCAATAGTAGTTCAATTTTCTAATGGAACATGGTACAGATTAACTCATATTCAGATGATCTCATGCTTCTCCTTATCGAGAATCATTCAGGGCTTTCAGTTTTTTTAGGAGGACATGGCTAGCAATGTTCCAAGGCGTCTATCAAATTCTTTCATAATACCAACATCAATATCTACCATAAAAAACCTCAAATTTATGTCAACAAACCAACACAAAATTATATTAACAGATTATGTTCCACAACATTTCAAAATTTAGATAGTCCGATATAAGTAAAAACATCCTAGGAGTTTTTTTGGGGTAACAGGTGAAATTAATATGCCAACAATTCTTAATAATCTCACAAACGATTTCAATCTCTCTTATCAAGTTGACTACAAAATGCAATTTCTCTATTTGCAAACATGAATGTGTTTCTTTTCACTCACCTTTAGTAAAATGACATCATCATATTCTCAACGCTAGATTTCAGAGTAACAGATTAACTAACCACTACATGCTCCTTGTATTCTTAGATTGACAATTTTAGTTCCCCTGAAAAATAAATATAAATAATATCACCTTATGTACTCTAAGAGAAAAGGATGATCACAGAAATAAATGAACAAAGGTCTTATAGAACTATGAGTAACCTACGGATCAAATCCCAGATACTTGAGATGCCCACCATCATGCTGCACTGCTAGTCGGATTCAATCTCCAACAATTCTTTGATCATTCTAACAGCTTCTGAATCATTCCGCAATATATGCATGGATTATATTCATTAAAATAAATAAATTAATCAACAAATATACCTACACAAATAGGCCGCACATCTTGCAGCCTAACACATCAACAGTATTACTTTACTGTTTAGATAAACTGAACAAGCATTAATACTGAATGCATGATGGGACTTAGACTGAGTTTTTATGCTGAAAACCTAAAACAATAGAAATAAAATGATTTCCGAATCTCCATCTGATGGGTACAATCACCTGAGCAATTCATTACATGGGCCCATTAATTAAAGCCTAACACGGATCACTGAAATCCATAAGTAACCGCCCATTAGGCAAGTTAGAAAGATTACATATAACTCCCACGTTTCACTTTGAGTGAAATCGACAATAATCGGCCTGAAGTTAAACTAACTGACCGTCCTTATCTGAAGCAGTTATGAAACCGAAAAGAGGGTCTTTTATAAAGATGAAGCAATTCTCCAGGGGAAAGGGATGGGATTTCAAAAAAAAAAAAAAAGAAAAAAAAGACAAAAGGATGATTTCAAATAGTCCCACTTAAAAAATACATCTATCCTTTTTATTTCAATTAAAAGAATGACATTACTGACTTGAGCGTCGAAGAGCCTGCCAAAAAATTGCTCCCTTTTGGCCATTTGATCCTCTTGTTTTCTTTGATGTTGTGCAGGTCTTGGGTTAAAGCAATGGAGAATCAGTCAACTCTAATTCAATCCGAATCCGTAGCCACAACATTGGTGCCGTCTGTGAGAAACGACTAAAAGTTTCTTTTGCCACTAAAGACGTTTTAAAAAAAATGGTTAATACCCGAACTTATATAAGCACTCCCGCAATAGGGAACGCCATTCCTGAGAACAACCCTCCTTTGCATAGGCAAGAAGAGAATCATCAGACTCAACTCATACAAGCAATAAACACGCGGATGGATCATACGTCTCAAGCTTTACAAACTTTGTGCAAACAAGTAGGATGTCAAAAACCAGACACCCATTCTTCAGCGATGCATATTCCTGCCTCTATGAGGAATAGGCGGAAGAAGAAGCCAGCCGAACGTGTTTAGCGAATATCTGATCAAGAGAGAATGTTTGCAAGAGAAAGAAGCGGAGGCCGATCTCGATTAGTAGGCCGATTGGGCCCAAGATCCATTGAAAACAACCCAGAACGACGAAATCCGCGAAGTGAGAGAAGATCTCTTGACCAAGAGAAAACTTCTTCCAACTTGCCGCCGGTTGGCGAAAACATCCAACCACACCGATCTGAAGCTCCAGAAGAGTTGAGAACTTACCTCAATGCCAAAAAATCCGCTGCAATTCCTCAAAAGGAGGAGAAGTTGGAAAAGATGTGGAATTATCTTTTCGAGGAAAAATCTGAAAGACGCACTAACGATTTGAGAAGATCCCCGTTTACGACGGAGATACGAACCTATCCACTTCCCCAAAAATTCAAGATGCCAATCATGGACACCTATGACGGAAGTACTGATCCAATGGATCACTTGGATCACTTCTGAACGTTACTAAGCTTTCAAGGCTTCGATGAAATGATGATGTATCAAAGCTTCTCTTTAACTCTGAAAGGGGACGCGAGAATTTGGTTCTACCGAACATCTTCCAATTCCGTTCGGTCGTTCCAAGAATTAGCAGATAGTTTTCTTTCTCAGTTCGCCTCAAGTTAGAGGATAGAAAAACAGCCCTGGCACCTGGCTCTGATCAAACAAGGTCCGAATGAAAATTTGAAGAGTAACTTGGCAAAGTTTACCTCTGAAGCTCGTCAGATTCCACGCCTCAATGACAAAGTCAAATTAAACACTTTCATATCAAATTTGGAGCCAGGAGAATTTTTCAAATATTTGGCCCACACGAATCCACATACTTACAGAGAAGTGAAAGTTACTGCACGAACATACGTGGTAGTAGAAGAGGCCAATAAGGCCAAGAAGCCCATTAGGGTGAATCCTTCTCATCAAGGGTCACTGAGTAAAAGAAAAAGAGAAGATGAAAGGTCTCATCCAAAAGAGCCCAGAAGGAAATTCAAGGGCGAAGCACGAAAGGAATTCAGATCTTTCAATTTGACTCCATTAAATGATTCCAGAACGAACATCCTCATGCAGATACGGAAGGAAAAATTCTTTAAGTGGCCGAGGGCCCCGAAGAATCCTGAAAGTGGAGATGAAAGCAAGTTTTGTCACTACTATCGTTCCCTGGACATGGTACTGAAGAGTACTGGACTTTACAGAGAGAAATTAAAAATCTAATTTGGAAAGAACACCTTGCAAAGTTTGAAAAAAACCCAAAGCATGACTCTGGTGGGATGGAGGAAGAAGAAAGGGAGCAATCACAACCAAAAAATCGTATAACCACCGGAGTGGTAAATATGATAACCACTAGACCGGCCAAAGCTCGTAACTCTGATCGACCGGATGCCATCAGGAGTGGGAAAAAACAAAAGTTTGAAAATGATGATGGAATTAGCTTTAGTAAAGAAGACATAAATAATGTCTAGTCGCTGCACTTTGATATATTAGTTGTATCAGCTTTAGTTTTAGATGGTAATGTAGATTACTAAATGAAGCAGATATTTATAGAAAATAAAAATTTCAGCAATTTACTTTATTTTGATGCCTTTATTAAATTGAGTTTAAAAATTAACCAACTCAGATCGGCTAGTGAACCACTGTATAGAGTGGGAAATGAACTGGTCACTATCCAAGGAACCGTCCAACTGGAGGTCACATTGGGGACTTATCCCAGAACCGCATCTCACAAACTTACCTTCCTGGCGGTCGACCTGCCTTTTGTTTATAATGCAATCCTTGGTCAACCTTGCCTAACAACATTTAGGACTGTAACATCCATTCCCCATTTAAAAATGAAGTTTCCAACGCCATTTGGTGTAGGAGAAATATTGGGAGATCAAGTGAACTAATTATTTGTCTCAAGTCAAGCAGACTGTTCAAGATCGGCCGGAAGAAGATTTTGATTATCGTGATGAAAATGCCCCACAACAAGCCCAGTCCGGAGAAGTAACTGATTTAATTTCATTGGATCCAACAGATCTGGAAAAGTGCATACAAATAGGAAATTCATTTACCGAACCAATCCGAGGTCGGTTAATAGAATTCCTCCGGCAAAACCAGGATATTTTTGCCTGGACATCATCTGATATGCCAGGAATTCCAACCAAAGTAATAGTTCATAAATTGTGTTTGGAAATATCGTACTCACTAAAACTTTCGTTCCTAGCAACTAACAACATGGCTGAATACGAGGCTTTGTTAGCCGGACTACGATTAGCCAGAGAATGCTCAGCAAAGTATGTTGCAGTTTATAATGACTCCGAGTTTGTGGTTAATCAAGTTTGAGGGAACTTCAAAGTGTCAAATCCATGTTTAGCAAGGTACCTTGTAAAGGTAAGAAGCGCGTTTCGGGACTTCGATAAAATAGATGTGACTCATATTTCTAAAACGGAAAATGGGAAAGCTGACCAACTAGCAAAGGCAGCAGCCATAGAAAATTCAGAGTAGTACTCACGAAGTATGTGAGAAATCATGACTGCTCCAAGTATTGAGGAAATTGATCAAGACGTCTTACAAGTCGCCAGCAATGAAAACTGGATGACTCCTTATTATCAATACCTTTCTGATAGAATTGTACCGGAAAGCCAGGACGAAGCTAAATGCGTAAAGAAAATGGCTGGTTGGTATACAATTATAAATGGGAAAATGTATCGTCGTGGATACTCCATCCCATATTTGAGATGTCTCACTCCGGAGGAAGCAAACTATGCATTAAATGAAGTCCACCTTGGGATATGTGGATCTCACATAGGAGAAAAAAATCTGGCCTTCAAATTAATGAGATAGGGATATTATTGGCCGACCATGAAAAAAGATGCTGCTGATTTTGTCAAAAAGTGCGAAAACTGCCAAGTCCACAGCAACATGCCTCTTGCACCTTCGACGGAATTAAAATCGTTACAAGTTCCATGGCCGTTTGCGCAATGGGGGCTGGACATATTTGGACCTTTCTTAGTAGCAGCTGGACAAAGAAAATTCGTCATCGTGGGAATTGATTATTTTACCAAGTGGGTTGAAGCTTTTCCCTTGACAAAAATAATCGAACATAATGCAACGGAATTTGTAAGACAAAATATTATCTATCGATCTGAGATTTCAGAAATGATAGTCACCGATAATGGAACTCGACTTCATCGAAAGCACTTCACCAAATATTGTTTCAATTTGAGATCCGATTAGCACATCTCCTTTTAGCCTTATCCACAATCAAATGGTCAAGTAGAGGTAACCAACCTGGACATTACTACAATGGGTTGAAAACGAAACTAAAGATGCCTGGGGGCTCTTGGGGATGAATTACCTTCAGTGTCATGGTCCCTCTGACAACCCTTAAAGAGCCAACACGAGAGACGCCTTCAACCTATGCTATGGGACCGAAGCTGCAATACCAGTAGAGATTGAATTACCTAGCCTCCGGATAGAAAACTTTGACTCCCAAAGCAATTCACAACGACTTAAGAAAAATCTTGATCGACTGGAGGAATCTAGAAGAAGCAAGAAGCGGAGCATGACCTCTTATCAAAGAATAGATTGCACGATGCTACAACAAACGGATAAAAGTACGACAATTTGACATAGGAGACTTAGTCCTGAAGAGTATATAGGCAACCGGCAAAATTGCCAAAAGAAATAAGCTTTCTCCTAATTGGAAAGGTTCATTTATTGTTTCTGCTATACTAAGAAATGATGACTACAAATTGCGCACCTCAAATAGAAAATTGGTACCGAGGACTTGGAATGCAATACATTTGAAAAAGTTCTTTCAATAAAAATTAAATAATTTGATTCCATTCAAAAAAGTGTTTGATACAATCTTCCTGTTATCAATACAAGGATAAGAAAAAGGTAAAACTAACGCTGGGGGCTTGGTGGAGGCCGCATTGAAGATTCACCAGTTTCAGAAAATTCTTTTAAGTTCGATCGGAGACGAGCGCCCACATTTCTAGGATCAAAAAAAGCGGTTGGGAATTATGGATCCAAGATAAGAGCAATCTGCCGACATACAAGGATACCATCCAAAAATCTAGCGTTCAAAGTCGGATGGATCTCTACTGGTTTAAGCCGCACCATAAGTTCTACTCCTAACACAGCATTATCACTTCTACTATTAGATGCATGCTCTTCAAAAATCTTTAAAGCATTTTTAGTTTTTTGCAACTCCAACTCAAGGCTAGAAATCCGCCCTTGAAGTGACTCAATTTGTGCGGCATCGACACTAGCCTGATTTTTCATTTCTTCAACAATAGACGAATCAACACGTGTTTGCTCTAATCTTTGGATTTCTTTCTCAAGCTGCTCAATCTTCATGTCACGTTGGGTTAAATAGAGATTCAAGATTTCGCCCATCTTCTCGTTCTGTTTAACACAAAGAAAAATTAGAAGTAATTCTGTAAAAATAAGGAGAGCAAAGTTCTTTTGAGAATCTTACCGAAATGTAACGAGCTTTCTGAGCTACAGTCTTGGCGGCACTCAAGTGAAGAGGCAGGAGTAGATATGCGCTTCAGCCCTAGGATTGACGGACTTCGAAGAGGAGAAGAAGCCATTGGATCCATTGAAAGGGTCAACTCTCTCTCCCGCCGGTCAACTCTTAAACTTTGAGGGGGAGACGGGACAAAAACGGCCGGTATAGAAATTTCCCTCGTAGGCCTTTCCACTACTTAATCAACATTAAAATCGACCGGACCAACAAAGGATTCCTTTGGGGCCAAAGTCGATTCACTGATTGGAACAATTGCCCCTTCTTCAGTTTCAATTGCCCTTTCTTCAGGTTCAATGACTGCTGAAGATTCAATAGCAGGATTTTCTTCTTGTGATTGGTTAAGAAGGGCAAGGGATGAACCATCTATTCCCTTTAACCTTTCAGACATGGGAAGGCCAACTTGGCCCGAAAGATCGTGAGAAAGCAATGAGCTCGGCCACAAAATTCGACGTTTACGCTCCCCTTGATACGGTATTTTTTCCCTTTTGGGACGTCTAGGAGATGGATCCAATGTTCAATTCTTTTAATAGGCTCCCATTTAGCGAGCACAAAAATCTCATGAGAAAACAGACGATCCCTGTCGCTAAACGAATCCATATTCATTTTAAGCATTTCAATCAAAGGTTTTGCAGACTCTTCCTCTTCGATAGAAATTTTGCTAATAAAAGATTCGGGTATTTTACCCCATACGTTGGGGATACCTAACTGAGGAATAGCTAGAAAGAAAAAACGATCCTTCCACCTTTTTACCGTTTCGCAAATAACTCCGCTTATGTTCAATTCACGGGGAGATAAGGATATCCAGTTCCCATTTTGGCAAAATTTGAACAAAGTTTTGACAGTCGTGGAATTTAATGTCATGCCACAGAGACGAAAAAATATATAGAGGTTGCAAAGATACAAACAATGTTTGCGTGATAACGAGCGATTGGCATACCAAGATCAATGAAAGTGATGCGCAACTCAGGCGCTACACGAAATTGAAGACCGCTTATCAGATGAGCTTCATACACAGCGATAAAACCCTCTGAAGGAGAGCATGCTCTGTCCATTTCAGACGGAATCGAGAATAGGTTCTTGGAATTTTGTATTGGGAAATAATGTTTCCCATTTCTTCGGCAGTGATAACGGACTTAGTTGATTTAACTCTAGGCGCCATTGAAGTCCTACGAAGCCAAGAGTAGGGAGAAAAAAGAGGGAATGAAGAACAGTAAAAGAAAAATGAAGAAGAAGAACCTCAATATGATTTTGAAAAGATGTGTCTTTTTTAATTCAAACTTTCGAATTCGAATATTATCAAGGAACGCGTGTCAATCAGGAGCTGGCTACTTAAACGGCGGCAACAGAAAAGACACATTTTGATGATTGACACGTGGTAAGTTGGACGAGATACATATCAAAGCAATTGATTTGAAGGATTTGCTGAGTAATTTTCTCCGAAACTAGACAAGTCTCAAAGTCATCAAAATTCGGAGTGAATATAAAATCCGAAGTGACAAAATCCGAAGTCACCAAATCCGAAGTGACAAAATCCGGAGTCACCAAATCCAGAGTGAATATAAAATCCGGAATGACAAAATCCGGAGTCACCAAATCTGGAGTGAATATAAAATCCGGAGTCACCAAAATCCGGAGTGAATATAAAATCCGGAGTGACAAAATCCGGAGTCATCAAATCCGGAATGACAAAATCCGAAGTGAGTAAAAAATCCGGAGTCACAAAAATTTGGAATCACAAAAAATCCGAAGCAATTTTGCATTAAAAAAAAAAATAAGACCAGATAGTTTTATGTTATCTCCCATCAGAAAGACACGCCAGAAGCTAAAATTTCAATCTTCTGGCATGGGGGGTTAGTAATGGGTACAATCACCTGAGCGATTCAATACATAGGCCCATTAATTAAAGCCTAATACGGATCACTGAAATCCATAAATAACCGCCCATGAGATAAGTTATAAAGATTACAGATAACTCCCATGTTTCACTTTGAGTGAAACCGACAATAACCGACTTGAAGTTAAACCAACTGTCCGTTCTTATCCGAAGCAGTTATGAAACCGAAAAAAGGGTCTTTTATAAATACGAAGCAATTCTTCGGGGGAAGGGGATGAGACTTCAAAAAAAAAAAAAGACAAAAGGATGATTTCGAATATTCCCACTTGAAAAATATATCTTTCATTTTCATTTCAATTAAAAGGAGGACATTACTGACTTGAACGTTGGAGGGCCTACCGGAAAATCGCTCCCTTTTGACCCTTTGATTCTCTTGTTTTCTTTGATGTTGTGCAGATCTTGGGTTAAAGCAACGAAAAATCAGTCAACTCCAATTCAATCCGGATCTATAGTCGCAACACCATCAATGTGAAAGACTTCAACACAATGACAAGAAAATAATTTAGTCAACTTCCAAATGGATGCATATGGGAAATATTCGCCGAAAAATTATAAATTATCAAATTGCAAGAGTAAGATAGAAAATACTAAAAGAAGGTTTCTTAAATAGCCTGCCCAAATTTTACTCAATAGAAAATAAAAAACACAATTTATTTATATCATGCTCAGCAATTTAACATTTAAAAAAATAGAACAACAATACAAATAATTATTAGATAAATTATTATATTTTAAGAATATTGATTATAATCATGTTAGAATAGTTCACTCCTTTTATTAGATTGCAAAGTTTAAACTCAAAAAATTGTGTCTAAGATATTTTTTACTATTTATATTAGTATGCTTTCAAAAAACTTCCCAATTTGGACTCTCACTCAAATCAAACCTTTATATGTTGGTTGGCTTTGAAATTAATTTAAAAGTCTACCTATCGAGTATCAATGAAGAGATCTATTAATTTGAAATCAAAGAATGTATAAAACATCATAGAAAATCAGTCATCACTGGGGAAAAAAATCTATTTGTGAGGATACTTAGGTCTTCTTAGAATTGTTCTCCAATTCCACATTTAACTGCAAAGAGAAGCTGTCATTCCCTTCACCATCATCCCAAACATTATCCCATTGTTGCCAGCTCTCTTTTTCTCCATTTTGACAGTTCTACAATAACATTAAAAAAGGGACATTGCCAAGTCATTCTGAACTGGAAGAAAAGAGGATGAAGCATTCTAGCTCTATAGAAGCACACCAATTCATTGCTTTGTCAAAAGGTTTTTCATATAATCAATTTATCACTGTTAGGAAAAGCAAGATCTTAGATGAGCTAGTAATTGAACCGTTTATGATAGTTACCAGGTGTTACTGATAATCTCGGGAAGATTAAAATTTAATTAAGGTTTTTTTTTGGGGGGGAGGGTGGGGGAATGAATATCAGAGAAGAGGGTCTCGTGGAGGTAGCCTACCCAATAAATATCAGGGTATATGCTGCTTACAGAACCTGACCAGATGTTACATGCTGAGCATGGTAGAAGCATGGGCAAAAAAGGTAATGACAAAAGCACTATTGAACATCTAGGTAGCCCTCTTATGCATCAAAATAAAATTAATCAATACCATGTAAAAAATAATATTGATAGTAATTGCCACTGCATAGAATGACAAGTATTGCTATCGGCAAATTTTTACCGATATATCAAAAAATATCAAATATATCAATTGATATATTATCGATATAGTAATATATCATGATTGTGATGAACAGACGAATATCAACATTTTACTATGTATGGTTTTTTTGTTTTGAATATTAGTATAAACAACTTGGATACCAAATAACAATAAGCATTACGGATTCCATCCTGGCATTCAAGCGCTGGCATAGCGCCACTTGAGCATTGAAAATTTCAGCTCAGGGAATAAGGCAAGGTATTGGTTCACTGCTTATATTACCGTAGGCAATTTATCCCTCAATTTATCAAAATTTTCCTAAAATAAATATTCAAGAAACATCTTTTAAGCAGACTTAGACAATGAAAATACTCATCCATATATCAATTCTTACACTAGTGTTTTACCTTGAATAGATTGAACGTTATATTATACAAGCGTACATTAAACAATTTTCTTCATAGGTGGCCCCTCTAGCGCTAAGTTAATGAAGGCACCAAACAACATAAAATACCAAAAAATAAAGTCTTCCCATAACAAAAGAAAGGCCGAATGACTACGGGTTGAGTAGAAAGTGCAGTGCAGAGATGATTCTAAGGTTCCTGTTCAGAGAAAAGTATGGTGGAATCTTCTTCAACTAAGCCATGTTTATGCCAACCACCAAAATCCCAATCAAGCAGCTGCTGCATAATTGCAGCCACATCTACCCAGTTTATGTGTAAAATTTAGGACAACAAGCTCCCTATGCACTCGTAGACCTGATAAGAGTAATTACTCGGCAGCAGCAATAAATTAAGGACCACTTGAAACACTTCATCCTTCCATGTTAATAAAAAACCATCCTACCGTTCCCCAAGTGACAAAAAATCTCTACACAAAAAAAGTTTTCAAGACAAAAAATGCAGTAGCCACCACACCGCTCCCCAACGTTTAAAAGAACATAAAGTTGCCTGCTACTGTTTTAATACTGTTACCTCCTTAAACAAATTTTCATTCCATTACTTCATTGATTAATTAAACAACTTTATACTTTATGATCCATCA
Organism: Nepenthes gracilis; assembly: GCA_033239525.1. NCBI lineage: Eukaryota > Viridiplantae > Streptophyta > Magnoliopsida > Caryophyllales > Nepenthaceae > Nepenthes > Nepenthes gracilis. The sequence continues at coordinate 164,113 of BSYO01000014.1, read as the reverse complement.
TTTAACAAAAACAATTTACTTATTCTAATCCTTGGAGGCCAAACCACAGCTAATGATTGCTCCGCATCACATAAAAGGATTACTGCCGGTTTACAGTAACTTCAACACCGGGGAAACATATATGCTTGAATTCATCCACAATGCATTAACAACAACAAAAACGTGGAATCACTTAATTTGCAATGACACCCTTGCAGAAATTTAACACTCAAAATTCCCCATTACTGAGTAAAACATCAACTCCGGCAACTATAAAACAGGTTAATATTGAGCCACTTTCTGATGTTCATTGCTCATTTATTAATCAGCTACTAACTTTCTCTATAATTCATTCACTAATTTTATACGGGATTCAAATAAAAATCTAATCATTAACGGATGCTTCAAACTTGATTCATTTTGGAACAGGATTCGGAATGCATAATAACAGAGCCTAAATATAGACTTTAGCAAGCCGATGGAATTGGAAAAATTACACTACAAGATACTAGAATCATGAAGGATGGAGAGATTCACTTGCCTTGATTTTGAATACAACAAAAGAGAGTGTACAGCAGCAGCACCAAGCAGTGAGGGGAAATATAGAGTGTTGCACTTCGTCACCTCTTCTTCTTCTCTCATTTATCTCTGTTTCCTCTGCTAATTACGTTCGAAAGGAACGGTAGAAAAGGAAACGGAAAGGCTGTATATATTGAATTTTGGGAAGGAAAAGTAGAGGCAAAATTTGTTGCAGCCAAAATCCCTCGACCGGTATGGCAGGAATCTGCTGGTCGGCCATGAGGATGGAGATATCGAATGCGGTTAGGGCAACAAAGAAGGGAAAGGTTGGCAATCGGTTAGGCGGCGGAGAGGCAATCAATTTTGTCATGGTATACGCCAAATTGGATGCGGTAACGAGGTAGCATAGGTTGGAAGGAAGATCGAGGGTTCATCATTTGGAGCTCGTTTGGCAGCTGAGGAAGGTTGGGAAGGAGCCGAGGGAGGAAGAGATCTTGGGAGAGAAGCCGCTGAGAGGTGTTTGGAGGAAGGGTTTGGAAAATTCGAGAGACGTCTCTCTCTCTCTCTCTTTCTCTCCCTGTGTGCAATTCCTTCGTTGGTTTATTATTATTATTATTATTATTATTATTATTATTATCAGAAAATAATTTGATAGAAGGATTTTTTAATTTGTTAATTTAAATAAGTCATCTCAGGAAATCAGTGCAGGCCCAATTATACCATATTAGTTTTAAGAATTTACACATAATTTAATTTTACAATTAATAATATTTATCAGTTTTATTTTAAAACGTTCAACTTAAAATATCAAAATATTACAAGAGGAGCCTAAATAATGATATTTTTTTTTTATGCTGAGGAGAGTGGAGGGTGGGGCAAATGGTTTAAAATTTTATTGTTAAAAACAAAATAAAAAAAGAGTTGCTTAAAATTTTTTAAGTATTAGGATATTTTTTTTTAATAATTAGTGATAATTTATTTTTTGTTACTCTTTTTTTTATTAATTATATATTATTTTTTTATTAAGTGGTGTTTTTTTAAAAAAAAATTAATGACAAAGTTATATATTTATTGTTATAATATATATGATGATAATCTATAATTATAAAAATATATTTATCACTAAATTAAGATAAAATATGATTATAAGTATATATTATTGTATAATAATAAAATAAATATTTATGCTCTAACTATTTAAAATAATTAAGATCGACTCATCAATACAAATTATATTGCTTCAATTTCTAGATGATTTGTGATATTCAAAGTGATGGATATCCCACATGGGTCACACAAGTGAAGGAGGAACGTCCCAAATCCATAAAACGCCCTATATACGTCTCAAATGGTCAACACTGCCTGCTGACTTGGCAAGGAGGAACGAAAGGCCAAGGAGACGACTAAACTTAGCAATAGGAGGGACAACTAAACTGCAAAGACGGCCAATATTTCTTAAACGGAAGATTCACAAGAAAACCAACCCTGTGAATAAGCCTCAAAGCAAGTTAGGCTCCAGATGGCCCATATTTTAAATCTACGCAGCTAGAACGGTCTTCATTCCCGATTTTGTGCTCTCCTGGCAAAATTTATCAGAATAGCCACCAACAAATTTAGCTAGACGTCCTACGAGAAAAGTGCTGCATTTTCTTCCTATTTGCGTGAATCCCTACCCGTAACAAAACGCAGGAACACAATCGATTCAATGAGCCGTTATCGCCATTGAAACTCAACGCCAGGAAAGGAAGCAATACCAACAGAAGTTCGAGAATCAAACCCTTCTACATAATGAAGGCAACCTAACACCACTACTATAAAAGTTTATGGAGTTTTTACTTCAAAATACGTTCTCTTTTCTGTAAAACAAGCATATTTAATCTCAGATAAGAACGCTTTTAATATTTGCATACAGCCACTCTCATCCTCAAGCTCTCTCTCTCTCTTTACTGCAAAGCTCTCGTGCTTTCAGTAAACAACTCTTTCTGCCACAACGTTCCCAGTGAATTTAGTGTTGAGAGCCTACGCTCCTCATGAGTTACAAAAAGCCCTCACGTCGAGAGTAAAAACCCTCGATTACAAACACTCTTTATATTCTCGTTATTTTCTTTTTGCCTTTACCTTCTTAATTTGAAGGCTGTTTACCGATTTAAGTGTCAGTGTATTTTCGTTGGGATAACCTCCCACCGTCACCCAATTTCTTATTTATTATAGTGGTGTGAATGATGCAAATTCGATGAACAAAATCGGATTCAGACGATCAAGTTGACCCGAACCAATTCAAAATTTGAATTCATAACGCATCAAAAATTTAACGAAAAATCACTGCTTGCATGTAAAAAATATATAATAGTTGAGATGTAGAAAATTGATTACAGGCGCAAAAAGTTGGGGGCATCTATTAAAATATGAAAAATATTATCAATTTTGATATTCAAATTAGTTTTATTATTAATTGTCTATTCTAAACTATTTATTTTGTTAATTATATTATTTTATGTAAAAAAATTCTGAAAAAATTTCCATGTAAAAAAAAGTAACCCTTACTCTAACTTTTGTGTTTTCAAATTTGGCATACCCATATGACTCAACCTTTTTTTTATATAAATAAAATAAAAGTGATATTCAAATAGAACTCTAAGAATATAGTTCAAAAAATTAATACTGAGAGTAGGATTACTAGAATACCAAGTTTCGAATATTTTGTAAAAGATAAATATTTATGTAAAAAATAAATTTATACAAATATATATGTGTGTGTGTATGTAAATGAGGTTTGAAAATTAACTAAAAAAATTTGTTTATGTATAACAATCCTTATGAATTAGTAATAAAGTTACAAGTATTTATTTTGTTAAAAAAATAATATACTTAATTACCTACAAATTGATGTAAGCCCCTAGCTTTTTGCTAAGCACACAAACTCTAAAATTAGAACATAGCAAAAGTGATATCAAGTTTAAATTTTAGACTATTTAGATGATCTTTTATATTTTAACAATTTTCTCTATTTGGTGAAGCCAACACCCAAACCTTTAATTCTTTCATAAGTTAACAAAGAAGTTTAGCCCGCAATATTTTTACCCAAGCTACAACAAAATGCGGATAAAGGATCATAAAAGGTGCGCTCTTAACTTCTTCCCATATGAGATATTAGCCTCTTGCCATAGCCGAAAACCTTCTTTCTCTTTCACTCTATGAGTGTGTCGCTATATCTCTCATGGCTTCTACAAAAAATGAAAAACCACTGAGGCCAAAAATATGGTGATCCAACTCATTAATCATTTCTACAGAGATATTATCGATATCATACTTTAACGACTAAAGTTACCATAAAATTTTATAAATTGTCACTAATTAAAGCAGCCTTAATTCTTTCAATAGTGCAAACAATCAGATTGTTTGTTGATGGTTGCAACTAAACCAATGAAGCATTTTGCAGTCGGGACAAAATCGACCAAAATTTGAAACACAATAGTAGAGAACCGCCAAAGGCGGCTTTGCCATCAACTCCTCTGCCATTAATGGGTGGTTTGCCAATTAATATAGTGAAACCAAAAGAAAGAAGAGCAACAAAGTCTGGGTCCCCACCGTTTAGCACCACATTTATGGTGACTATATTAATCGATGTATATATTATGAAAGAAGCTATCGAATTAATGCAACTTTCTTGTACTATCAACATGTTGCTCTAACTTGAATTGGCACTCTATGAAATATAGTTTGTACAATAAGTGTTAGCTCAAATTGAGAAAGGCATGAAATTTTTTGATATGCATGTACTTATATTCACGCGTAGTAGCGAAACTTAATTGTATGTATCTTGTTTGTTTGTAATGTGTGTCATTTCTTAAAAAACCTACCATTTGAAAGGATATCTCACTGCATTTATAACCAATGGAGTCTAGATAGATTATTAAATGATTTCTGTAATATTCTTTGAAGGAAAAAAGACTAGCTAGTCCCTTTTAAGCAAATGATGAATAAATTCATTTTCATTTGTATGTAACATTACCTAACCAGTTTTCTGCCCTAAAGTAATTTCAACCAATCTGTTACAATTCTAAAAGAAGGTCTACCGTATGGGGCCCAAACATAGTAGGATTTGGAGACATAGGTTCATAAGTTTTGTCCACTAAGAGATTATTTTATTACTTGAACCTACAAATGATCTCATAATTATAATTAAACGACATTACTATTATATTAAAATTTATCCTAATAAATTAATACGTTGAATTGAAAAAAATTATTTACAAAGTCGAGCCTTTTGAAGATTACTTCATGAAAAATATTCTTATAAATAGGTGGTACAATTTTCCGTGTGGCTCTTCAAATTAGACAATTTTATCATCACCTAAGCTAAATGCAATATATTAGTTTATGTAATAGTAGTATAAAATGACTATTAATATATTTCACAAAATTTATACCATAATAAGTTGAGTAGAGACACAACATATATGTACCTCACTATGAGTGATCTCATAACAAAAGAAGTCGAAAAGTCCCTTGGGTTGAATCGGAAGCCAAAATGAAGTAGCAATGCTCAGCATAGTAACAGAAGGTCTTCTGAGATTGTCTATGCTCTTTCATGTCATCACCCTCACATCATTAACTCCAGTACTGAAAAGGGTTGTTCACGTGTGAGCTATTGAAGCACTCACTCCTACATGGAAGCTTATCACCATCCTGTTTGCGAGCTTCAGCATGCTCTCTCTTCCATTTGGACTTGTTGCACTTATTAATCTGATGACAAAAAGATCAGTAAAATGTTGTAGAATATAGGAAAAAGTAATGCAAAAGGTTCATCTCTCTACAATAAAGACAGTAAGTTAACTACTTGTTAATGGAGGTTCATTTCACATTCCGCAATATTTATTAATGAATCTATGAACTATGACATATATATATTATTTAAATAATGTTAAAGACCATACCATTTAGACATAAATTCCAACACACATACACATATATATAATGGGATATAATGTGACATGGTTTGACGATATTCATCCACCCCATAGTGTGCCTCGATTTAATAAATTTGCCCCAAATTTTACATTTTACAGCTACCAACTTCATGGAACAACGACACAGCTTACCCATGCCTCCAACTCCAAGAACAATGGCGTATATTATTATGCTCACTATCATGTATTTGCTGCTAATTTTCTATGTCTTCATATCAACAAAACCACATTTTTGTGTCATACTATTAAAATACACATGTTAAAGAGTAATATTTGTAAAATTACAGTCACAATACATTTGTTTGCCATGTAAATGATTGAATTAAATATGACCCATTGTACAGCCAATGAAATTTAAAGCTAAATTCTTGTGATCGCCCAAGCTACTTCGTCACTTAATTTTTTCCCTTCGAAAAGTCAAAATTGAGAACCGATAATTTATTATTAATCTACACACTGCATATATTAAAAGTAATAACTATGAGGATAAAAACACATCTATTTAAAGTGTTACCAAATAAGCTAAATTTTGCTCATTATAATTGCCAAGATTGAAATGAAAGTTTTCAATAATCGTCAAAGCAATTTCAGCGCTCAATTAATAATACTTTTGAAATTGGAATCACGTTGTATAGCCACTAAATTTAAAACTAAAGTTTTGTGATCGTCCTAAGACAATTTGTCATTTAATTTTTACCCCTTCTAGAAGTCAAAATTAAGAACCAATAATTTACTATTAATCTATACACTCCATATATTAAGACCAATAATCACAATGATAAAAATACATCTATTTAAAGTGTCAACGAACGAGTTAAAAATTACCCATTATTACTACCAAGACTGAAATGACAGCTTTTAATAATCGCCAAAAAAATTTTAGTACTCAATTAATAATACCTCCAAAATGGAAATCACATTGTATTATTGAAGTATTATACTAAGCATATCATAGTATAAAAATGATAATTTAGATAATATAAATGTATTTTTAAAACATTATAACGATGGGTTCGAAACTTACACGAAACCAAAGTCTTTCTCCTCCCCTAGGCACTATTAATCGTATTTTTCGAACTAACTAGTTTTGTTCACCCGATTGTAGAATTTTTTCTGATGTATTTAACTGCTTGATTTAGTCACTCCCTTGTGGATAATTTAATGTCGGATTTATCATTAGAAGAATTTTTGGAAAGTAAAGGACGAAGGCTTTCGGGCAACAAAGTGGCTGGTCAATGGGTCACGAAGGTTGTGAGCGGTCCCCCGATACAGTCGTCAGGTGGGTTTAGCCGATACTCTACATGCACGACTTAACTAATCATTGGCCGTCTACACGAGGCGGCTCAATTTGGCCCGTCTGACTGTATTGTCGGTTGGACCTTGATACTTATCACTTTTGATCCATCACTCCCTGGGCCTTATTCTGATCGCCGTTAAGGCTTATTGATTAGGTCGAATCAATCTCATTATTAAGACTTAACCCGCCGTTTATTACGGTTCTTATCACGTTAATGGTTGTGCCTGACATTGGATTCGCCCATAATGTCACCGGACCTATTAGAAATAATTGTCATTAATAATTATTAATGATCCTTTTAAGTGATTTTGAATATTGCAATCATAACAAATTTGCTAATAATATTAAATTTTATCTTATTACATTTCATAATATTTTGAATATACTACTTTTAATAGGGTATCCCAAAAACTAAAAATTTAAAAATCAAATCTAACCAAAACAAATCAGAAATTGGGTAACAAGCCAAACGGTTCAATTTCGGTTTGAATTAATATAATTTATTTGGGATTCATTTTTATTTTATTTCACTTTTTACATTTCAAATATTTGATCACATACCATAAAAAATTAAATTACTGAAATTACATATAAGAGTACTCCTTGAAACAAGTAAAGCAAAAATTTTAATATTAAATCAAGAATTAAATGTGGATTTGTTTTTAAAAAAATACATAATAAAATCACGAAGATGTGAACGTGGTGATGACCAAACATAGACGTCACGGCTCACTAAAAAACTAGAAGTTTTTACGGAAATAAAGATTTTATTAGTGATTTTACATTAGGAGCTGTGGTAATTTAAATATTTAATATTAATTTAGAATTAATGAAAAATAATGATTTAAAAATTAGTAGCAGTTTTTTTTATTAATTTATAAAAAAGTTACGATATTTATCATTTTGAAAAAATTAAAAATATATATTTAAATAAATATAATTTTAAATATTTGATGAAGGCCATTGAATCGATAAATGTTTAGTAATTTTTGCATTTATATGGTTTGTTGGCTGCCTCATGTGACCAAAAGCGCAGGGGTGTTGCGAGTCAGTACCGTTAGATAGAAATTTAACATTTATTTTTTTATTATTAAAATAATAAAAAAAATATTTTTTAAAATAAAATGGATTAAACTAGCCGTGGCTCGAGCGCAGCTCCCAGATTTTTCCCTTGCCCTCTAGTCGCTCGAGCTCCGCTCAAGCGGAAAAACCAAAGCTGGCCCTGCTGGTTGGCCGCTCGAGTGCGCTCGAGCAGTCGCGCCTTCTCTCCTCTCATTTTCGCACGGGCCAAGGGTTTTTAGAGAGAGAGGGCGCCTGATTTAGAGAGAGAAGAAGGGAGATCGAGGCCGTGAAGTCCAAATCCGTCCGAGAGCCAGGTATAAAGGTGAAAGCACGCGTCGAGGCAAGTGTTCTTATACCTACTTCTCGTTCTCTTTCAATGTTTTATGTGATTTCGTTGGGTATTTTGTATCGATACCCACCAAGAATGTTAGGATCTTGGAACCCATGCCTAGAGGTCCAAGAATATGTGGTTGTTTGTCCGAATCATGTCCGATTCGCCCGGTTTGGTTTCATCGAAACCTAACCCACAAAAAATTAAGGATTTTCCGTTTTCACTGTATCATGAAATCGACCCAAAATGTGAATCCCCGTCCCTTTGAGGAATATATGGTCGGACCGGGTTGATTTCACACGTTTTGACTGGCCATCCTGGCGTCCGAGCCATCTAACGGCGTTCTTATTCACCCGAGACCGGAGGTGATAATTACAACGTTGTCACCTTCGTAAATGATGGAATGACCTAGAATGTGAATCCCTATGTTCCCGATTGTGTGTATATATCGACCGGATGCGAATCAAGATTTTGACAGATTCGTGGCATCGGGAGCCTTAAAAGTTCTCCGTTGTGGATAATCCGAAAATGAATGGAAAGTTGCAAGCTTCCATCATCGTGTTAAGTTAATCGAACCCAAATGTGAAATCTCGTGTATCAAGTGTGTGTACGATCCACGGACGTCCGATTTCCAAGTATCGAACATGTCTACGGCGTCAGGTGTTCAAAAGGAGAGATCTGCTATCGTTCACCGGAAATGAAATGAGAAATATAAGTGTTGTGCCTTCATGAATTGTTATTAAAATAACGCGTTTAAATGTTTGAACGTAAATGTAAGTTTCGAAACGTGTATCCGTGTGCTGGAGGCAAGGGATGAGTCCCAGAGGTTCCAAAGTGATATGTGATCATCGGAGATAAGAATCTAATCTCTCTAGTGAACTTGGATGACTTGTTGTGGATTAAGGGAATTGAGTCTCATTGGATATTGTGAACCGTGATATGAATGGAAGGGAATCCACATTGAGCTTTGTGATGATGTAATCTCCTGGATGGAGATGTGTTTGATGATGTAATCTCCTGGTTAGAGATGATTGTGATGGGAATGAGATTTTTTGAGATTTGATCGTGTGTGAAAAATGTGGGTTTCCCTCTCCAAGTATTGAACCTAATCTTGAAACTAGGACCCTGAGTCGTATGGGTAGTATTCTTTAGTATACCATGTCCACCGCTGTGTGAACGAGGAATACTTGGCCACGTGTTTCGACTCGTGGGAGTGGGTGATGTATGTGGTACGCTTTAGGAAACTCGCAGGAAAGAACAAGGATTGCCACGGTCCCCGGGGTGTGGGGCGTGTCGATCGATGCTACATATTGAGATGTAGTCGGTCGTGATTACTCATGGATTTAATCGAGGGTCCTAAAAAATAGTAGTCGTGGCTTTAGATGTGTAGCGAACACATTCTACGTCCTCGTTCTCTCGTGAGACGTTGGTTAATACGGTCTATTAGCCGGGTCCGCAAAGATGATATAATAATAATAATGAATAATGCTCAGATATGAACCCACGAGAATCAGAAAACGGTGATTCAAGATGTAGTCGTGAGAATCATGGTAAATCTAGTGGTTCGAGATGAGCCGTGTGACTGTGGGAAGCTAGTGATTCCAAATGATGACCAATCAGTGTAACTGTGAACCGAGGAGAATCAAGTTATTCCGATTGTTTCTGTTCCCTCTCTGTTTCTTGATTATGGAAGTATGTATTTTCTTCCCTGTTTGATTCTTGTACGCCTTGGAGAATTGTTTATGATTACATTTGTTGAGCTATTAGCTCACTCTTACAGTTGTTGTTTTTCCTTTCGGATGAGAACACTTAACTACGTAGATAGATAGAGTAAGGGGAGAGGCTTGTGATGAGATTACTGGATGGCGCGAGCTTTGGACTTAGAGTTGGATCGATCATGGACCCACTCGGGGTTGAGTGTGGCTCGTTATAGTTATTGTTTTATGATTTTGTTATGTTTCCGCATTTATGATGATTTAGTATACTTCCGCGTCTGTATTGATATTATAAATTTTGTTTTATATTAGATGGCATTTCTCTAGATCCAGTATAGTAGTTAGGGGTACTGTATTGGAGCCATGGATGATATGACAGTGTGTGATCCTGTGTGGTGTGTTGTATACTTTGTGTTAAGCCTTTTGATAGATGTGTACTTGTACAGGATGTTTTTAAACAGGTTGTATTTTTAACTTTCGTCCAGTTGTAGAGGGAACTCTGTCGAAATTTCTGTAGAATCCATAGGTTATTTATGGGTTGTTAGTTTGTGTTACCATTGACGGAGATTATTCGATGGAAAATAATCTGGTCCGTCACAAAGGTCTTCTGAGATCGTCTATGCTCTTTCATGTCATCACCCTCACATTATTAACTCTACTATTGGAAAGGGTTGTCTATGTGTGAGCTATTGAAGCATTCACTCCCGCATCGAAGCTTATCACCATCCTCTCTGCAAGCTTCAGCATGCTCTCTCTTCCTTTTGGACTTGTTATCACTGATTAATCTGATAATAAAAAGATTAGTAAAACATAGTAGAATTTAGGAAAAAGTAACGCAAGAGGTTTATCCATCAGCAACAATGACGATAAGTTTATCAGTGAATTTATGAACTATGACATACGTATATATATTATTTGAATAATGTTAATGGCCATACCATTTAGACATAAAATTTCAACACACACACACACACATACACATATATATAATGGGATATAATGTGACATGGAATGACAATATTCATCCGCCCCATAACTTGCCTCAATTTAATAAATTTGTCCCAAATTTTACATTTTACAGCTACCACCATCATGGAACAGTGACACAGCTTACCCGTGCCTCCTACTCAAAGAACAATGGCATATATTATTATGCTCACTATCACATATTTGTTGCTAATTTTCTACATCTTCAAATTAATAAAACCACGTTTTGGTGACATTCTATTAAACTACACATGTTAAAAAGTAATATTTATAAAATTACAATTATAAATATATTTATTTGACATGTAAATGATTGAATTCAATATGGTCCATTATACAACCAATGAAATTTAAAGCCAGATTCTTGTGATCGTCCAAGCTACTTTGTCACTGATTTTTACCCCTTGAAAAGTCAAAAATCAAGAACCGATAATTTACTAGGGAAAACGGAGTTGAGGGATTACCTCAACTCGAAGAATCGACCACTCGCGCCACACCAAGGAGTGGAGCAACGTCTGGAATCAAGTGTTCCAAAACGGCGAACGTAGCGGTAGATGCGGGCGGTCTCCCTTCACTACGGAGATCCTAGACCGTCCGTCCCGTCAAAGTTCAAGATGCCACTCTTGACTCATACGATGGGAGCCGGTGATCAGTGGACCCATCTGGATCACTTCCGCACCCATCCGAGTGCGCAAGGGTTGGAGGACTCGCAATGTGCCGATGCTTCCCTCTCACCACCAAGGGAGACGCCGTGATCTGGTTTCATCATCTCCTTCGGCTCCATAGACAGCTTCCGTGCTCTCACGGATCTCTTCCTGCTCAATATGCGTCGAGCCAGACGGGAAGAGAAGCAAAGTGGCATCTCTCCCACATCAAACAGAAGCCGGAGAGAACCCGGCGCTTCTGAATCGTCTTGAGTGGTGAGGCCATGGATCCCCAGATTACGGGAGGAGATGAAGTTAGCCGATCTCGGCTCTTACTTAACTTTCAAGCACCTCGCCCACCAAAATCCCCGACGTTGCGGCGGGCGTAATCAATCACTAGGGCCTCTGCCGCTGCCGGGAGGCCCGGCGAGGCAAAACGCCGCGGGTGGATCGGCCTCGGCCCTTCCTCGAGAAGGGAAGAGAAAGTTCATGGGCGGAGAACACTCCCGCCATAAGCAATACAGAATCGGGACCGCGAACGCAAGGATTACGGGCCCACCGCTTTACGCCCCTAAATGATACGGCCGCTAACGTCACCGTCCCTGGTCAAGTGAGGAAAAATTCTGAAGTGGCCCAGGCGAAAAAGGACTGGAAACTACCAAATATTGTGATTATCATCGCCTCCGCCGCCATTCAACTGAGGATTGCAAAACGCGCAAGGGAGATTGAGGAGGCTGTCCGCCGCGGACACCTCAGGTTCATCAAGGGACACAGAGAGGCGGACTTCGGGGAGTCGCGAGGAAGGGGGTGAGGCCTTCTCCGCCCGAAACAGATCGCGGCGGGGGCACATGATCACCACCCGACCACGCAAAATCCACAACCCGGACTACAAGGAGCAAAGAAATGAGGAAGAAGCGGCGCTTACGGCGGGCGGCATCATCGGCTTGGAGAGTGTGATTCTAACCATGTTATTTCCCATGTGCAGCCCCCTTGTAATTTTGCCATTCGTTTCGATGGTGGTGATGACTACCAGTGACGAGTCTTTCTTTATCATGGAAGCTCAAGAGATTTGCTTTACTTGACGCATTCTTTAAACCTGGACTAAAAAGAATCAACTAAAACCCTGTTTGAAGGGCCTTTATACGGCCTTGATAACGTAACGATTTCACCACGTCTGAACAATCCAACTAGAGGTGACCACGGCACGTGCCCGAGAACGTAGTCGAACTTTGACCTTCCCCGGGCCGCCGACCTCCCCCTGTGTACAACGTGATACTGAGGCGAGGCCGTGCCTAACGGCGTTTGGGGCGGTTACATCAATCCCGCACCTTAAAATAAAGTTTCCAACACCTTATGGTGTCGGAGAGAGGCCATGGGCGTAACGGAGTCGGTCAGAGGCGGACAAGTATATGGCCCGGATAGCGGCGAGCGGCAATACTAACTGTCAGGGAGCTCGACCGTGGACGCAGGCTACCCTCCAACAAAGCACCGATGAAGCCACGATCTCGATCCCGCTTGACCCGGAGAGCCGAATAAGTGTGTGCAGTTGGCGGCTCACTCACGGCCAACAAGCGACGAACTTATCATTTTTAAAGGGGCGAACGCAGAATTAACACCACACCGGGCTGATATGCCCGGGTCTCGAGGCAGAGACAATGGTCCACAAGTGCCGCCTTGATCTCGATCAAAAACCCGGTCGAGCGAGATGGAGGAAATCCACTGGTTGAAAACTTATCGCCATCCGAGAGGTGAAAAAAGTCATTGAGACCGGGGATTCATTAGGAAGTCCAATACCTTGACCGGGTCTCTAATGTAGTACTCTAAGAAAATAACGGAAGTGGAGAATGTGCGGCGACTTCACTGACCGCCAACAAGGCATGTCCTAAGGATGCCTTTCCCTTGCCCATAGAATCGAACTGTGGTGAGCTCCGGCAAGACATGAGCTTAAGCTTCGCTGGGCCTATTCGGGCCTATAACCAGATTCGAATGAGTCCAAGACGGCAGGAGCATACCTCGTTCACGACGGACTAGGGCACCTATTGTTAGAAGGTAATGCCCTTCGGCCTTAAAACAGCTTGGCGACTTACCGGCCCGGCTAGTTAACAAGATGTTTGAGAACGAATCGGCCGTAACACGCACACATGCTCGTTAAGAGAGCGAGGTCACCGCGACCACATACGCGACCTAAAAAGTCATTTGAAGTTCTCCGTAGACATCGCATGAAGCTCAAACCCCGCTAAATGCGTCTTCGAATAGCTTCCTAAAGATTCTCGGGTTTCATCGTTTCCCGGAGGAATCGAGGCGAACTCGAAAATTAAAGCACTTCTTGACATGGCCCGCCATGGGAGCGTAAGGACGCCCAAAGGCCTCACGGCTGCATCGGCCGCTTTGTCTCGCTTCCTCGCGAAGTCGGCGACAAGTACCGGCCCTTCTTCAAGCCTTTTACGCGAATAAAGTCCAACGGATTCCATTGGACGGTGGGTGCCAAACTGCTTCGAAGAATTAAAAGCGGTACTTAGCGCCCCGCCGCTATTGGTATCAGGTGGGCGGGGAGTGTTATACCTCTACCTCGCTACATCGAAACCGCGCCGCTTGGTCCTCAGGCGACGGGACTGACGCATGGGGCCAGCCGCCCAGCATTACGAGCAAAATGTTGGCCGCCTAAACTCGCTACTCGCTGTTAAAAATTGGCCTTGCGCTAATATCCTCCGCCGAGCTAAGGCTTACTTACGGTGCCCATCGAATAGTGGTCCTCACCATCAATCGGCCGTTGAAACCATCCTCAGGCTTTGATGTTTAGGGAAGGTTAGTCAAATGGGCCATCGAGTTAGCGACCCGACATCGAATTCCAACCGAGGCCTGCGCCATAAAGGCACAGCCAGCCGGCCGACTTCCTCGTCGAGACCACGATCCCGGCTCTCGGCCAGACTGACCCATGATGAAGAATGTACCTCGGGAATCCCGAGAATGGGTGCTCCGCGTAGACGGATTGCCTATGGACGGGCGATGGCGCTGAGTTATTCTCATGACTCACGGGGTTTGAGATAAAATACTCACTCAAACTCCGACTTTCAAATGACAAACAATGTTGCTGATCACGGCTCATTAGGTGGCTTGAGGTTTGTCTGAGTGCTGCGCTGCGAAGTCAAGGTCTACAACACTCCGACTCATCGTCGGCAGTTAATGGTGGCCGAAGCAAACGACCCGCTCTTGGCAAATACTTGGCTAAGGCAAGAGAAATGATTCAAGGTTTGAAAGACTAAACTCGTTACATCCGCGCATTTGGCCGGAAGGCGGACAGTGGCGAAGGTCACGCGTACTCCCGAACCTGCACAGGGACATCGAGAGGAGATCCTAGGCGCTCCCGGCCGTCGAGCGGGAGGCCATGCGGTTTCCGGCACGGGAAAACTCGGATGACACCTTACCTCGATTACTTGGCGGACGGCTCACTTCCGAGGACGCCAAAGCCAAACGGGTCGAAAGATACTAGGGTGGTATCATCAGTTGGCTGGGACCACAGATCGCGTGGGGTACTAACTCCATACCTCCGCCTGCCAACTCCCGAAAAGAGGCGGACTACGCGCTAAGCGAGGTCCACCTCGGGATGCGTTGATCTCTCATAAAGCGAAAAACTCGCCTGGCGAGGCGGCGGCTATTACTCGCCCTCAATGAAAAAGGGCACGACCGAATTTGTGAAGAAATGTGAAAGCCGCCACCTTCACGTGAACCTTCACCACCGGTAAATCATGAGACTTAAAAATCACAGCCACGCGCCCTTCACAAGAACGGGCTCGATATTCTGGCCCTTTTCCCGCTGCCTTCTGGCAACGAAAATTCTCATAGCGGGCATCGATTACTTCACCAAGTGGGGTCGAGGCCCCGGCTGCTAAAAATCATGAGAACAATGCCTGGAATTCCTTCGCTGAGCATTGTCTGCAGATTCGCGCGTCAGTGCATTGGTAGCTTGCTAACGGGACCCGATTCTCGGAAGCGCTTCACAGTATTGCACCGGCTGCATTTGCAGGGTCCACACTTGATGGCATACCCCTGTGCCAACTGGGACAGTGGAGGTCAAGAACCGACGTTGCTCACGCGGTTAAAAACTAAGTTGGAGGGCTCTGGGGCTCTTGGGGTCTTACCGAACAACCCTTAAGGGAACTAACACGCGAGACGCCCTCCAAACACACGGATCTGAAGCAGTAATTAGTCGAGATCGGGCTTCCAAGTCTAAGAGTGGAGTCCTTTGACCTTGCGGAAAATCCCTAAAAAATTGGAGCACTTGGAGCTTGCTCGAGGAGGCCAGCGATAAAATGCCGAGTCACAATTACTACCAACATCGAGCGTAGCTGGACATTCTGATAAGAAAGTGAAAGCCCGACAACAGGGTAGGCGGCTTGGTCCTGTGGTGTCGAGGCCTTTGGGTAAGCTCATTGGCCGTAACAAGCTCCCGGTGGGAGGGACCTTTCCTCGTCTCCGCAGTCTGTGCGCAACTGAAAGCCTCCTGACTCGGGCAGACGGAAAGTCAGTTCCACGGCGCGAACGCAAATTTCACCTCAAACGCTACTTCCAATAGGAAGCTCGGGTATGAACTCACTCCTTCTACATGCATAAGCATTCGCTTGCTTGTGTAACCGTGAGGTAAGGAGTTTACTTAGCATATAGAATACTAGGACCTATGAGCTGCGTTTGCTGAGGTATCATCCGACCTGGGCGCTAAGTCGGGAGGAGTTTTCACCCTCTCGTTAAACCCTAGTCATCTAGGCGGCCGAAAATGGCCTAAAACCTGGTCATCCAGGGTGACCCATAAGCGATCTGAAACCTTGGTCATCAGTGGCCCATGAGTGCGAAACCTAGTCATCTAGGTGGCCCATGAGTAGTCTCAAACCTTGGTCATCCAGTGGCCCATTTGTGAAGAAATGTGAAAGCGCCCGCTTCACGCAACCTTCACCACCCGGCCGTCATGAGACTTAAAATCGCTTCAAGCGCTGGGCAAGGGCCTCGCAAGATAGGGGCTCGATATTCTCGGCCCTTTTCCCGTTGCCTCGGGCGGCGAAAATTCATCATAGCGGGCATCGACTACTTCACCAAGTGGGTCGGCGGCCCCCGTAGCTAAAATCACGAGAACACAATGCCACTGGAATTCCTTCGCCGCATTGTCTGCGGATCCCAGCGTCCCGTGGTCGTGGGTAACCGACAACGGGACCCGATTCTCGAAGCGCTTCACCCAGTATTGCACCCGGCCTGGTATCAATGGTCCACACTTCATGGCATACCCCCGGAGCGACGGACGGAGTGGAGGTCACAAACCGACGTTGCTCCACGGGTTAAAAACTAAGTTGGAGGACGCGGGGCTCTTGGGTCGACGAGCTCCCCTCCGTCCTCTGGTCTTACCGAACAACCCCGAAAAGGAACCAACACGCGAGACGCCCTTGACCTCTGTTACGGATCAGGCGGTAATTCTTGGTCGAGATCGGGCTTCAAGTCTAAGAGTGGAGTCATGACCCACCGGAAAACTCCTGAAAATTCGGGAGCACTTAGACTTGCTCGAGAGGCCCGCGATCTTGCCGAATACTGGTGACCGCCTACCAACATCGAGTGGCCCGATACTACAATAAGAAAGTGAAAGCCCGACAGATTGGTTCGAGGTAGGCGACTTGGTCTCGCGTGGTGTCGAGGCCACCGGCAAGCTCGGGCCGCCGCAATGCTCTCTCCCACCGGGAGGGACCTTTCTCGCCTCGCAGTCTGCGCAACTGAGCCTACAAGCTCGGAACCAGATTTAAAGTTGTTTCCACGAACGTGGAACGCACCACCTCAAACGCTACTTCCAATAGGGAAGCTCGGGTATGAACTCACCCTTCTACATGCATACATTCGCCACAGGTAATCGGTGAGAGGTAAGGAGTTTACTTAGCATATAGAATACTAGGACCTATGAATCCGTTTGCTTGCGGGTATCCATCCGACCTGACTGCCCCTAAGTCGGGAGGGTTTTCACCCTCTCGTTAAACCCTAGTCATCTAGGCGGCCGAAAATGGCCTAAAACCCCGGTCATCCAGGTGACCCATAAGCTGGTCCAAACCTTGTCATCCAAGTGGCCCATAAGCGGTCCGAAACCCTAGTCATCTAGGTGGCCCATGAGCGGTCTCAAACCTTGGTCATCCAAGTGGCCCATTAGCGGCCTCGAAACCTCGGCCATCCGAGCGGCCCAATAGCGGTATTACTAAACATTGGTCATCCAAGGGCCCATAGCGGTCTAAAACCTTAGGGGTAAGAATGGCACACGCGACGACCTCTTTTCGGGGAGCAAAGAACGCTACCAACGACGCGGTCGAAGGAGAAGCATTTCTTCTCCAGTGTGGCAGCCAGTCTTCACTTGAACGGCGCCACCAGCCGGGTTCTCACAACCGCTTCACTCGGCCTAAGGACCTACTCCTTAGGCAGCCTTAACCAAGTTACCACCCCACGCATTAACCTTCTCGACAAAGCAATAGCGTGGTGAGACAATAACGAAGCGTTCCTTCTCGACATTAATCGCCCAAGTTTTCCTCGGGAAAGACATCGCAAGGTTGGCACCACAACCACTTGCCAAGCTCCTGGGGCTCGGCTCCTTAGGCAACCAAGAAATAGCACTGCCAACTAAGTTGCCGCCCAATGCAACGGCATTTAAACGAACACGAAGCAATAGGAGACAATGGACGCTGAATTAAAAGTCTTCAATTTCATTGCTCACAAGATGTGTTACAATTTACAAGCAATCCCGTAAACAAAAGAAAGTACAAAAGCTACAAGTGGCCGGCCCCACCCCCGGGCCGCTCCTGGCTCTCCTCGCAAGTCTTCCTTGCGGCGCCGCCGCACCTTCCTTAGATTTATGAGCTCTACAGGAAATCGAACGACCAACCGCGCGACGCGACGCCCATATTGGCCCTCCAACAAACCAGTAAGCGTGCAATGCGCCCCCAACCTCGTGGGGACTCATCCGAGTATCCAACTCGCCTCTACTTGTGGCGACTCTATCCGAAAGACGTTTGTTGTCCGTCTTAAGCCGATCTTCCTCTTCTTTTGATCGGCAACCTCCGCCTCCCTCGCTAGCCGATCTCTCGCCTCTAAGTCCGCCACGACACCTCGAGAGCGGTTATGCCGCTCCCCGTAGCTCTCCTCCCGAGGCGGCCCGGCAAGCGTCCAACCGGGCTATCTCGGCCTCCGTTCCTTGATGATGCGCGGTCACCGCTCCATTTCCGGGCGATGGCTTGAGCCCACTCTTTTTCGTCGCACGAGACAAAAACGAGACGTGAGCTTGCAAGCGTGGTAAAAATACCGGGAAGGCCACTACGGTCATACCTCGTAAGTTTTCCTGAGACCTCACGGGCCGGACTCATTTGAGGCCCGGCCAGCAATGGGATCGAGATGTCGGTGCCGGAGCACCCTCTTGTGCCAAATGCCACGCCATCCAAGAGGCGGTCCAAAACTCATCATCAACGGCAAAGCGCGGTCGCTCTCCTGCAGCCACCGGAGTAGTCGTGGCGGGGTTTTTTCTTCCCTCGGCCGCCTTGGGAACGGCTGCCAGAGGATCAGCCCCTCGACGGCTCCACAATGTAAACCCGCGAGCCTTCAAAGCGCGTCACGAGCCGGGCTCGCCGCGCTATCCCATCCAGCAAAGACTGAACCACCTTCACCGCAGGTTGGGCCAAAATGACTCCTCCGGCATCCACCGGACGGTCCTCAACGAACCCCTCCACTCTGGAAGTGCTGCCGGGACCACCGCAAAGCCCGGCAGCCACAAGATCAATCTGAGAGGAGGAAGAGGAGGGCGTGGCAGTCGCCCTCGCAGCAGCCTCCTCCGAAGATACAGGGCGGATAAGCAACTTCCCCGAGCCGCCAGGCTTGGACGTTGAGACTGGAGGGTTTGACTTCTGGACCGGTGACGGTGGACCCCATTCAACTTTCTCCGTCTCCTCCCGAGAAACCAAGAAATCCCTTCTAAATTCTTCTGGGATTCTTAGTATGGCCAGCGTCAGCCACGCATACGCTGCAGACTCCGGCAGCCCGATGAGCCAAGATGCACCTCTGAACCTCGCCCGGTTCCTTGCGAGGGGGCATCCCTCTCCCACCTTCACGAAGAAGAACCGGTTTTTTCAGTTCTTCAAGGAGTCATAAATCGCCCTGTTTATCTTTATCCCCGGACGGGGGCTGAGTGAGACCCACTCTGCCCCCTGAGTCACCTTAAATATGACCTTAAGACCGGACATCCTAAACTTCTGTTTAAGCTTCCGGGCAAAAATGCATAGAGTGCAAATGTACCTCACGGCATTGGCGTGGAGCTGCGCGACGGGAACCCCTAGGGCCGCTACGATCGACTCCAACTCCTCCTAAAGGGCGAGATTTGCCGCCACTCCTCGAGATGCGCCTCATAAACCGTAATGAAGCCTTCCAAGAACTATGGGCTCTGTCGTCCTAACCGGAACCTTCCGTGCCATCTCCTTTGGAATGTTAAACTCAATGCATAAGGCCTTGATATCTCTCTCTCTCGGACGGAAGGGATGTCGGCCACCAAGACATTCTTTGTGAATGATTCTCGTGTTCTTTCTCTTGACAAGGTTCTTTGTCTGAAATCTCAAAACAAAGGCAAAGGAAACCGTTCGAATCAAACTTCGAGAATGGAGAAGACGAATGTGGGACGCCAGGCACTCGAGCGCCTCATAAATGCTCTCACGAAATTGCCACGTGTTGCCCTCCGGCTGGGCCTTGTAAGCGGCGGATCACTGGCTCATTAATGGCCAGGATCTCCACCCAACCGTGGGAGGACACGTGCCCCTCTGACGAATCGCCAACCAATTGCCACAAAGTGCTCCGCCCCGGTTGGCAAAAGACGGTCAATGACTCGAGCTCTAATTGGCCAAAAATCATTAATGACTCCGAGTTCTCGGAATTGACTAAACGGCCAGCTCAGTCCGATTCTAATTAACTAAAATCGCCAATGGCTCCAATATCGGAATTGGCCAAAACGGTCCACAACACTCGGACTCGAGAATGGGCCAAAGTAATTTAGAGGGCACTATCGTGGGACATACTGGAGGCCGAAAGCCTAGCCACCAGCCTGTGGGCTAGTGATGGGTACACCTCCAATGGACCCGGCCCAAGGAAAGGTCAGAGGCCCACACAAGGGCGGTGTGGCCTTACGGCCCAATAAAGGGACTGCCCAAAACAAGGAGGGAGGCCTAAGACGGCCAACGCTTGGCTGACCGCTCGCGCTAACTCCCTGCATTTGCCAACGCGGCCGTTGACTGCTAGCACCTTTCTCATTTGGGCCTCAAGAAGCACTCATTACGCAAATGGGCTTGTACAGTAAAGCCCAAAGCCCACTTCAGTGCTCCGCCAAGAACTCAATACGGAGGCGGGCAACACTCGGGGCCAACGCAGACGTTGGCCACTGCGTTCTTCTGCCAAGCCGAAGCGCGTCTCAGCAGTATTGGCCCACTCCGCCTGGGCCCATCACTCGTTGTTAACTACAGCTTTTGCCAATTTCTTCCCTTTTCTTGCACAAGATACACCAACGTACACTACGGAAAAAGGAAGGATGCAAACTAGGAAAGCTGCGGCCGCCACACAAGGAAACAATCACTCCTCCACGTGGCATCTGATCTCGGAGAGAAGGCAAGCGAGATCGAGAAATCCGCCTTCCAAAGAAGGAGGATCTCTCTCTGGCTACCAAAAAGAAGCCCAAAGGCTTCGAAAAGGGCTGAGCTTGGATACTTTCTCGGGGTCAGCTCTGCTTTCTGGGACAGGCAACTCGAGACCAAAAAGACTAAGTGTTCTCGACAAGGCTCTAACGAACGGATCCTTGAGAAGCGCCCCACGCAATCAAACTCCAAGGCATCCAAATAAATCCTCACGATCATTCACGCTTTCCCACCATTCCGGATACAAGAAGGACCTACGTCTCTCTCTTACATCCTGATCGCACACTTTCCATAGTTCCAACTCTTTTCGCTTACCTTTCGAGGATCATCTTCGATTTCAGCGGCGGAGAGTTATCGGTGGGACAACTTCCCGCCGTTAATCGCCGACCTCTCGCTTGTCTTTGTGGTCGGCCAGACCATGTTTCTCGTTGAACGGAGCCCCGATCGGGGCTAGGTCAGAAAAGATCCGAATCGTCGTTTGGATCTGCGACGCATCAATATTATAAAATGAGAAAAAATATATATTTTTAAAAATATATATATATAATTACCTTCTTTATGAGTAACTTATCAAATATTACTCGTAGCAATTTTTTTGTTAATTAATTAGATTATTTTATGAAAACAGTAAAGTTGTGCAAATCAAAATTGTCAAAAACTTTGAAAAATAAATCTCAGATACATAATTAAAAAAAAAAATAGGACAAAATATCAAAATTTAAAACCCGCATCATAGTTTTTGAATGAATATATATTAAATAATTCACATTAAAAATATAAAAATAGTTAACAAATGAATATTAAATAGAATTTTAAAGTCAAAATTTAAAGTTAAATAATTTTAATATATAAAAATTAAATATCATTTTTGTTCTTAATCAGTTTGGGCTAACACTTTACCAAGAATACAAGGAGACACAAAGTTTTTTTTTTTAATTTAATGCAAAATTGATCTTTATAAAATGAGTTTAACAAGCATCTTAAGAAATGAACTGTAATAAATTCTTGAATAAAAAAGGGGAAGTAATGCAGATGGACAACCTTGGTACGGATACTGTACGGTCTTAGACATTTCTGTGTTTTTTTTTTCGAATATAAATTATATAGTAAATATTAATTTTTTTATAAAATAATGTTTAGATATATAATAATAATAATAATAATAATAACCCCCAAACACCCCCAGCTGACTCTCTGACCTGCCCATCGATTCACGTTCACATCTACCGACCCATGCCTACGCCCACCAAACCATGAGCTGCTGCAACAACTAGCTTTTTAGAATTTTATTTAAGCCACGGATGGTGTGAGAACAGAGAAGAACGAAGAGTGAGAGGGAGAAAGAACGGCGAGAGTGGGGTCGAGAGAGGAGGAAAAAGAGGCAAATCAGTAGTTTATTTTGTCACTGTAGGTGTGCACCGTTGCTGCCATCCCTGTCTAACGAGTTGAAGGCAAGTGATTCTCCATATATCACGCATTTCCCCGTTTACAAGTGATTTTCTTGTCCACAATTTTATGGGAGCAAAACGGGGGGAGAGAGAGAGAGCGAAATCGAGAATGAACCACGATTTCATGGAAAATTCCATTAATAGTAGAGAGAATCGAGGTTACCTATAGGTTTCCATGGCCGGTGTCGTCGTGCCGGGCCGAATCGTCGTCCGGCGAAGAAAAATTAGGAACGGCTGAGAAGGGAGAAAGGAAGAGGAAGAACGAAGAAAAGGAAGGAACAAAAAAAAGATGAAGGAAAAGAAGAAGAAAAAGAAAAGGGGGAGAGGGAGGTTCGGGAAAACAGAAGAAATGCAAAGAGAGAGGATGATTTATTTTATATTTGTTATATTATATATATATAATCACCGTCGAGCACAGTTTTTTTTTTCTTTTTAATTTTAAAACTGGAAATAACGACAGTTGGATTTAAAACTCGAAATATCTCCCCCAAATCAAACTTAAACCCTAAACACAAGCAGCAGCCGGCCTCCCTCTCAGATCCCAGCGGTCGTCTACTTCGTCTCCCTCTATCGCTCCATCTCCCTCTATCTTCTTCGTGCTTGTGCGGCCGTTCATCTGTCATCGTCGAGTGCAATCGTAAGTATATTATTTCCTCCCTTCTTTCTCTTCCTGCTCGGTCGAGCAATATTATTTTCGTCTCAAAATGTCAAAATTTTTTGATTTTTTTGTGGTTTGATATTTTAGAATATTAGGACGAAATATTATAAAAATACTGTAAAAATGTTACCCGGATTTTCTAGTAGTTGTGAGGAGATGTTTGTTTTTTATTTTTTGGACAAAAATTACGTTGTTAGGCTGTGTAGAAAATAGTTGAATATATGTTCTCGTGCATGTTGATTTTTTTTTTTTTAAATTTCTTAAAATTTGCCGATTTTGAATATTTACGTCTCAAAATTTTTTAGGATTTTTTTTTTTTTAAATTTCGGACCCAAGATGTTGTATGTTACATTACTCTTTTTTTCTATTACCGTGAGTTAATAATCATCTGTCGGTGAGGGAGTTTCAACCATTGGATGTATGATTCTCTAAATAAACTATTCAAAGATTGAGTTCATTTCAAATAATTGGTGGATCCCCTCAAGTTACTGTCGCCCATTCACTGATTTTCCAGCCCCTCAAGTTTATCATCACTTAATCTATTGTACTGAATTTGACTAAATAAAATGCCTTTCTTTAGTTATTTTCCAACATCCTAAATTTGGCCTGCATCAGTTTGTGGCATTTGTGGGCGTTTACTTCACCAAAAACGGGTTAAAATCGAGAAGATGTGTATTGTCAATATCATTTTTTAAGGCATGAGAAACCAGTACTGGCCTTCATTGTTGGATAACCAATCCATGGAAGTCCTTTCTTCTTGCAAAACCAAAAGAAAAGAAAGGAACACGTATGATTCTGTTATTGGGTATAGATATCACCAGACAAGACAATTTGTGACCGCCTGAGCCCTAACCATCAAACATGGCTTTAACCGTTCATTGGGAAAAATTTCAAATCTTAAAATTATTAAATGTTCATGATAGGCTCAACATTTTTAATAATACATTAATCATCTTAATTGCACATCAAATAAATATTCAGTAAAATAAGAGTATTCAATTTATGGGCTGTAACTCAAAATTAAATTATCAAATCTTTATCAAAATGCATCTAACTTTTAAATCCTCTCTAACCGGAAGACTGGCAGTAAAAGTAGGATCATTTGCTAATTGTATATAATCAACTCAATTTAGAGTCAATAAAAATATAAGAGTGAGTTAAATGCCTAATAAATAATAATAAATCAAAAACATGTAATAACAATAAACATATTGAATATTTAATAAACCATATATATCAAAAGCCACAATAGTAATATAACATCCAACAAATAAGTTTATCCGAGAATCTATATTTTATCGTATCTATGACTCAAAGGTAAAAAGTAAGGCAGGTTATTCTGAATCCTCATGTTATAAAGATAATAACATTTATCAATAATAGGCTAAAATTTTTCTGAATCCGATGTCATGTGAAATAAATGAATCTCTTGATCTGAATATCAATGTGAACAAGTTGAATATCAAATAATGGTAAATAATATGGATTCCATTGAATCTAGATGTAAAAAATCACACATGGATTATATCAAATATAACTCATGAATTTTACCGAATTACAGCTCAAGAGATATCAATAATAATAAGATATCATAAAAACTTTTGGATCTTATTCAGTTATTCTGTGATCCAAAGACTACGTATGTTTTTCCAACAATTAGGTACTTGCATGAGTTAATTGATACCCAAAAGTTTGACCTCCGATCAAATCCATGGTCCACGAAAACTCGCCAACTAAATACGGATGTCTCACCTAAGTGCACTCATCATCCACAGAACCAAATATAGCAAAATATCTCTATATTTCGAACCCAATATCTCCTGCAATGATTTCCTTGATATCATGTTCTACGATAGTCATACGACTATAAGTATCCCGCCACATTAGACAACATACCTTGTCACTACCATGATACGAAAATTAGTATCAAGTTACTATAGACTATATTAAGGTGCAGTTATATTCTTTGATATCATAGTATTTTTTCATAGTCTTCTTAAGCTTGACCATAATAAGCCAATAATATATATACTCATGCATGCAAATGTATGCGCAAAAGCACTTAGCAAATTTAAGGATCAAAATGTCGTTCGGTGCTGATAAGGATTATCAAGAAAGAGAGAAAGTACCACGGACCCACTAAATATGCATCTACTGATACCTATTGGTTGATAACCTTCTAAGTTCCGTAACCTTTAACGATGCAAATCTAATTATTCCGATCCAATGCTAGACTGAAACTAGCTCAATTGTTCTAAAGTTCCAACGCCCACCTATACGTCATTTCTCATTATTACCGTCGATACTCTAATTTTTGTCAAACTTACTCATATTAAATATACACTCGATCGTACACAATCGAGGATAATCTGACAATTTCTATTATTGTTTGAAATCAATTAACATAAAAGTAAATTTTAGCAATTATATATATATATATATATATATATTGCGGATCTGGTCCGGAGTTCAGACGGGCTTGGAAATCGGGTCTGGTTCAACTGAGGAATAATGTAATTCTAGTCACTCCGTCTTCTTGGAACTTCCGTCCTGTACAACACAACAGCTGACAAGATGGTCAGCAGGCCAATGGGGCTAAATCCCCAAGGGCACTCCGACGCTCAAGTCAGTCATTTGCCTTTTTTGAGAATAAAAAGGGAAAGATATAATTTTGTTCTTCTTTCTTTGTATTTAATGATTAAAAGAGAATTTTCTTGGACCAAAAGAGAAGTCCCTTTCTTCTGAGGATTACCTTTCCTTTTATAAGATTTCCTTTTCAGTTTCGCAACTTATCCGGAGAAGTTATGCTTCTCCGGATAAGTTCGTTTGGTTTTTTCTAACTCCAGGTAGTTTCTTAACCTCCCACTCCGGGTGGTTTATTAACCTCCCACTTCGGGTGGTTTCTTAACCTCCCACTCCGAGTGATTTGGTAACTTCCCCGATTGGTTTTGACGGTTTTCCCAAAACCGAACCGTAGAAGTTATTTGGAATTTCAAATCTAATCCCACAGGTGACTTGTTAATAATTCGGGTTATAATACCCATCACTAGCCCCCCATGCTAGAAGATAAAAATTTTAACTTCTAGCATGTTTTAATAATGGGATTGATTACTTTAGAATTTTTTTTTTTTTAGATTTTTATTACTCCGGATTTTATGACTCTTGCTTCTCTGGTCACTCCGAATATTTTTATTCCGGATTTCGTGATTCTCAGCTTCCTTAGTCACTCGGGGTTCATTTTACTCCGGATTTTTATGACTCTCGCTTATCTGGTCACTCCGGATATTTTTATTCCGGATTTCGTGACTCTCAGCCTCTTTAGTCATTCCGGGTTCATTTTACTCCGGATTTTTATGACTCTCGCTTATCTGGTCACTCCGGATATTTTTATTCCGGATTTCGTGACTCTCAGCCTCTTTAGTCATTCCGGGTTCATTTTACTCCGGATTTTTATGACTCTCGCTTATCTGGTCACTCCGGATATTTTTATTCCGGATTTCGTGACTCTCAGCTTCTTTAGTCATTCCGGATTCATTTTACTCCGGATTTTTATGACTCTCGCTTATCTGGTCACTCCGGATATTTTTATTCCGGATTTCGTGACTCTCAGCCTCTTTAGTCATTCCGGGTTCATTTTACTCCGGATTTTTATGACTCTCGCTTATCTGGTCACCCCGGATATTTTTATTCCGGATTTCGTGACTCTCAGCCTCTTTAGTCATTCCAGGTTCATTTTACCCCGAATTTTTATGACTCTCGCTTATCCGGGTCACTCCTGGATATTTTTATCCTGATTTCGTGACTCTCAGCTTCCTTAGTCAGTCGGGGTTCATTTTACTCCGGATTTTTATGACTCTCGCTTATCTGGTCACTCCGGATATTTTTATTCCGGATTTCGTGACTCTCAGCTTCCTTAGTCAGTCGGGGTTCATTTTACTCCGGATTTTTATGACTCTCGTTTATCTGGTCACTCCGGATATTTTTATTCCTGATTTCGTGACTCTCGACCTCTTTAGTCATTCCGGTTCATTTTACTCCAGTTTTTATGACTCTCGCTTACGGTCACTCCGGATATTTTTATTCCGGATTTCGTGACTCTAAGCCTCTTTAGTCATTCCGGGTGGTGATTAGCTCTGACACGATCTCAGCTGGCTAGCCACGTGTTGATCATCGCGTGGTAACTTCTGTAACCGCCGTTTTGAGTGACAAATGCCTTTGCGACACGCGTCTTCCTCTTTTGAATTTGAACGGACATGTCCCTTCAAACTTATAAATTAGGGTTTTCTCCCGTTTTTACGTTACTCTGTTTTTCATCTCCCTATTTCTCTGTACTTCTCCTTCCTTCTTCTTGCTTCAATGGCGTCCAAAGTTGAATCGATTAAGTCCGTTCTTTCTACTGAAGAGATGGAAAGGATCATTTTCCAATACAAAATTCCGAGTTCTTATCCACGTTCGATACCAAAAGAGACCGATAGAGCTGATTCCCCTCCAACTGGATTTATCACGATATACGAGGCACATTTGAAGAGCGGCCTTCGTTTTCCCCTTGCATCAGAGCTTCAAACGATTTTTTCTGATTTGGGCGTATCCATCGCACGTTATCATGCGAACGCTGTGAGGTATCTCTGTAACCTCTGCTTATTTTTCCGTCTCCGAGGTGCAACCCTTAATACCTCCGCTGTTAGAGCTCGTTCAAATTTTGCCAAAATGGAGATGGATATCCCTATCTCTCGCGATTTAAATATTAGCGGAGTCATTATCGATACTTGGCCAAAATCGGAAGGACCGCTTTTTTCCTTTTGCCGTCCTCAAACCGCATTCCCTAATGCCTGTGGTAAAATCCACTGAATCGCTTCCGTGAGCTAGCCCTTAAGAAGAAGAGTCTGAAAACCTCGGGATTAAAATGATTAAGTCGAATATGGAGTCGTTTTGGATAAGGACGCTTGTTTACCCTCGAGATTTTTACTTTGACCAAACGGGGGTTTTTAATCGTAAAAACTTGAGCTAACTCAAAAACTAAAAAGGAAAGCGAAGACACCGCGCCACGGGGCGTAAACGTTTGATTGTTTCACCTAGCCAATCTCCTTCTTCTCGACATCAGCAATTTAATCTCTCTACGACCGAAAGTTGAAAGGAGTTCGGGAAGAAAATCCTATCATGAGTCCTCGTCAGCTTTCGAGATGGGAGCCGATGAAATGGCCATTGTTCCATACACCATATCGGCTCCTACCCAGGAATCATTTTACTGTCCTATTGATTCACCAAGAAAAGCCTCTCAAGAAATTCCATTTCTCCGGCTATTTCTCGTCCTACTCCTGGTCTTACTCAAGCCCTACTCCGGCGGTTTACTCCGCCTCTCCCTCGGGGTTCAACTTATCCTGTCGTTGGCTCTCCTCTCCAGTTCTTTGGTCCGGATGCTGAGTAAGCGCGCCTTCTTCACGTCGTTTACCCTCAAGACCGCGGCTCAAAAGGCCCATTACACCCGGTAAGATTCTCGAAAAGAGATTTTTTTTTTTTTACTTTCTTGGATGATCCTTGTACTCATGAGAATGAGAGAATGGGTGAGATTTTAAATCTCCGCTAACCCAACGTGATTTGAGGATGGAGCAACTTTCGAGAAAGAAATCAAAAGCTTGAAAAAGAGCGCACTGATCCATCAGTCCTTGAACAATGAAATCGCATCTGCTCGCTTTGCTAAGATTGATCTTCAACGACGTATTTCTAGTATGGAGCTCGAGTTAGCGGCAAGTTAATGAAGCTTTGAAGGCATCCCAAGAACATGATCCAACCTCGAGAAGTGATAATGCTAAGTCGGGGCGAGCTCATGATCCGACTTAAGCTTTGAAGAGGTCCGTCCGACTTTGAATGCCGATTTTGGACGGAATCCTTTATGCCTAGAGATTGCTCCAAAATTGGATCCAAATTTTCCGATTGGCTTTTTTGATCCAAGGAATCTGGGCGCCCGCCTCAGATCGGACTTGGTGGATTTTTCAGAGTTTGGTGAACCTTCAATGCAGCCTCCATCAAGTCCTCCACATTAATTTTGATTTCCATTAACGTTGTACGACAAGGAAGAAATGTACTCAAAACTCTTTATGAACGGAAAGAAATATCTTTGACTTTTATTGAAAGAATTTTTTCAGATGCATTGCATTCCAAGTTCTAGGCACTAATTTCCCATTCGAGGTGCGCAATTTATAAGCACCGTTTCTTAACACAAACAGAAACAATAAACGGACCTCCCAATCGGGAGATAACTTATTTCTATTTGCAATTTTTCCGGTGGCTTGTATGCTTCTCAAAACTAAATCTCCCACGCCAAACCGCCGCGCTTTGTTCTTTTTTTGTTGTAGTATCGTACGTCCGTTCTTTGATATCTTCATTGCTCGCACCTTTGCCGCTTTCTCCGACTTCCTCCAATAAGTCTAGATTTTCCTTTAACCGCTTTTGAATTGTGAGAATCGAAATTTTCTATCCTGAGGTCGGGCAAACCTATCTCAATCGGTATCACCGCCTTGCCAGAGCATAAATTGAATGGCGTTTCTCTTGTTGATTCTTTTGAGTTGTCCCGGTTTGACCATAGAATCGACGCAACTCATCGCCCCAAGAGCCCCCTGCTTCCTCCGGTTTGGTTTTTAAACCATGTAGTAAGGTCCTAAGTTAGTTACCTCTATTCGCCGTTTGCTTGTGGATGCGCAATGTGAGGTGTGTGCCAATCGATCCCCAAATTTGAACGAAATTTAGTGAAACGCCTCGTGAACCGAGTTCCATTATCAAGAACTACTCGATTCCTAATTCCAAACCGCAAACAATATTTTCAATGCATTTAACTCCGTATTTTTTGTTCGGCTTATTTTTGCCAAGGAGAAGCTTCCACCCATTTGGTAAAATAATCAACTCCTTTATGATGAACTTCCTTTGTCCGGTAAGGCCCGGAAGGGTCCCACATGTCCAAACCCCATCATGTGCGAACGGCCGTGGTGCTTGTAATGATTTCAATTCAAAGGTGGTGCGTGAGGTATCTTCCATGGATTTGGCGCTCACATTTCTCGAAGTCAAGCGTCGTCTTTCATAGTTGGCCAAAAATATCCTTGTCGATTAATTTGAAGGCCGATTTTTTCCTCTATGTGGGACCCACAAATCCCAAGATGGACCTCACCTAGAGCATAATCTGCTTCCTCCGGGGTTAGACATCTCAAATAGGGGACGGAGTACCCACGACGGTATAGTTTTTCATCAATAATAACGTACCAACCAGCATTCTTCTTTATTCTTTTTGTTTCGTCCGGATTTTCTGGAACTACTCCGTTAGATAAGTATCGATAATAAGGAGTCATCCAGTTTTCATCATTAGTGACTTGCAAGATATCTTGATCAACTTCTTCAATACTTGGAGTAGTTAGAACCTCTCGCATACTTCGGGAATACTGCTCCGGATTTTCTATGGCTGCCGCTTTTGCTAACCGGTCAGCCTTTCCGTTTTCCGTTCTAGAAATGTGGAGCACGTCGATCTTGTCAAAGTTTTGAAACGCACTTTTTACCTTAGCGAGGTATTTTGCTAAACAAGAATTTGATACTTCAAAGTCTCCTCGAATTTGATTAACCATCAATTCGGAATCGCTGTAAACCGCAATATATTTTGCTGAACATTCCCGCCAACCAAGTCCTACGCCAACAAAGGCTTCGTGTATTACGTTGTTTGTTGTTGGGAACGAAAGCCTTAATGAATATAAAATTTCCATTCCTTCCGGAGTTCGTAATATCACTCCGGCTCCACTTCCTGATTGTGTTGAAGATCCGTCCACGTACATTGTCCATGGGATGGACAACTCGGTCCGGTCCGTCTTTTGATCCTCTCTGCTCATTATTTCGGGTCGAAAAGGAAGTTTCAACTAAAATCAGCCAAAGCCTGTCCTTTTATTGATTTCTTGGCTTGTACTCAATATCAAATTCTCTCACTCGATTGCCCATTTAACCACCGACTACGTGTGTCTAGTTTTTTGTAAGATTCCTTTAAGTGGTTGATCCGTGAGGACGACTATCTTATGGGCTTGGAAATATGGCCTCAGCTTTCGCGCCGAATAAACCAGAGCTAGCACTATTTTCTCGGCGTGTGTGTAGCGACTTTCCACTTGGACAAGAGTTTTGTCGATTTAGTATAATTTTTGAACATCCGTCTGTTCTTGATTAGAACCGAACTTAACGCTACATCGTAAAACAAATACCAGATATAAAAATAACTCCTCTCCCTCTAAAGGTGACGTCAAGAGGAGGGTCAAGCAAATACTCTTTTAAATTTTGAAAGGCGGTTTGGCATTCTTCTACCCATAGGAAACCGTTTGCTTTGTTCCTCTTAAAGCTTTGAAAAATGGAAGATACTTCTCCGATTTGGATAAAAATCGGAGAGTGCTGCAATCCTTCCCGTAGTTGAACTTCTTTTACGGTTTTATGGACTCATTTCTCGCCACCGCCTTTATTTTTTCTTTGATTGGCTTGATTCCTCGCTTTGAAACGATGAATCCTAAAATTTGCCTCAAGATACTCAAAAGCACATTTGGGTCGATTTAATTTCATCCGATGTTTCGAGTACTTCAAAAGCTTCTTCCAAATCCTTAGTGTGATCATCCATGATTCTCGCTTTTACAAGCATATCATCTACGTACACTTCCATGTTTCGCCGATCGATTCTGCGAATATTTTATTCACCGCTTTGATATGTAGCTCAGCGTTCTTTAATCCAAACGGCATTACTTTGTAACAATAAGTGCCTTGGCTCACATAAAGGAGGTGTGTTCTTCATCTTCCGGGCTCATGCCGATTTTATTATAATAGGAGTATGCATCCATAAAAACGAGCGATTCATGTCCTAAGTTGAGTCTACCAATAGATCAATCTCGCAAAGGAAAATCATCCTTTAGGCGTGCTTTGTTAAGATTGGTAAAATCAACGCACATCCTCCATTTTCCGTTGCTCTTTTTTACCATAACCACATTGGAAAGCCAGTCCGGATATTGGACTTCCCTTATGAAACCGGCATTCAGCAAATTTTTCACTTCCTCCCTGATTGCTATAAGCTTCTCCACTGAGTAGTTCCTCCGTTTTTGCCTAATCGGTTTGTGATTGGGATCCAAACTTAACTTATGGACCATCACTTCGGTTGGAATCCCAGGCATATCAGATGATGTCCAAGCAAAGACATCCTTGTTTCGCCGGAGGAACTCAATTAATCGCTCACAAACTGGTCCGGTCAATGAGTTTCCTATTTGCACGCATTTTTTCGGATCTGCTGGATCCAACGGAATCAAATTAGTTACTTCTCCGGACTGGGCTTGCTGCAGTGTACTTTCGTCTCTGTAGTCGAAATCTTCCACAGACCGGTTTTGAGTATTTTTCTCAACTTGAGATAAAGAACACGTTCTACCAGTAACTTGATCTCCCGATATTTCTCCAACTCCATTTAATGTTGGGAACTTTATTTTTAAATGAGGAATGAGGCGTTCTTTTGCTCCAAAATTGCAAGGCAGGCCGGCCACAATCATGCGTTATAAACTGAAGGAAGGCACTAATTTCCCATTCGAGGTGCGTAATTTATAAGCACCGCTTTCTTAACACAAAGAAACAATAAACGGACCTCCCAATCGGGAGATAACTTATTTCTATTCGAATTTTTCCTGGTGGCTTGTATGCTTCTCAAAACTAAATCTCCCACGCCAAACCGTCAGCGCCTTTGTTCTTTTTGTTGTAGTATCGCGATCCGCTCTTTGATATCTCTCGGGCCGCACGCACTTTGCCGCTTTCTCGACTTCCTCCAATAAGTCTAGATTTTCCTTTAACCGCTTTTGAATCACGCGAGAATCGAAATTTTCTATCCTGAGGTCGGGCAAACCTATCTCAATCGGTATCACCGCCTCGGTTTAAGAAAGATAAATTGAATGGCGTTTCTCTTGTTGATTCTTTTGGAGTTGTCCGGTTTGACCATAGAATTGACGGCAACTCATCAGCCCAAGAGCCCTCTGCTTCTCCAGGTTTGGTTTTTAAACCATGTAGTAAGGTCCGGTTAGTTACCTCTATTTGGCCGTTTGCTTGTGGATAGGCAACAGAGGTGTGTGCCAATCGGATCCCCAAATTTGAACAGAATTTAGTGAAACGCTTCCCTGTGAACTGAGTTCCATTATCAAGAATTCATCGATTCTAATTCCAAACCGTGAACAATATTTTGACGTCTTTAACTCCGTCGTATTTTGTTCAGTTATTTTTGCCAAGGGAGAAGCTTCCACCCATTTGGTAAAATAATCAACTCCGGCTATGATGAACTTCCTTTGTCCAATGCTCTTGGGAAGGGTCCCAATATGTCCAAATCTATCATGTGCGAACGGCCAGGTGCTTGTGTAATGATTTCACCAAGGGTGGTGCGTGAGGTATGCTTCCATGGATTTGGCGGTTCTCACATTTCGACGGTCGAGTTGTCCTTTTTCATAGTTGGCCAAAAATATCCTTGTCGCATTAATTTGAAGGCCGATTTTTTTTCCTCCTATGTGGGACCCACAAATCCCAAGACGGACCTCACCTAGAGCATAATCTGCTTCCTCCTAAGTTAGACATCTCAAATAGGGGACGAGTACCTGACAGATAGTTTTTCATCAATAATAACGTGCCAACCAAAGATTCTTCTTTATTCTTTTTGTTTCGTCCTGGATTTTCCTGAACTACCCGCTAGATAAGATCGATAATAAAGGAGTCATCCGGTTTTCATCATTAGTGACTCAAAGAGATATCTTGATCAACTTCTTCAATACTGGGAGAGTTAGAACCTCTCGCATACTTCTCGAATACCATCCGGATTTTCTATGGCATTGCTGCTTTAACTAGCTGGTGTTGACCTTTCCGCTCCGTTCTAGAAATGTGGAGCACGTCGATCTTGTCAAAGTTTTGAAACGCACTTTTTACCTTAGCGAGGTATTTTGCTAAACAAGAATTTGATACTTCAGTCTCCTCGAATTTGATTAACCATCAATTCGAATCACATTGAAACCGCATATATTTTTCTTTAACATTCCCTCGCCAACTCAAGTCCAACGTGGAACAAAGATTTTCGGCTACGTTGTTTGTTGTTGGGAACGAAAGCCTTAATGAATATAAAATTTCCATTCCTTCCGGAGTTCGTAATATCACTCCGGCTCCACTTCCTGATTGTGTTGAAGATCCGTCCACGTACATTGTCCATGGGATGGACAACTCGGTCCGGTCCGTCTTTTGATCCTCTGTTTCATTATTTCGGGCTGAAAAGGAAGTTTCAACCAAAAAATCAGCCAAAGCCTGTCCTTTTATTGACGGTCTTGGCTTGTACTCAATATCAAATTCTCCCAGCTCGATTGCCCATTTAACCAGTCGACCTGATGTGTCTAGTTTTTGTAAGATTCCTTTAAGTGGTTGATCTGTGAGGACGGTTATCTTATGGGCTTGGAAATATGGCCTCAGCTTTCTCGCCGAATAAACCAGAGCTAGCACTATTTTCTCGGCGTGTGTGTAGCGACTTTCCACTTCGGACAGTGTTTTGCTGACGTAGTACACCGGCTTTTGAACATCCGTCTGTTGCTGGATTAGAACCGAACTTAACGCTACATCAGAAACAGCCAGATACAAAAATAACTCCTCTCCCTCTAAAGGTGACGTCAGAAGAGGAGGGCTGGCTAAATACTCTTTTAAATTTTGAAAGGCGGCTTGGCATTCTTCAGTCCATAGGAAACCGTTTGCTTTGGTTCCTCTTAAAGCTTTGAAAAATGGAAGATACTTCTCCGCCGATTTGGATAAAATCGGAGAGTCCGCAATCCTTCCCCGTAAGTAGTTGAACTTCTTTTTGATTTCTTTAGTTATTTCATTTACACCGCCTTTATTTTTTTCTTGATTGTTTCAATTCCTCGCTTTGAAACGATGAATCCTAAAAATTTGCTCAAGATACTCAAAAGCACATTTAGGTGATTTAATTTCATCCGATGTTTCCTAGGTACTTCAAAAGCTTCTTCCAAATCCTTAGTGTGATCATCCATGATTCTCGCTTTTACAAGCATATCATCTACGTACACTTCCATGTTTCACGATCCGATGCGAATATTTTATTCACCAGTCTTTGATATGTAGCTCCGGCGTTCTTTAATCCAAACGGCATTACTTTGTAACAATAAGTGCCTTGGTCGGTCATAAAGGAGGTGTGTTCTTCATCTTCCAGGCTCATGCTGATTTTATTATAGCCGGAGTATGCATCCATAAAACTGAGCAATTCATGTCCGGAAGTTGAGTCTATCAATAGATCAATCCTTGGCAAAGGAAAACTGTCCTTTGGGCAGGCTTTGTTAAGATTGGTAAAATCAACGCACATCCTCCATTTTCCGTTGCTCTTTTTTACCATAACCACATTGGAAAGCCAGTCCGGATATTGGACTTCCCTTATGAAACCGCATTCAAAGAAATTTTTCACTTCCTCCCGATTGCTATAAGCTTCTCACTTTGAGTAGTTCCTCCGTTTTGCCTAATCGGTTTGTGATTGGGATCCAAACTTAACTTATGGACCATCACTTTTGGAATCCCAGGCATATCAGATGATGTCCAAGCAAAGACATCCTTGTTTCGCCGGAGGAACTCAATTAATCGCTCACAAACTGGTCCGGTCAATGAGTTTCCTATTTGCACGCATTTTTTCGGATCTGCTGGATCCAACGGAATCAAATTAGTTACTTCTCCGGACTGGGCTTGCTGCAGTGTACTTTCGTCTCTGTAGTCGAAATCTTCCACAGACCGGTTTTGAGTATTTTTCTCAACTTGAGATAAAGAACACGTTCTACCAGTAACTTGATCTCCCGATATTTCTCCAACTCCATTTAATGTTGGGAACTTTATTTTTAAATGAGGAATAGACGTTACTGCTCCAAAAATTGCAAGGCAGGGCCGGCCTAGAATTGCGTTATAAACTGAAGGAAGGCACTAATTTCCCATTCGAGGTGCGCAATTTATAAGCACCGTTTCTTAACACAGCAGAAACAATAAACGGACCCTCCCAATTGGGAGATAACTTATTTCTATTTGCAATTTTTCCGGTGGCTTGTATGCTTCTCAAAACTAAATCTCCCACGTCAAACCGTCGCGCCTTTGTTCTTTTGTTGTAGTATCGCGATCCGCTTTGATATCTTTCTCGCATTCGCACCCTTTGGCTCTCTTCGACTTCCTCCAATAAGTCTAGATTTTCCTTTAACCGCTTTGAATTCTGCCAGAATCGAAATTTTCTATCCTGAGGTCGGGCAAACCTATCTCAATTGGTATCACCGCTTCTTTGCCAGAGATAAATTGAATGGCGTTTCTCTTGTTGATTCTTTTGGAGTTGTCCGGTTTGACCATAGAATTGACGGCAACTCATCAGCCCAAGAGCCCCCTGCTTCCTCCAGTTTGGTTTTTAAACCATGTAGTAAGGTCCGGTTAGTTACCTCTATTTGGCCGTTTGCTTGTGGATAGGCAACAGAGGTGTGTGCCAATCGGATCCCCAAATTTGAACAGAATTTAGTGAAACGCTTCCCTGTGAACTGAGTTCCATTATCAGTAACTATCGATTCCGGAATTCCAAACCGGCAAACAATATTTTGACGTACGAACTCCGTCGTATTTTGTTCAGTTATTTTTGCCAAGGGAGAAGCTTCCACCCATTTGGTAAAATAATCAACTCCGGCTATGATGAACTTCCTTTGTCCAGCGGCTACTGGGAAGGGTCCCAATATGTCCAGCCCCCATTGTGCGAACGGCCAGGGTGCTTGTAATGATTTCAATTCAGTGGGTGGTGCGTGAGGTATGCTTCCATGGATTTGGCAGTTCTCACATTTCTTGACGAAGTCAGAAGCGTCCTTTTTCATAGTTGGCCAAAAATATCCTTGTCGCATTAATTTGAAGGCCAGATTTTTTCCTCCTATGTGGGACCCACAAATCCCAAGATGGACCTCACCTAGAGAGATAATCCAGCTTCCTCCGGGGTTAGACATCTCAAATAGGGGACGGAGTACCCACGACGGTATAGTTTTTCATCAATAATAACGTACCAACCAGCATTCTTCTTTATTCTTTTTGTTTCGTCCGGATTTTCTGGAACTACTCCGTTAGATAAGTATCGATAATAAGGAGTCATCCAGTTTTCATCATTAGTGACTTGCAAGATATCTTGATCAACTTCTTCAATACTTGGAGTAGTTAGAACCTCTCGCATACTTCGAATATCGCTAGGATTTTCTATGGCTGCTTTTGCTAACCTAATTGACCTTTCCGTTTTCCGTTCTAGAAATGTGGAGCACGCCGATCTTGTCAAAGTTTTTGAACGCACTTTTTACCTTAGCGAGGTATTTTGCTAAACAAGAATTTGATACTTCAAAGTCTCTCGAATTTGATTAACCATCAATTGGAATCATTTAAAACCGCAATATATTTTCTTGAACATTCCCCGCCAACCCAAGTCCTACCAACAAAGCCGCTTCGCCTCACTACGTTGTTTGTTGTCAGAACGAAAGCCTTAATGAATATAAAATTTCCATTCCTTCCGGAGTTCGTAATATCACTCCGGCCTCCACTTCCCGACAGGCTGAAGATCCGTCCACGTCATTGTCCATGGGATGGACAACTCGTCCGGGTCCGTCTTTCGATCCTCTGTTTCATTATTTCTGGTCAAAAGGAAGTTTCAACCAAAAATCACCAAAAGCCTGTCCTTTTATCGACGGTCTTGGCTTGTACATCAATATCAAATTCTCCCTTCGATTGCCCGTTTAACCAATCGACCGATGTGTCTAGTTTTTTGTAAGATTCCTTTAAGTGGTTGATCCGCGAGGACGGTTATCTTATGGGCTTGGAAATATGGCCTCAGCTTTCTCGCCGAATAAACCAGAGCTAGCACTATTTTCTCGGCGTGTGTGTAGCGACTTTCCACTTCGGACAGTGTTTTGCTGACGTAGTACACCGGCTTTTGAACATCCGTCTGTTGCTGGATTAGAACCGAACTTAACGCTACATCGAACAAAATGATATACAAAATAACTCCTCTCCCTCTAAAGGTGACGTCAGAAGAGGAGGGCTGGCTAAATACTCTTTTAAATTTTGAAAGGCGGCTTGGCATTCTTCAGTCCATAGGAAACCGTTTGCTTTGGTTCCTCTTAAAGCTTTGAAAAATGGAAGATACTTCTCCGCCGATTTGGATAAAAATCGGGAGAGTGCTGCAATCCTTCCTGTAAGCCGTTGAACTTCTTTTACAGTTTTCGGCGGACTCATTTCTGCCACCGCCTTTATTTTTTTCGGATTGGCTTCAATTCCTCGCTTTGAAACGATGAATCCTAAAAATTTGCCTGAAGATACTCCAAAAGCACATTTGGCTGGATTTAATTTCATCCGATGTTTCCGGAGTACTTCAAAAGCTTCTTCCAAATCCTTAGTGTGATCATCCATGATTCTGCTTTTTACAAGCATATCATCTACGTACACTTCCATGTTTCGGCCGATCTGATCTGCGAATATTTTATTCACCAGTCTTTGATATGTAGCTCCGGCGTTCTTTAATCCAAACGGCATTACTTTGTAACAATAAGTGCCTTGGTCGGTCATAAAGGAGGTGTGTTCTTCATCTTCCAGGCTCATGCTGATTTTATTATAGCCGGAGTATGCATCCATAAAACTGAGCAATTCATGTCCTAAGTTGAGTCTACCAATGTATCAATCTTGCAAAGGAAAAACGTCCTTTTCGCGTGCTTTGTTAAGATTGGTAAAATCAACGCACATCCTCCATTTTCCGTTGCTCTTTTTACCATAACCACATTGAAAGCCAGTCCGGATATTGGACTTCCCTTATGAAACCCAGATTCAAAGAAATTTTTCACTTCCTCCCTGATTGCTATAAGCTTCTCCACTGAGTAGTTCCTCCGTTTTTGCCTAATCGGTTTGTGATTGGGATCCAAACTTAACTTATGGACCATCACTTCGGTTGGAATCCCAGGCATATCAGATGATGTCCAAGCAAAGACATCCTTGTTTCGCCGGAGGAACTCAATTAATCGCTCACAAACTGGTCCGGTCAATGAGTTTCCTATTTGCACGCATTTTTTCGGATCTGCTGGATCCAACGGAATCAAATTAGTTACTTCTCCGGACTGGGCTTGCTGCAGTGTACTTTCGTCTCTCAGAGTTCCAAATCTTCCACAGACCGGTTTTGAGTATTTTTCTCAACTTGAGATAAAGAACACGTCTACCAGTAACTCGATCTCCCGATATTTCTCCAACTCCATTTAATGTTGGGAACTTTATTTTTAAATGAGGAATAGCGTTCTCAAGCCCAAAATTTGCAAGCGGGGCACTTAAATTGCGTTATAAATCAAGGAAGGTCCACTACCAGAAATACTAGTTTGTGAGAAGCAGTTCTTGGGTAAGTTCCCAATGTAACCTCCAATTGGATGGTTCCTTTATCATTCGCTCATTTCCTACCGCATGCTGGTCCGCCGTTGCCCGGAGTTGATTAATTTTTAAACCCAATTTGATGAAAGCATCGAAATAAAGTAAATTACTAGAGCTTCCATTATCTATAAATATTCGTTTCATCTGGTAATCCACGTTACCATCAGAAACCAAAGCAGATACAACTAATGGATCTGAATGTGGTGTTCTCACATGATCCATATCCTCCTTACTAAAACTAATTACATCATCACTTTCAAACTTTCGCTTCCTATCACTCCGGATGACATCCAACTGACCGGACTGAGCCTTAACCGGTTTGGTGGCTATCATGTTTACCACTCCGGCCACTACGCGGCTTTTCAGTTGTGGTTGCTCCGTCTCTTCTTCTTCCGGTCTTTTATCAGAGTCATCCTCTGGCCTTTTCAAGAATTTCTTGAGATACCCCTTCTTGATCAGAATTTCAATTTCCCTTTGTAGAGTCCAGCATTCCTCAGTTCCATGTCCAGGTGAGCGATGATAGTGGCAAAACTTGCTTTGATCTCCAGCCTCAGGATTTTTTAAGGCTCTTGGCCACTTGAAGAATTTTTCCTCCCGTATTTGCATCAGGATATTCGTTCTTGAATCATTTAATGGGGTAGGATCAAAGGGCCTGAATTCTCTTCGTGCTTCGTTCTTGAACTTCCTCCTAGGCTCCTTCGGATAGGATCTCTCACCCTCGTTCCTTCTTCTTTTCGGTGATCCCTGATAAGGAGGATTTACCCTGGCAGGCTTTTTGGCCTCATTGGCTTCCTCTGCTGCCATGTACGCTCGTGCAGTAGCTTCCACTTCTCTGAAAGTCTGGGGGTTTGTATGGGCCAAATGTTTAAAGAATTCTCCCGGCTCCAAATTTGAAATAAAGGTATTTAATTTTACTTCATCAGTGAGGCGTGGAATTCGACGAGTTTCGGAAGTGAATCTTGACAGGAAGCTCCTCGAGTTTTCATTTGGCCCTACTTGATACGGGCAGTGCCGTGGTTGTTTTTCTATTCTTTGGCTTCAAGCAAATTGAAAGAAAATTTTCTCGCTAACTCCCGGAAGGATCGAATCGAGTTAGACTAAGATTCTATAAAACCCGATTCTTGCGTCTCCTTTTAAAGTTAATGGGAAGCATTGACACATCATCATTTCATCCAAATTTTTGAAACTCAACAAGGTCCTGGTGATCCAAATGATCCATTGGGTCAGATTTCTTCGTCGTATGTGTCAATGACTGGCATTTTGAATTTTGGAGGTAATGGACAGGTTCGGATTTCTGTTGTGAATGGGGACCTCCTCAAATCACTGGTCCGCCCTTCAAATTTTTCTCCGAGGAGATAATCCCACATTTTCTCTAATTTTTCCTCTCTCTGAGGTACAACAGCAGATTTCTTGGTATTGAAATAAGTT
This sequence comes from Nepenthes gracilis, assembly GCA_033239525.1. NCBI lineage: Eukaryota > Viridiplantae > Streptophyta > Magnoliopsida > Caryophyllales > Nepenthaceae > Nepenthes > Nepenthes gracilis. The sequence goes on along the minus strand of BSYO01000014.1, from coordinate 122,934 downwards.
CTCAATTCCTCAGGAGCTTCAGATCGGTGATTCCTGACATTTTTGGCATTGAGATAGGTTCTCAATTCCTCAGGAGCTTCGGATTGATTATTTTGGGCATTTTTAGCATTGAGATAAACTCTCAATTCTTCTGGAGCTTCAGATCGGTGTAGTTGCTTATTTCTTTCATCCGGAGGTAAATTGGAGGAAGCTTCCTCCTGGTCAAGGTGTCTTCTTTCACTCCGGGGATTTCGTCTTTCTGGGCTGTCTTCCACGGATCTTGGGCCCAACCGGCCCTCTAAGCGAGATCGGCCTTCGCCCCTTTCTCTTGAGAATAATCTTTCTTGATGTGCATACGCTTGATTTTTTCTTTCGCCTATGCTCCATCAAGCAGTATCGCGCCAAGAATGGGCGTCCGGTTTTGACGTCCCACTTCTTTGCGTAGAGACTGAATCTCTTGAGTCATTTGTTCCATACGGGCCAGTATGAATTGGTCCTGCGGATTTCTTTCCTGCTCCGGCAAATGAGTGTTATTTTCAGGAACGGCATCTTCTAATGCCGGCATACTTAAGGTTGGGTCATTTATTTCCGGAGCACTTTGACGTGTTCGAGTTCTAACCATTTTTTTTTATATATTTTTATTTTTAGTGGTGAATCAAGCTTCTTGTCTGATTCCCACAGACGGCGCCAATGTTGCGGATCTGGTCCGGAGTTCAGACGGGCTTGAAATCGGTCCGGTTCAACTGAGGAATAATGTAATTCTAGTCACTCCGTCTTCTTGAACTTCCGTCCCGTATAACACAACAAAGAGACAAGATGGTGGCAGCCAACGGGGCTAAATCCCTGGGACTCCGACGCCAAGTCATTTGCCTTTTTTTTTGAATAAAAAGGAAAGATATAATTTTGTTCTTCTTTCTTTGTATTTAATGATTAAAAGAGAATTTTCTTGACCAAAAGAGAAATCCTTTTCTTCCGGCGATTACCTTTCCTTTTATAAGATTTCCTTTTCAGTTTCGCAACTTATCCGGAGAAGTTATGCTTCTCCGGATAAGTTCGTTTGGTTTTTTCTAACTCCAGGTAGTTTCTTAACCTCCCACTCCGGGTGGTTTATTAACCTCCCACTCCGGGTGGTTTCTTAACCTCCCACTCCGGGTGGTTTGGTAACTTCCCCGATTGGTTTTGACGGTTTTTCCAAAACCGAACCGTAGAAGTTATTTGGAATTTCAAATCTAATCCCACAGGTGACTTGTTAATAATTCGGGTTATAATACCCATCAATATATATATATTAATATTTTAAATTATAATATAATATAATATATATTTAACATAATATATATTTTTTAATATATATCTATATATAATTGTATCTTATAATATATCTAAGTGTTATAAATCCCCCTGTCTGTCCTCATTCGTTCTTCTCTTCCCGAACCTTCCTCTCTTCCTTTTATTTCTTTTTCTCTATTTTCTTATTTTCTTCTTCCTTTCTTATTTCTCTTGTTTTTCTTTTCCTTCCCTTTCTTCGTTCTTCCTCCTCCTTTCTCCCTTCTCTGCCGTTGGCCTAATTTTTCTTCGCCATTGCTCCAAATACACACGAGGTAATTTAGATTCTTTCTACTATTAACAGTTTTTTGATAAAATCATATTCCATTCCCGCTCTCTCTCTCTCTCTCTCTCTGTTTTGTTCGAACAAGCAGAGGAATCATTTATAAACTGGAAAAACAGGTGAAATATGGAGAATTACTTACAATTTAGATGAGATAGTGTAAATAAATAAAGTCACTTGCAATGGAGGTGAAGTATCGAAAATCACTTGCAAATAAGTAGGGAAAATAGGGAGCATTACTTGCCTTGTATTTGTTCCACAGCGGCGGCAACAGCTTTGACGGCGATGTCTTCGACGACGGCAGCAATAGTGGACACCAACAGTAACAGTGTAAATTGATGATTTACCTCTATTTTTCCTTCTCCTTCGACCCTACTCTCACTGTTCTTTCTCTCTATTCGTTTTCTCTCTGATTTCAGCAAAGTTTTGCACCATCTATAGCTTGAATAAAACTTCCGAGAAGTGAGTTGATGGTAGTAGGTACTATAATACACGAATCGGTTGGGGGAAATCATCTGATGGCATGGTGAGGGAACAGGTGATGGAACGGAGGACGTGTTTGGTAGAGGGTGAATTGAGAGGGGCCAGGTGAGAGAGTCGGCTGAGGGTTGTTTGGTGAGGAAAATCTAAAGACGTGAGAAGTTGAGGGAGACATGGGAGTTATTGTTATTAATATTAATAATAATATTGTTGCGTTCCGGTTGCACGGGGACCAAGAGATGCAGAGGTTAGCGAGGTCCGGTCGGATTCGTGGCTTCCAGGCAACACGAGTGAGTGGGGTGGCAAGTCTGCGGATGACTTGCTATGGCCGAGAGATGCGGGATGTTGACCACCCGCCAGATCTCTCGGGACCAAGGCCTCGCATGAAGGGCGCTGGCCCAAATCCGATCTCGTTAACCGGCGACGCGAGCGAGGTGTGTTTGGACGCGAGATGAGAACCGAGACCGACAAGCGACTAAAACCTCTCTCGAATGGGGAGGAAAACTACTGGTTCTTACGGGGCTGAAGAGTTTCACTATGGGTTGGAGATTTTACAGTAAAGACAACAGCAGTGCTTATTCCTCTCTATCTCTCGTTTTTGCCATCTCCCAAGGAAACTAAGTTCGGGAGCCTTCTTCCACGCCTTCGAGGAACCGGGCGTGAGAAGGAAGAGGTTTGCTGAAGCTTTTGGGAGCGGGAGTGACCGGGAAGCTTCTCTTTTTTCTCTGCTTTGAGCATCCGCTTTCTCCTCCTCCGCTTTTCCCCGTAAGGGGGCTTTGCTGTATTTTTAGTGGAAGCCGGGCCGTTGGGGAGGGACACGCGCCGGCCCATCCAAGGGTTGAGGTGCTGGACCACCGGCCTTTTTAGTTCTCGCTGACGTGCGGAGATGGCGATGCGGACGGCACACAAGTAGCCTTTGCGCGCGTGTCAAAGTCAGTGTTTGGATTCTATCTTCTCGATTCGACTAGATGCTCGCTGACGCATCGACAGAGAGGATAGGCTTTTCGAAACTGCCGAAATAAAGCAGTTGGCATTCCAGTTATGGACGGGCGGTTCTTGGACGGTCACGAAATCCCTTTGCAAGCTCACGGCCTCGAGAGGAGAGAAATAGCCTCCCGCGACGTCCTCCCGGCAGTCTCGGAGATTCTTCTTGACTTCGCCGCTCAGACGACAGTGGAACCTCCCGATCTCGGCCCTTGGGCTTTCCCTGGGCCTTTGACCGCTCATGTGGACGCCTCTTAGCCTCTTCTATTTCAATAAGCGTTTTTATGCCTTTAAACTCAAAATAAACAAATATTATTATTGCACTTCTATTATATTAATAATATTATTAGACTATTATTAATATATTAATATTAGTATTATTAATAATATTATTGTTGTTATTATTATTTTTGTGCTACTCAATTAAATAATATGCTTTACCGTAAATAACGGAATATTATACAGTTCTTCTTTGGTATCATTGCAGCTCCGAACTAAAACTTTGGAGAGGAGGATGATACCCAAGGCCATTTTATCGAAAATGGGCAAGTACGACATTGAATTTGAACGTGAAGGCGTAAGTGTTAAAGTTGAGGTGCTTGATTCTGCAGAACTAATAAGCTCTTGGATCATTGATCGCTTGAAACGCAGGCTTCAAGGGGTAGAACATGTCATCGTTGGCGTGGACTTGCACGCAAGTAAGAACAGATGGAGCAACTGCTCCACCAATTCGCTGCTAGTGATCTGCATTAATGATGTGAATTGCTTAATCGTTCAGCTAAAGTACGTGGATAAGATTCCAGAGAATTTGAAGAAGTTTCTGAGCGATAGGAGGATCTGCTTCGTGGGTGTCGGCGTTGATTGGAAACTTTCCCGTGGAGTGCTGCCTTCTCTTGGTCCGCTGGTGTGCAAAATGACGGAGTTGTCCCATCTGGCGGCGCGTATCCGCAGGGAGCCAAGCTATTGTAATAGCAATTTGAAAGCTCTGGCCGCCGCATATGAAGTGCCCTATGAGCCACCCGCATTGTGGGGCTGCTGCGGTGGTCGTCGGATTAACTATGAAGCGAGGGTTTTCTCGAAAGAGGAAGTGAAGGCTCTGGTGCATGATGCCTACGTTTGCTACAAAATTGGGCAGAAACTGGAGAAAGAGCTCCATCGCAATGATACAACTCAGGAAACGCAGGAACTGCCTGGCGATGAAACTACTCAGGGAACACAGTGAAGGCTATGTGCATGATGCCTACGTTTGCTACAAAATTGGGCAGAGCCTAGTGGTGCCTTGGATGAAAATTCCTAAAGCCACAAATTATTAGATTCGAAAAATAAAAAAATAAATAAATTATTAGATTTGAAAAATAAATAAATAAATGTAAATGGTTGTAATTTATGTCTTTTTCTAAGAATATTAATGTTTTAATATTGAAACATTATAAAAAATGCTTTCTCAAATTGTGTTTCTCTATTTTAAAATTATTAAGAGTTCTTTCATTATCGATATTTGTTTTTATGTATTTGTTTTGCTTCATCTTGAGATTATTTTTTTCAAATAATTTTTTTATGCTTAATTTGTATCAAAAATTACCATGAGTGTTACAAAAGGCAAAAATATAATAGAAAAATTACTAAATTTAAGAATATAATAAATTATTTTACAATGAATTTCGATAATTTTCATAATATATGATAAGTATATTGCACTGAATCAAGTTTTAAAGGCACGACATATTTGTTTAAACCAAATAAAAAATAACGAATGAAGAAGACTGTAGGATATCTTGTTTAGCTTTGCAATGCCCAAATAAGTTAACTAGGAAATACATTTAAGGCAAAAAGTTCTAATGCCATTTAAAAATTCAAATCCAACACAGTAAAAAATCAAATTAATGCTCCATGTTTGCGTGCAATAAGTTCAACATGATTCTAAAGGGTAAATATACGAAGAAAAAAAAAAAAGCTTAAACTTAAAAAACGTAAAATTTAAATATCATATCTAAAAATAACTCAAATAACTCATTACTTGATTAACTAATAATTACAAGAAAAATAATCATTAAACCTAAAAATAAAATAGCTAAAATTATCTCTAAATGTAAATTTAAAAGCTCACGGTTAAATATAGACAGCCTATCATTTGAAATAACTTCATTTCTTAATAAAATAAAATAAATTAAAAATATCTTTAAAATACTATTTCGTTTAATTAACTTTGTAGCATCTTAAATTCTAATGAGTTATATTAGAACCCACTATTATAAGAGGTTAGCAAAAGATATTAAAAATGAGGCTATAATTTAACTAAAAATATATATAATCTTATACATGTAGATATAATGAACAAATACGTAACTAATAATAACCATCAAATTTATGGTAAGGGTTACTTTTAATTTTTTTTTTACATGACAAATTTTTCAAATTTGTTTACATAAAATAATATAATTAATAAAATAAATGGTTTAAAATGGACAATTAATAGTAAAACTATTATAAATATCCAAATTGATTAAGTTTTTTTCACATTTTAATTGGCACTTCAACTGCCTATAATCAACTTTTTGCACCTGAACTACCATATATTTTTTACATGCAAGTAGCCCATAAAAAATTGAAATCTCTACACTGCAGCTATAAAAGGAAAGGAAGGGTGTAACATTTCTAAGATTTTTAGTCTAACTATTTTGTTACATGACAATTTAGTGATAATTATGAGATTATTTTAAAAGTAACTTAATTATATAAATTAAATCATTTGTTAAACTAATTAGGATTTGCACCTAATTTGATTAAAATATTTGATTAATTCATGTCGGCATAAGATTTAGATTTTTGGACTTAGCAAGAGAAGTTAAAGATTTGGACTTAGCTTTTATGGGCTCATTATTATGGGCTAAATAATTACTAGGTTAAATTAGTATGGGCTAAATTAAAAAATTAATTAGGATAATAATCTGTGTTTTACATTTTAGGCCGATTTAAACTTGACAATTTTGATCATATTTGTATCAATTAAATGAGAATTTTGTTTTTATTGATTAAATTTATGGTGGGTCTCTTTTAAAAAATAAATTAACCGTAATTTAAAAAAAATATTAATAAAATAATAATTGATAAGATTGATGTGATCTTGGCCACTTGGAGCTCACTACAAAAAAATTTTGATATTTTATAATAAAAATTATAGATACGTATTTTTTTATAACTATAAATAATCATTATATATATTATAATGATAAATATATAATTTTGTCACTAAATTTAAACAAAATAAATATCATTTAAAAAAATAATTAATAAAAATAAAAATAATAATAGTGGCATAAATATCATTCAATAGTAATAATTTATCTTTTCTTTATTATTTATATTGTATTATAATTTAAAAATAGTAATATCATTATATCAATATTTATATTTGATTTTAAAATTTTATAAAGTTAATCTCGGTGCTATGGAAAGATAAGAATTTAATTATAAAAAAAAAATTATTGTTGTTTTTCTTCAGTAAGTTAGAGATCAATATGTTCCTTAATTTTTCAATACACGATACTCTCGTAGTCATACTAATTATTGCATTTTCGGATTCTAATTTTTGTAAGGACGATGACCCAAATGTAGAGCAATACAAATATACAGTGTAAGTAAAAGGAAGAGAGAAAGACAGTGACACGTGGCGTTTTTACGTGGATAATCATCTTCTAAATAAAAAAAAATTATAAAATTTTGAGTCCGAAAATATTTCTACTAATATGTTGATTGAGTACAAAAGGTGAAAAACGAAGTGTAAAAGTGACTCTCTGGGATTACTTTTACAAGTACAAGTATTGTCTCAATTTGTTGTATGAGTAGCCTGCCTTTTCTCTCTCTGTAGTCATAAATACAAGTGTGAAAAGTTGGTCATTTGTTAGATACACAATGAAAGCTTATATAGTGGTTGAATCCTTCTGCATGGAGCAGCCACGCGGAGGTGCCGTGTACAGTGGTTCCTACCACCAACTCTACAGATCTATCTTACCGTACCAAAAAGATTGCGTATATGTGAGCTAACTTTATGAGACATCACTTCTACAATGATCACACCTACTCTGCCACAAACCCTCTCTCTTCTCCTTCAACTGCAAGCCTCATCCACCAAAAATCACCAAAATCACGTTTTTAACCAATTTTTTTCAAAATCCATACATGAAAACAAAGATTCAATATCAATGAAGTGAATAGGAGAATTTACTTGCCTCAATTTCATGTATTTCATTCAACAACGGTAGTAATGTCAACGATTGCCTCCTTCGGCTCCCAACTCCTTCTTCCATTCCCCCTACTACGCTCCTTGACCAGCAATGGCAGCAATGATGATGTCTCCTTGTCATTGCACTCTCCTGCTACCTCCTGCCTTGCTAGTGACCGGCCGCTGCGCCTCCTCTCTTTTTTTCCTTGTTCTCTATTTTCTTCTCTTCACTTTCTTCTCTCTTGTTTCTCTCTCCCGATTCTCCTTCCCCTTTTATTTATTTATTTATTTATTATTATTGTTTTCATTATCTTTATTTATATATATACATATTATATATATATATATATATATTACTTTTATTTCAAAGTCCAAATAGGGACTTAGGGAAAATCAAGAGCGTATTTCAAGCACCAACTCAATAATTTTTTAATAATATCATTAATTTAAATCACCCAATTTAATCTAAAATAATAATTTTATACATAATAAATTAGAAAAAAATTTGAGATATTATAGTAATGTCTTTAACCCAAATTTTGATTATTCACCCCTTTATAAGTAAAAACCTATGTTTACAAAAATTGTATGATTTGAGCATATTTTCATAATATATTAGGTAAATAAGAAATAGAGTTATCAATTTAAAATTATACATAATTGTTATGAAAATATTTTGATATTGCATCAAAAATTGATAATACTCCTTCTCGCATAATTTTGATATAAATTATATGTTTGTTAATGTAAATTATATGCCTCATTAAGTAATTTGTTCACTTTTGCTTTTATTTTTATTTTTGTGAACTCCTTAAGATTACGGGTTCGAACACTTATATATAGAGGACACCATCGGGAAGACTATCCGAGAATGTAAACTTAGGATGTGAATATTTTGGTATTATATTACTGTCTCAAAAAGTAACCTTAGGATAAGTTATTTTTCATTTCAATTGAATGTATTGTATTTAATTTGATTGTTGCGACATCTATGGTCGATGATTTAGTTGGATATCCCTTATTTTTGTAGTAACTAGTTGAGTTTTTATTTGAGTACTCTAATTTTGTATTGATGTATATCCTTATGTATTTTTATTCTCATAATATGATTGGTATTCGAAGTCACTTTCAGGTGTAATATTTTGAATCATATGATTTAACTAATTATTATTTTGAATCGATTGTTGATATCGACTTATAATTTACGTCCAAATATTTATTTAAAATTTTAAAATTTAGTCAGCAAACCGTCAAGTTCTTAGTTTTAATAGGTCTTAACTTAATATTTGGATTGATTAATTAAGATAAACATTTTGAATTAGGTACGTGGCATTGCTCAAGTTAGTGACCACCATGCACGTTCTAATCGTGGATCACAGTGCGAGTTTCTCGTGATGGAACATACAGATTATGTATTAGTGCATATTTTTCACTACAATAATACTAATACTTAATGATTAAATAATTTATCACTAATGATTATAAATTTATTACTAAAAATTTTAGTGATGAAATAATATTTTATCACTAAATCGTTACTAAAAACCCGACACTTAATCTTTAGTGACGAATTTTTATTTTGTCACTAAAAGATTTTTTTAGTGACAAAAAATAAATTATCACTAAATTACATTCTTTTGTGACAAAATAATTTTATCACTAAAATGTATTTTTAATTTGTCACTAAATATTATATTTAATGACAAATAATTATCACAAAAGGCATATAGTTTAATATCTAAATTATATATTTTAATGGATAAAATTTTAATACAAATATCAAATTTATATTGATAAAAAACATAAGTAAATTTTATATAATAGAATAAAATTATCTTGAAATAATTTTTAAACAAAAATTTCAGCTATGCAATATAATAAGAAGAGCTATTATAAAAAAAAAAAAAATTATCTTCCAGGTTTCATCTTTTGGTTGGAGAGTATATCCATCAAATTTCAGCTAGAAGAGATGCTCTGAAGCAAAGTGTAGAAGAGATCCCCTTTGTATTTGCACGGAAAGGCTGATGCTTGTAATTGGATGGAACAAGCATATCCTCTTATCCATTTTGAAAACCACACCAATGGCTCATGCTCCCCTATCATATCAGAACCTTTGCCTCCATTTTCATTTCCGTATCCCTTGAGCTCTAGAAAACCCACTTACGCCAAAGAAGGCCCAGTGAAAAAGAAGACAGTATGATGTGTCGAAGAACCAACAGCAGCTTTCATGTCCCGGCTAATCTCTGCTTAGGCTCAATATAAAACACATCCACGTTGACAAAGCATATTTTCCAAGAGATGTGTTTAATGCTTCAAAATCCACTTACAGGGCATGATTGCATTTCAACATTGACAGAGCACTAGATTGAATTCCAATGATGGAATTTCAAGAATTAGCAGTCACTAATATTTAGTTATTGGTCTTAATCATATTTAAAATTATATTGAAAAATAAGAAACTTTTTGTTGTATTCAAAATAGAGTATGTAATTCAGAGAATCTCAAATTATGACTTTGTAAGTCTAATTCTTCGAGCTAAATGAGGAATTGCAAAAGTTTGGTGACATTGGAATCAAAACCGGTTTAATTATACATCAATGTATATTAATAAAATATCATAGAATAATTACACTTTATGATAAAATTGTCTCATATAAGTCACGGGCCCAATAATTTTAGATCCAAAAGAAAAAAGGAATAAGAATTTGAAGCCTTCAAATTGCTACAATAAGATCTATGGATTTAAAACATATAGAAATGACTATATTTTAGTAAATAGTGGTCAGTTATATATGAAACTACCTGAACGTGAAGAAACTTATATCTCTAACATCTACAACTGGATTAAAACTTGGCTCATTAGATGGGCCACTAATTGCCAACAAACTTGCGGTCTTTGAAGTCATAGGCTTCGGAAAATTACCAAGAATTGGGCATAGAGGCAGAAAAGAAAGTTACAAATTTAGAATTTTTAAAATTACAAACTTTTACTCTAATTCATTAAAAGAATAATACATAAAAATTACCTAATTTTTCCCTTCTGGAAGACTCTTTGTTTCTTCTTTTTTTCATAATTGGGAAAATTTTTTATAACCGATGACAAAATCTTTTGAGCAGGTCAATGAGTTTTTGAGGTTGAGTTATACAAAGAAGGTAAACAGTCCAATGATGGAAACCCTAAGAAAAAAAGGAGTGAGAGCAGAATAAGACAGAACAAATTTTATTATAAATTATTAACTAAATGATAAGATCCTGCGCTACTTTGATCCCAGGCAGCTTTTTTAACTAAATTCCAAAGAATAAGCAACTTCAATGTTATATTTAGCAATGAAACTCTTCCATGTAATTCAATGAACACCAATGCAAGAGAATTTTATGATTTCTTCCTTTTGTCTCTCTAAGTCACTTAAGCTCTCCTAAGCCACAGCTAACTTGGAGGTCCAGATGATTCTACAATGCATTAACAGTAACAAGGAATATTAACAGAGGGTTTTATATTTAATTAGATTCTCAGATCTAACAGATAGATAAAGATGCCAACCCACCTAATTTCCCAGTTCCATGATCTATGGTTCCTTCTCTCAATTCTCTCTTGTTAGGGAAGAGATAACATGAACATCATGAAGTAATAGCACATGGTAGATGAAAAGCAAAACAAAGAAATGAAAAACAACAGCCAATAACTCAATTTCAAGGTAGAGAGTTTCCTTAAAAAGTTCATCTCTAACCTAACAAAAAGAATATACAAATGTCAAGAGTCATTTTTAGAAAAAAAAAAATCAACAAATTCAAACCCTGAAGAAATATGGTGTGCTAGAAACTATTAGTACCTGATATGTATAAAGTTTAACATAAATAAATGGCATCCTCTAGTTCATAATGCTGTAATGCTTAAGAACGCAATATAAAGACTCGGGTACATAATCCATGATCAGATTCAAGAAAAGCTCATCTTTACTTGTAGTCAAAGAGCCTACACACGATGAGATCTATAGTCAAATCATGCAAAAGCAAACAGAAACTAAATGAATACCCATACCTTATGTATTGAACGAGCAGCCGATCCATATCACCTGCATCCATACCCGATTCAACTTTCTGATTTTCTGTAGAAAGAATGTAGCAAGAAGGAAGATCATATTGTTAGCCAAATAACTTAGAAATCAAAGCATCAAATCTAATAAATGTATTCCCCACATATTACAGTCTCATAGTTTACCTTCAAAGCATCTTAAAAAATCCAAGTTACAGGAAACAACAACAGGTGCACCCGTTACAAGTAATGTGATTACCGGACAATACATCAGACTTGTATATTTAATAAACTGACTCCAGAGCTCATATTATCTCAATATTCACAATTCTCTCCTTAAAAGACCAACTCTAATCTTCCAGAACAATTTTGGATGACATTAGTGAATATTATTTTGGTTCCAACATTAGTGAACAATTTTTTTCCAAAGACGGATGGTGGTGCCTTATTTATACAATAGAAATGGAAACTATTGAAATTCCTATCAAATATTGGCACAGACGAAGAAATCATAAGTATAAATCATCAACGACCACAAAACAACTAATATAGCTCCAAATTGAAACTATGCCTCGAATAGAGAATAGAGAACAACGGCAACTCTGATTCGGGCTTCAGTTATGGCTTTTCGTCAATTAGAAGCTGGAAGAACATATTCGAAATAAGAGAGGAGAAAAAATGAAAGAAAAAATATCAAAATCTGTCAGATCTATTCTATTTCAGTACAAAATCGAAACAAAATATGATTATAATCAATATCAAAGTATCGATTCAAAATATTGTGAAGCATAGAGATAGAGAGGAACAGGAGATACCTAAGGCAAAGCTCCGTGAGATAGTAAGCATCGATTTGGTGAGTGATTCATCATTTGCAAAGCTAAACGGATGATTGCATGCGAGAGAAGGTAAAATTCGTTGATTGCGAAGAGGATGGAAGAGAAGCTCAAAGTTTGTAATTTAGGGCTGTGGAGTAGAAGCGTCAAACAGAGAGGCGCGAGGTGAAAGAGAGTGTGTGATTTGGCTGAACGTTCGAGATTAGTTTTATAAGTATTTAATTCATAAATATTTATAAATATTTAATAAATAATTTATAAATTATTTGTAATTTATTGAAAGATATAATTTTTTAAAATAATAATATAATAAATAATTTTTAAAATTTTTAAAAAAATTTTAAGATTAGGATATATTTTTTATAATAAGTGAGAATATATTTTTGTCACTCTTATTTTTATTATTTGGCATTAATTATTTTATTTTTTATGATTTTGTATTTACTTGATATCAAAATTTTAGTAATAAAATTATATTTTTGTAATTAAATTTTATATATTAATTATTAATAATGATAAAAATATATTTGTTACTCATTTTTTATCACTAAAATTTATTTATTTTTTTAGTATTTTATAAATTTTTGGATAAAGATATAGAATGTTACCAAGTATAGGAAACTAGCTACTCCGTAAAATTACCCAACCTCTTCCAATGCACCCATCCCGATCGGCCTTAATTGTCTCGAGATTCAAGCTTTGGAATCCAAGTTTTTATCACTTGATAATCTGGCCGACTCATACTATAATTAAAACTTATTTATTGGGTTCTTTTCTAGAGCACCTGCTCCTAGGTTGACTCTTGACGGCCCAATGCTAGTAACATATATTCTTCATTCAATTTACAAGTCAAATCGGTAGATATAGATCAATTTTAAATTTTATTGAATCTAATAAAATGTAAAGATAAGTGAACTTCAAGGGAGTTAAGAATCCAACTACCCATCAACCAAAAAGGTTGGAATATTAAGTTAACAGGGTGCAGAATTGTGAAAAAAAATAATTTCCTCACATGGAGTATTGTTTGTTTCCTATGAAAAATTATCAAAGTAATTTTTTATTTTTAAATTTTAAATTTTTGCTTTAATTTTATACCAAAGCTATATAATGATACGCACATAATATTTAAAATATTTATTAAAATAAATGTCTGTTTGAGTTTTTTTATATTACCTGACTTTTATCACGTGACATTTCATGAATTCAAGTCTGGCGGTGCCCTGCCCAATGTACTATTTATGTTGGATATACATATCATATTTAAGTAAATTATAGTCTATGTAATTTTATTATTAAAAAGATCCTACTCGTTAGTAGTAGCTTTCATCCCTATTTATTAGTCATTGATGATATGCTTATTTAATTAATATAGAATATTTATTTCTAATATAACTCCCGCTAAGAATATTGTCATTCCATATTTTTTTTCTATAATAAAATCATTACTAATTATAAAATTATTGGCTATGAAAAAATACTAAAAGTATTTCAAAAGATATTCTACATATGATTATGTTACATATTATTCTAAATATTTAAAATAAATAAAAATATAATTTGAACTAACTTATATTATAGTCAATTTCTAAATAATAAAAATATAATATTTTTGTGCTCGGCTTTGTAAATCTTATGAATGATTTACTATAGATGGATACAATTCTTATGAATGATTTTTCAACTATAATCTGCCATTGAAATGAGATTGTTGTGCCAAGTGTATTTGGGAAGAGAAGAAAGACTTTAGGATTGTAATTTGAATTTGGTAATGAAAAACATAAATCAATTTTTTTTAAAAAAAATTAACTCTACGATGGAGAAAAATGACACATTTTATTCTATTAATTTTAATAAATAATAATATTATAAAATAATATAGAGTTATTTAATGATCAGTCACTAGATGATCAATCAATTTGTACATTTTCTTTTGCAGCTTATTTACGTGATGCAGCAATGCCCAAATCTAATATTCACACAATCAAAGTTTGTCCAAGTTGTCGTTTAAAAATTTTCAAAATTGATATTTAATACTTTACAGTAATTTAAAAAGTTTAAAAATATTTTTTATATTACACAGTAAATGTTTTTACATCATATCATATGTGGATTAACATAAAAACTAAAACATCGTTTATTTATTAAATTTTTACCAGATTAAAATTAACATTAAAATAAAAATGATAAACAAAAATTGAAAATAAAGTTCAAAAAAATAGTTAATTGTATTTTGATTTTTTTTCTGTTTTAATGCTATAACATGTGATTACTTGGATATCCAAGGCAAAACATCCATACAAATACCTTTAAATGATACATGAACTCATCCATTTAGATGGTGTGAATAAGTTAGAGAAGTGATGTAGCCAAATAAATAATGTTTACATTTAATGAAAATAATGAGTAAATTTAATATAGAAATGTCGAAAAGATGTGGAGAAAACCTGATTTATTTAGAAAAAAAAATTAATCTGGTATTGAATCTTGACCCCATTTGATACTAGCTAAGGTGATAGTTTTCAGCTTTTGTGTTCTACAATAACGACGGTCTCTACTTTCTCAAATTCTATTAAAATTGTTGCCTTCACCTTTACCACGTTTTCGCCGCCACCGTTGCCATCACCGTTGCCGTTACTACCACCCTAAGATTGGTTCTCATCGTCTTCAAAAATTGTAAGTCATGCTCCACTGCTCATCCCTGCTTGGTGTCTTGCCCCCTATCATCTCTTTGTATCAAGTCATTAAATACTTGGGCAAATTAATCTTCACATCAAGCCATTAAAGTCATTTTAGGAATTATATACTTTAAATATTTTTAAAATATTCTAAAATAATATGATATATAGTTTATTTATTTATACTAACATATCCAAATAAAATATATAGATTGATAGATATTATATCGTCTAAATTCTTAATTGAAGCACATACAATGTAACAAAAAATTACTAAGATTTTAGCATATAATATTAAATTCAATAGACATACATATACATCTATGATTTACATAATTTATGTAGAATATCAAATCAAATATTATACCAATTTATAATCGGTATTTAATAACTTTACAGGTGTATTTGTGGAACGAATCTATATCAGTTTATTGGTCATTATATTATTTTATTAAATAATTTAAGATTTTTTAATTTAAAAAAAATTAAAAAAAGGGATTGAAATTTCCTATAAATTAGTCTTGACTTTTTGAATAGTGTACATGTTAATTACAATTATCTTTTAGGATTATCTCCAGCAAACCCTTACTAGCATCTGGTAGAAGTTCATCTTTTATTATATACCTTATTAATGGTGTTTGATTAATTTTTGTACTCTATAATTCTATTTTTTTAAAATTATTATTATTATTATTATTATCGACAATAGCTCATATTTTTTTTATATTTAAACTAATTTTCATAAAACAAAATCATCCAAAAGTAATTATATTTATCAAAGAATAATATGACCTAGAAGAAAAATATATGAAAATTTACTTTTGTAGCTATCATTACATCGTTATAATCATGCATATAATTTTTAGAATGCTTGCATTCAGAATAGCATACATGAGAGGTTAGCAAAAAGTAGTAAAAATAAGTTTAAAATTTAATAAATTATATATATTATTTTATATATGTAGATATAGTGAATAAATATGTAAAAAATTAAAATCATTATTAAACATTAAAAATATTAAAATAGTAATAAATCATGCAAAAATCGTGCAAATATATTAAAATTAAAGATTAATAATTACCTTACGAATAACACACTTTTATTTTGGACAAAATATAAATCAGCACCTCTCATATACCCCCCAAATACTGGGATTCTACGCCAAATACATTCAAATCAAAGTCATTAAGAAAAAATTATTACAGGATACGAAATTATTTGTTAAATAATTTCATAATAATTGCTCTTAACTTTTTATTAGAATCGATCAATAAAGACAATTAAAAGTCGTTAATGTTGAGAGGACAAAAGACATATCTAAAATGGCTTCAACATTCATCAGAAAGTAAGAAGAGATTTTAATCTATTTTTAAAATTTATAGAGAATATTGCTACGGATAGGATTGCAATCTACTTAAGAATTCAAATTGCTCTTAACGGTTAGATTTAGTCATACGAATCTAATTAAAAGGTACACTATTATATTATTGAGTATTGTAATCTGAAATCCCATAGGAGATCGTGTGGAATATGGTGTCGTGATTGTACACAAAAAATAATAATTTATGGATCTAGTTGTATTTGTCTACGGTTGATGTGTGTAAAAGTTATAACCAACCACTTAGAAAATAGAGATCTTATAATTTTTTTTTCTAAATAAGACAATTAGATTAAAATTTAAGAATTTAAAAATATTATACATAGTCATATGTTTAATTTTTTATAGCATTAGCACCTATAAAATATTAAATCTAATATTTAAAAATTTTAATAAAAATAACTATTTAAATATTATTATTTAATATCTAAAATTTAGTCGTTAGAGCCAAGGCAAATCAAGAATAATCTCACTTCTCTTTGAAAAAATTAGAATCTCCAAGTCCATATTTAAACGGTAACGATTGAGAAAGAGAAAATTATTATGTTATAAAGTGCAAAAGACTACGAATAATGGTTAAAAATGCATCATACGTTATAGTAGAAATATAATTTTAATAGTAAGTCTATATAGATTAGGTAACCTTAAAAGAGTAAAGGGCTATTTCTATTGAATAGCCCATCACCAAATAAAATCAAAATATACGCGGCTGTCTCAGCTAAAAAATTTTACTTCTTTTATAGCATGATAAATTTATGTTTCATATAGACATTCAATCTATATTTTTTGACTATTTTAAACCATTTTAATTTTAAAATTTTTTATCATAATTATCTTGATTAGATATAATAGGTAAATAATGGAATATATGTAATTTATGTTAGTTATTTAAACTTATAATTGTCATATTATAATACAGATAAAAATATATATATATAATTACCTTATTTATGGGTAGCTTGTCAAATATTGTTCGTAGTAATTTTTTTGTTAATTAATTAGGCTGCTTTATAAAAATAGTAAAATTGTACGAATTAAAATTGTCAAAAACGTTAAAAAACAAATCTTAGATACATATAGAAAAAAAAAGCTGGACAAAACATCAAAATTTAAAAACCGCACCACTATTACAAGAGCTTCTAAACAAATATATGTCAAATAATTCACAGTAAAAATATATAAAAAAAACAAATGAATATTTAAATAGAATTCTAAAACCAAAATTTAAAGTTAAGCGGTTTTAATATAAAAAAATTAAATATCATTTTCGTGCAATATCGGTGAGGGCTAACACTTTGCCAATAATACAAGGAGGCGCAAGGATTTTCTTTGTTTAATACAAAATTGATCTTTATAAAATAAGTTTAACAAGCATCTTAAAAAATGAACCGTAATAAATTCTTGTATAAAAAAGAGGAAGTAATGCAGATGGACAACCTTGGTAAGGACGTTGTACGGTTTTAGATATTTCTGCGTTGTTTTTTTTTCGAATATAAATTATATAATAAATATTAATTTTTTTATAAAATAATGTTTAGATATATAACAATAATAATAGTAATAATAATAACACCCAAACACCGCCAGCTGACTCTCTGACCTGCCCATCGATTCACGTTCACATCTACCGACCCATGCCTACGCCCACCAACCCATGAGCTGCTGCAACAACCAGCTTTTCAGAATTTTATTTAAGCCACGGATGGTGTGAGAGCAGAGAAGAACGAAGAGTGAGAGAGAGACAACGGTGAGAGTGGGCTCGAGAGAGGAGGAAAAAGAGGCAAATCAGTAGTTTATTTTGTCACTGTAGGTGTGAACCGTTGCTGCCATCCCTGTCGAACGAGTTGAAGGCAAGTGATTCTCCATATTTCACGCATTTCCCCGTTTACAAGTGATTTTCTTTTCCACAATTTTATGGGAGCAAAAAGCGGGGAGAGAGAGAGAGCGAAATCGAGAATGAACCACGATTTCATGAAAAATTCCATTAATAGTAGAGAGAATCGAGATTACCTATAGGTTTCCATGGCCGGTGCCGTCGTGCCGTGCCGAATCGTCGTCCGGCGAAGAAAAATTAGGAACGGCTGAGAAGAGAGAAAGGAAGAGGAAGAACGAAGAAAAGGAAGGAAAAAAAAAAGATGAACGAAAAGAAGAAGAAAAAGAAATGGGGGAGAGTAAGGTTCGGGAAAAAAGAAAAAATGCAAAGAGAGAGGATGATTTATTTTATATTTGTTATATTATAAATATATAATCACCGTCGAGCACAGTTTTTTTTTTTTTTAATTTTAAAACTGTAAATAACGACAGTTGGATTTAAAACTCGAAATATCTCCCCCAAATCAAACTTAAACCCTAAACACAAGCAGCAGCCGCCCTCCCTCTCAGATCCCAGCGGTCGTCTACTTCGTCTCCCTCTATCCCTGCGTCTCCCTCTATCTTCTTCGTGCTTGTGCGGCCGTTCATCTGTCATCGTCGGGTGCAATCGTAAGTATATTATTTCCTCCCTTCTTTCTCTTCCTATTCGGTCGAGCGATATTATTTTCGTCTCAAAATGTCAAATTTTTTTGATTTTTTTGTGGTTTGATATTTTAGAATATTAGGACGAAATATTATAGAAATACTGTAAAAATATTACCCGGATTTTCTAGTAGTTGTCCGGAGATGTTCGTCTTTTTTTGACAAAAATTACGTTGTTAGGCTGTGAAGAAAATAGTTGAATATATGGTCTCGTGCTTGATGATTTTTTTTTTATTTTTTCAATTTCTTAAAATTTGCCGATTTTGAATATTTACGTCTCAAAATTTTTGGGTTTTTTTGTTTTCCCAATTTCGGACCCAAGATCTTGTATATTACATTACTCTTTTTTTCTATTACCGTTAGTTAATAATCATCTGTCGGTGAGGGAGTTTCAACCATTAGATGTATGATTCTCTGACTAAATTATTCAAAGATTGAGTTCATTTCAAATAATTGGTGGTTCCCCTCAAGTTACTGTCGCCCCTTCACTGATTCTCCAGCCCCTCAAGTTTATCATCACTTAATCTATTTTACTGAATTTGACTAAATAAAATGCATTTCTTTCGTTATTTTCCAACATCCTAAATTTGGCCTGATCAGTTTGTGCCATTTGTTGGCGTTTGCTTCACCAAAAACTGGTTAAAATCGAGAAGCATATCATTTTTTAAGGCATGGAAAACCAGTACTGGCCTTCATTGTTGGATAACAAATCCATGGAAGTCCTCTCTTCTGGCAAAACAAAAAGAAATAAAAGGAACACGTATGAATCTGTTATTGGGTATAAATAAATTTATTCGAGAATCTATATTTTGTCGTATCTATAACTCAAAGGCAAGAAGTAAGGCGGGTCACCCCCAACCCTCATATTACAAAGATAATAACATTTATCAATAACATTTATCCATTGAATCACAACTCAAGAAGTATCAATAATAATAACATATCACGAAGAAACTCTTGAATCATATTCAATCACCATAATCTAAAGGCTATATATGTTTTTCCAATAGTTGGGTATTTGCACGGGTTAATTAATACCCGAAAGTTTGACCTCCGACCAAATCCATGGTCCACGGATACTCTGCCCAACCAAGTACAAATATCTCACCGGTGCACTCATCGTCCACCCAACCAAATACTGCAAAATATCTCTATATTTCAAACCCAATATCTCCTGTAATGATTTCGTTGATATCATGTTCTACAATAATCATACGACTATAAGTATCAAGCCACATTAGACAATATACATTGTCACTACTATGATACAAAAATCAATATCAGATTATTATAGGCTATGTTAAGGTGTGTTTATATTCCTCGATATCATAGTATTTTTATAGTCTTCTTAAGCTTGATCGCGATAGGCTAATAATATATATACTCATGTATCCAAATGCATACGCAAAAACGCTTAGCAAATTTTAGGATAGAAATGTTGCTCGGTACTGATGAGGATCACCGGGAAAGAGAGAAAGTACTAAGAAAATATCCATCTACTTGATATCTACTGGTCAATAACCTCATAGGTTTTGTAACCTTTAACGATGCCACTAATTATTATGATACAATGCTAGACTAAAATTAGCTCAATTGCTCTAAAGTTCCAACGGCCACCTATATGTTGCTGTTGTAACCAATTATTACCTATACTCTAATTTTGCCAAACTCACTGAACCATCAAATATAAAATATACCCTCAATGGTACACAAGGGAACATAATATGACAATTTCTATTATTGTTTGAAATCAGTTAATATTAAAGTTTTAATAATTATATTATATAATATACACATCAATTTATATTTTAAATTATAATATAATATAATATATATTTAACATAATATATAATTTTTAATATGTATATAATTGTATCTTATAATATATCTAAGTATTATAAATCCCCTTGTCTGTCCTCATTCGTTCTTTTCTTCCCAAACCTTCCTCTCTCCCTTTTATTTCTTTTTCTCTATTTTTTTATTTTCTTCTTCCTTTCTTATTTCTTTTGTTTTTCTTTTCCTTCCTTTTTTCGTTCTTCCTCCTCCTCTCTTCCTTATCTGTCGTTAGCATAATTTTTCTTCACAATTGCTCCAAATACGCACTAGTTAATTTCAAGTCTTTCTACTATTAACAGTTTTTTGATGAAATCATATTCCATTCCCAATCTCTCTCTCTCTTGTTCGAACAAGCAAAGTAATCATTTATATACCGGAAAAATACGTGAAATACAGAGAATTACTTACAATTTAGATGAGATAATGAAAATAAATGAAGTCACTTGCAATGGAGGTAAAGTATTGAAAATCACTTGCAAATAAGTGGGAAAAATATGGAGTGTTACTTGCCCAGTATTTGTTCGACAGCGGTGGCAACAACTTTGACAACGATGTCTTTGGCGACAGCAGCAATAGTGGACATCAATAGTAACAGTGTAGATTGATGATTTTCCTTCTCCTTCGACCCTACTCTCCCTGTTCTCTCTCTCTTCCTTTTCTCTCTGATTTCTGCAAAGTTTTGTACCATCTATGGCTTGAGTAGAACTTATGAAAAGCGAGTGGATGGTAATAAGTACTGTAGTACACAAATCGGTTGGGGCAAATCATCCGATGGCATGGTGAGGGAACAGGTGATAGAATGGAGGACGCATTTGGTAGAGGGTGAATCGAGAGGAGGCAGGTGAGAGAGTCGGCTGAGGGTTGTTTGGTGAGGAAAATTTGGAGACGTGAGCGAGAAATTGAGGGAGACATGAGAGTTGTTATTAACATTAATAATAATATTATTGTTGTACTTGTATTATGTTAATATTATTATTAGACTGTTATTAATTTATTAATATTATATTATTATTATTATTAGACATGGGCAAGTACGACATTGACTTTGAAGGCGAACTTGTTGAAGTTGAGGTGCTTGATTCTGCGGAACTAATAAGCTCTTGGATCACTGATCGCTTGAAACCCAAGCCTCAGGAGGAAGCAGCTGTCGTTGTCAGGCTTCAGGAGGAAGAACCTGTCGTTGTTGGCCTGGACTTGCACGCAAGCAAGAACAAAGGAGGCGACTGCTCCGCCAATTCGCTGCTAGTGCTCTGTATTAATGATGCGTATTGCTTGGTTGTTCAGCTGAAGTACGTGGATAATATTCCGGGGAATTTGAAGAAGTTTCTGAGCGATAGGAGGATCTGCTTCGTGGGTGTCGGCCTTGATTGGAAACTTTCCCGTGGAGTGCCGCCCTCTCATGATCCACTGGTGTGCAGAACGGTGGAGTTGTCCCATCTGGTGGCGCGTATCTGCAAGGAGCCTAGCTATTGTAATAGCGATTTGAAAGCTTTGGCTGCTATGTATGAAGTGCCCTATGAGCCACCTGCATCGGGGGGCTGCTGCGGTGGTGGTGGTCGTCGTGGTCGGATTAATTATGAAGCGAGGGTTTTCTTGAAAGAGGAAGTAAAGGCTCTGGTGCGTGATGCCTACGTTTGTTATAAAATTGGGCAGAAATCAGTGGAAGCGCTCTATCGTGATGAAACAACTCAGGAAACGCAAAAATCGGCTGGCAATAAAACAACTCAGGGAACGTAGTGAAGGCTCTGGTGCATGATTCCTATGTTTGCTACAAAATTGCGCATAGCCTAGTGGTGCTTTGGATGAAAATTCCTAGAGCCACAAATTATTATATTTGAAAAATAAAAAAAATAAATAAATGTAAATGGTTGTATTTTATGTGTTTTTTTAAGAATATGAATGTCTTAATATTGAAATGTTATAAAAAATGCTTTCTCAAATTGTGATTATTTATTTTAAAATTATTAAGAGTTTTTTCCTGATTGATATACCAACGGGTTTTTGTTTTTATGCATTTGTTTTGCTTCATCTTGAGAATTTTTTTCAAATTATTTGTATACGCTTGAATTGTATCATACCGTAAGTAATACACAAAGCAAAAATACAACAGAAAAATTACTAAATTTAATGATATAATAAATTATTTTACAATGAGTTTAGATAATTTTTATAATATATGATAAATATATTGCACTGATTTAAATTTTAAAGTTATGACAGTATTGTTTAAATTAAATGAAAAACAATGAATGAAAAAGACTATGTAGGATATCTTGTTTAGCTTTGCAATACCCAAACAACTTAACCAGGAAATAAATTTAAGGCAAAAAGTCCTGATGCTATTTTAAAATTCAAATCTAACATAGTAAAATTAAATTAATTTTCAAATTAATACTCCATGTTTGCGTGCAATAAGTTCAACGTGATTTTAAATGGTAAATGTTTGAAGAAAAAAAATAACCTAAGCCCAGAAGGTGTGGAATTTAATGATCATATCTAAAAATAATTCAAATAACTTATTACTTGATTAACTAATAATTATAAGAAAAAGAATCATTAAACCTAAAAATGAAATATCCAAAATTATTTCTAAATGTAAATTTAAAGACTCACGGCTAAATATAGATAACCCATTATTTAAAATAACAACTCTATTTCTAAATAAAACAAAATATATTCAAAATGTTTTTAAAATATTATTTTGCATAATCAGTTTTGTAGCATATGAAATTTTAATAAGTTATGTTAGAGCCCACTAACATAAGAGGTTAGCAAAAGATATAAAAATTGAGTTGAAAACTTAACCAAATATATATATAATCTTATACATGTAGATATAATGAATAAATATATAAATAACAATAATTATCAAATTTAGAGCCCACTAATATAAGAGGCTACCTTTATTTTTTTTACATGGAAAATCTTTTAAAATGTTTTGCATAAAATAATATAATTAATAAAATAAAAAGTTTAAAATAGACAATTAATAGTAAAACTAATTTAAATATCAAAATTGATGATATTGTTTATATTTTTTTTTTCATATTTTAATAGGCACTTCAACTTTCTACGCCTATAATCAACTCTTTGCACCTCAACTATCATATTGTTTTACATATAAGTAGCTATTCCATGCTTTGCTTCCAATATCACAAATTATTTGGAAATTGAAGTAACATAATTTATATTATTGGGTCAATTTTAATTGTCTTAAATAGTCAGAGCTCAAATATTTATTTCATTATTACATAATTTTTGTTATTTTTCAGTGATAATAAATAATAAAAAATAATATATTTTAAAAATAATTTATGTCTGAACATTATCAAATATAAAGGGGGCCTTGTTTAGATATATTAACTTTTTTTATTTTAATCAATATGATACAGATAATTAATTTGATTGAATGTCTCATTAAAAATTAAAATCTCTACATTGCAGCTATAAAAGGAGAGAAAGGGTGTAACATTTCTAAGGTTTTCAGTCTAACTATTTTATTACATGACAATTTAGTGAAAATCATGTGATTATTTTAAAAGTAATTTAATTATATAAATTGAATTATTTAGTAAACTAAATAGGATTTGCACCTAGTTTTCTTAAAATATTAGATCAATTCATGTTGGCCTCAAATTTAGATTTTTGGACTTAGTAAACGAAATTAAAGATTTGGACTTAGCTTATGGGCTGAATTATTACTGGGTTAAACTCGTGTGGGCTGAATTAAAAGATTAATTGGGATAATAATATATGTTGTATATTTTATGCCGACTTAAAGTTGACAATTTTGATAATATTTGTATCAATTAAATGAGAATTTTGTATTTATAAATTGAATTTGTGGTGCGACTCTTTTAAGAAATAAATTAACCATAATTTAGAAAAATATTAGTGAAATAATAATTGATAAGATTGATGTAGATCTTGGCTACTTAGAAGTCACTACAAAAAAAAATTAATATTTTATAATAAAAATTAGTTACAAATATATTTTTATAACTACAAATTATCATTATATATATTATAATGACAAATATATAATTTTGTTGTTGCGTCCTCAGATTTCGATCATGTACATGTGAAGGTCAAAATGACCACTCGGATCCTTTGGATGCACCCAAACAAAACCCGTACAATATACAGATAATCTAATTAATTTTTTAGACTTAGTGGTGTGATCTGGGAGGTGGAGAGAGAGAGAATAACACACGAGAATTTATGTGAAAAATCTTTCCGTGAACAAAAGGAAAAAAAATCACAGGACTCTGGGTCCGAAACGATTTCACTATTCTTGAACGGGTTACAAGTGTTCAATTTTACAAAGGGGAAGGGAGCAGCTCAGAATTATAAGCGGGGGAATCTTGTCCCCTTCTTTATTCTTACTCTCTCTTAGATACTACTTGTAGTATATGTGTGTAGATATTAACAGTTCAATCTATAAGTGATGGCCAAGCCTCCTTTTTCAAGTGTTTAGATGTGGTATTTATAGTGGAGGATCTGCTCCTAAGATGAGCCCACGTGGCATTGGTGTATATAGGAAAGTCAACCACCAATTTTGCAGGTCCATCTTGTTGTGTCAAACACATTGTGTGTAATATTACTCTTGTAATGATCAGGCGTGCTTTATAGGTCATTATTTTCTATGAAGGTTACGTGTTGTAGAGAATATGTGCTTCTTGGGTTGGCCCTCTCGGTCGTCCTAGGTTTCTTTCTTTGGCCTAGCGTTGATGGAGTGTCAAAATAGTTCTCGTTAGTGAAAAGCCCTATTGGCTTTCATCAAGTTCGCGGACTCATAGAGCTAGATGTTCTCGGATTTTAATTGAGAGCTTGACCTGTGAAAAATCTTTGGGCTCTCAGAGTTGTGTCATTAGCTTCATATCTTTGGGGTTTTATTGGAGATATTGATCTCTTAAGGTGTCTTCGAGCCCCCTGGGTAGAGTTAGTCTCTCAAACTATTTTATCCATTTGGGCTTCTTGGGTCGCTGCCCATGTCCTTGGGCTTATAAGGCCAACTTAACCTCTTGAACCAAGTTCGGCTCTTGGGCCTCTTTGGTTATGGATGACTGTCCTCGGTCCTCTTGGGCCAATTTAAACTCTTCGCCAAATCAATCTCGTGGGCCTCTTGGACCGTGGCCTCTACTTTTGAGCCCTCTTTCTGGGCTCCGAGTATTGGGACCCATCATTTGTCACTAAATTTATAAAAATAAATATCATTTAATATAAAATAAAATAATTAAGAACAAATAAAAAAATAGGAGTTGCATCAATCAAGCCATCAAATAACCTTCCGGTATCCACTCACTTCGAGAATCTAAGAAGCTGCTTTCCTTTGAGTGCATCCCTAATAAACTACTCACTATTGAGTGCACCCTTATCCAACAAGTATGTCAGCCAAAGCACTGTCCTCTGATCAACACTCAATCCCCTCATCCACGCATCTGTATCCATTGCATCCTCCATCTTTCTCACCCTCATTAAAAGATTATTTATTTAAATGTAAGAGGATATATTGGAGAGCGAGTTTCACCAATCATTTGAACTCCCGTATTGTTCGTTGTGTTGCGTAAAATTCAAGATATCAGATATGGAGATTGGACTTATTTTAACTTGACCCATGAAAAAAAATCAGTTAATTTTTTAATTTATAAAATAATTTAAATCTATAGATGCATAAAAAATAACTAATAATAAATAAATAAATAAATTATCACTAATTATAAAAAAATATCCTAATACTTAAAAAAAATTAAACAATCTTTTTTTTTGTTTTTATTAATAAAATTTTAAACCATTTGCGACGCCCTCCATGCTCCTCGGCATTCGAAAAAAATATATCATCATTTCAATACCACGTATAATATTTTGATATTTGAAGTTGAACATTTTGATACAAAATTGATAAAAGTTATTAATTATAAAATTAAATTATATCAATAAATTTTTAAAATTAATATTATATAGTTAGATCAATACTGATTTCTTGAGATGGCTTATTTAAATTACTAAAATAAAAAAAAATCCATCTATCAAATTATTTTCTGATAATAATAATAATAATAATAATAATAATAAACAATCAACAAACGAATTGCAGAGGAAGAGAAAGAGAGAGTCATCTTGAGAATTTTTCAAACCCTTCCTCCAAACACCTCTCAGCAGCTTCTCTCCCAAGATCTCTTCCTCCCTCGGCTCCTTCCCAACCTCCCTTAGCTGCCAAACAACGAACCCTCGATCTTCCTTCCAACTGATTCTCCCTCGTTACCGCATCCAATTCGGCGTATATCATAAAAAAATTGATTCCCTCTCTGCCGCCTAACCGGTTACCAACCTTTCCCCTCTTGGTTGTCCTAACTGTATTCGATATCTCCATCCCCATGGCCGACAAGCAGATTCTTCCCAAACCGGTCAAGGATCCCAGGCGTTGTAGTGTGCAAGATTTCACTAGCACAGGATGATGACCCAACTCAAAAAATAGCTAAACTTGAATCCATCCAAAATTTAAATCTAGAACGTATCAATATTTATATTTATTGACATTATTGATTGATTTTTAATATAAT
This sequence comes from Nepenthes gracilis, assembly GCA_033239525.1. Taxonomy (NCBI): domain Eukaryota; kingdom Viridiplantae; phylum Streptophyta; class Magnoliopsida; order Caryophyllales; family Nepenthaceae; genus Nepenthes; species Nepenthes gracilis. The sequence continues at coordinate 95,827 of BSYO01000014.1, read as the reverse complement.
ATTATCTCTTTTATTGGGAGGCCAAAAATATTATTACATGGTGACTCATGAATGATGTTGGGACGGCTATATTTAATGGATCATAGCATCAATAATGATTGATCGATGACAATACAAAATTAATGGCATTTGGGCCTATGAATAAGAGTGACAAAGTTGTTGTCCGATTACACCTCACTACTATCACTGCTCAACGCGTTGCACATATTTAATTTTTTTTT
>BSYO01000014.1:0-95506 GCA_033239525.1 Nepenthes gracilis | reverse complement strand
ATTATATAAATATATATATTTATTTATTTTTGGCTGGATATCAGATAATTTTACCATAACCTTATTTTTTAAAATTTTTTCAGAGATAAAAATAGAAGTGTAATCCTTTTTAGATTTTTTAAATTTATTACAGCTTATTTATGTCATTTATATATATAAAAATTAAAATATTATTTTTAATATAATTTTACCATTTTAATATATAAAAAATTAAATAGCATACTGATTTAATCATTTTTAAAATTTTAATTTTATTTTTTTTAAAAAAGGGAGAATAAAATTATATATTAATTAAAATAATAATAAAAAATAAATGTTGACTATATTGCCATCTTATTTTTAACTCTCTTACTTTTTCTCGCACCATCTTAGCAAAGTGAGCAATTCAAGTTGAGGCAGCCAAATTGCGAATAATCAAATCGTTGAATACAGTAAGAAAGAGCATGAATTATAACGATGATTAGTTTATTAAATTATTAAATAAAAACATGCACAGCTCTTTTTCTCACAGAAACACCACTTTAAATTAAACATGACACAGCTTATTACGTATAAATGATTATGAACATCAACACATGAGTTTCAAATCTAAGTGCACGAGTTTTAAATCTAAGCGACAGTTTCAAGGCCTTTTAACTATGGTTACGTATATAATAATTTTTTTTAAAATTTTTTAAAACATTAAAAATGTTAAAATAAATATATCATAAATAAAATTAAAAATAAAAATTTTCATCATATTTTTATGTTTGAAAAAATTGAATCGCAGCATTTAGAATTATTAATTAATAACTGGAGTAACAATTAAAAAAATCTTTAATTTTTAATAGGAAAATTTATCATTTTTAATATAATTATTTAAATTATAATTATTAGAAAATATTAATATTAAAAATATGGCAAAAAATAAAATAACTGGCCATCTATCAGTCAAATAATTATTCATTATTTTTTATTTTATTGAATAATTTTATTATATATTTTACCCATTTGTAACAGCTCATTATTATTTAAAAAATCAAAAAACTCTCATAAATAAAAAAACAAATAACTTCCAATGTGAAGGTAAACATTAGTGCAGCATGTCGTTTGTTTTTTTTTATTTGTGGATTATCAATTTAAATTACAAAAGCAATACCTTTATAATATATATATATATATATATATATACCAAATATCACAAAATAAAAAAAAATTTACTTAATCATTCATCTGAAAAGCAAAGAGCCTTAGTCTTTTTTTCTCTTTTTTAATTTTCGGATTTTGTGTCAGGCATATCACATGGTTCGCCTTGTTGTATTATTGCTCTGTGCTCCACCTTGTCGCAGTATTGCTCCGTACTCCACCACGCTGCATTGTCGCTGCTCCGTACTACACCTTGCTGCTCTGTACTGCACATATTTGGATTTTTTCAATGCATATTCGATATTGATGTCAGACGGGAATTAAATATTCATAAAAAAAATTAGTCAGACGCTTATTTATAATTTATTTTTTATTTATAAAATTTATTTTAATTTTTGTTTAATATTTAAAAATATTTAATAATAATATACGCCCTCTATTTAATTATAAATAAATAAAGTATATTATAAAGCTAATAGATAAAATATAAAATAATTAATAATTATATATTTGAGATATACAGGTGTTGAGTATTTTTTTATTTTTTACAATATTTTTAATATTAAATTTTTCTTTCTATTATTTTAACGATTAATAATAACTATTTTATTTTTATATAACTTGTCACGTAATACTAGCATGATATTTAGTTAAGCTACTAAAAAAATTATACATGTAAAATACATAATATATATATATATATATATATATATTATTAGAAAGATTAATTTTTCAAAGAAATCATTTATTTAATTTTTTTTTAATTTTAACTATTATCGTTATTTGCTATATAACATAATTATTTTTATACATATTTTTTTAACTTTTACACTGAGTGTCAGGTAACTTTATCACAACCTTGTTTTTAAAAAAATATTTAGAGAAATGAAAAACTATAATCCTTCTTAGATTTTATAATTATTGCAGTTTATTTGTGATATATATATATATATATATATAAAATATTATTTTTAATATAATGTCAAAATTTTATTGTATAAAACATTAGATAGCATATTTATTATATCATTAAAAAAACTTTTATATCTTTTTAAAAGGAGAATAAAACTATATATCAATTAAAATATCAACTATATTGTTATCCTATCTTATTTATTTCGATTTATGTGATTTTAACTATTATTACCATTTTATATATAATATAATTATTTTTATTTTTTTATTTTTTTACTATCAAAATTTTATCATAACTTTATTTTTTAATTTTTTAGAAAAACAAAATATAGTACTTTTATAATCTTATTATTATTATTGCAATTTTTTATTTGTCTCAATTAATTTCATATATATTTTAATTAAAAAAAATTAATTAGATATAATAAATTTGAACACCATCTTTTATTATATAAAATTAGATCCAAATATTTCGAATTTTGGAATAAAAGAAAAATTAAAATAAAATATATAATATATATATATATATATATATTATTAGAAACGACAAAAAAAGGAAAAAAAAAGAAAGAGATAAGATTGGATCGGGAAGAGAGGAAGAAAGAGGAGAGAGGGGGGATTGGGGTTTCGTCTGTGGAGGAGGAAGAAGGAGAAGGGAGTGAGGCGGCCGTTCGACGACTGCCGGCGACGGTGATGAGCGGCGAGGGCGTCACGGCGCTGGTGGTGGTCGGCGACAGCTGGTGGTCAACGGTGGCGCGCGGTGTGGGTGTGCGAGGAGAACGACGGCGGTCGTGGAGGAGACGGCGGCGCCGTAACGGCGCTGGTGCCGGCTGGTGGTGCCGGGAGGCCGCCGATGGCCGCCAGGCGGCGGCGGAGTCGGCAGAGGGCCGTGTGGGAGGAGAGAGGAAGGGTCGCGCGAGGAGAGAGAGAACGGCTCGGAGATGACGGGCCGAAAGGGCCGGTGGGCGCGGGCGGACCGATGGTGGTTCGCCGGTGACCGGCGACGGCCGTGGTGGCAACGGCTTGCATCAGAAGGGAGAGCGCAGGAGTGGCGCTACAGAGCTGCACTATAGAGAGAAAGGGCCTTTTCGCACTTCGACATCCTTTCATCGATCTACAAAGATTATGCCTGCAAAGATTCCAAACTCCCTTCTTAAAAATTTAATTTCTGATATATTTTGGATATTATTTTGAAATTTTTATTTTGACTAACATAAATTTATTTTTGGTATACTCATTTATTTATTCCTGCATGTGTTTAATCATCGGATGTTTTGGGGTTGTTGACCTGTTTTTATGATTTTGAAAATTTTGATATTTTTCTCGAAAGTTCAATAATTTATCGGATCAGATATTTTTAAATTAATATATTTATATATATATAAAATGATGAGCATGTAACTTTGTTGGCCGCGTACGAACGTGTCGGGCCATGTGGTCACTACATTTGGATTTGGATTATTGGACTTTGGCTGCTCCTTTATTTAGAAATTCCTTTCTCCTAGGGAAAGTCTTGAAAGAATGACCCTTCCCATTTGGACAATTTGATTTGACATTAGAATATATTCTGACGTCCTAATATATCCGACAAACTTGAGGGAATGCACTCAAAGCCGCGGTGGTAAAATATAATAAAAACCTTATCTATGGGTACAAAGATATGAATTTTGGCATTACACGGATTATGTGAACCCTTCCTCAAGTTAGTCTTTAAATAATTAGAACCCGATTTGGTGTATAATTTGTATTTTTGCATTGATTGGAATTGGACTTTGATTTGGATATGGATTTTTGGACTTTGATTTGAGTTTCGCCCGGTTGCCTATAATTGGGATTGGTATATGATAAAATGATTTTGATTATATGTTTTGATCCGACCTTTGGAATATTCGTCGTGGTGTCTGCATCACACGCTATTAGATCATCCTATCGGATTTTGCCTCGAATCACAAGTCGATCGAGCATTGGATTGGACTTGGACTGGACTCCTGACGTAATCGACATCGGTTTTGGAATTAGTTCGTATCACCTCTATTTTGGTTATATATATGTTTATATATATATATATATGTCCCGATTTATTATTTTGAAAATTTGGACATTTATTTGGATTTGGACATTTGATTTTACGAGACTACCATTGAATTTTGAAATTTGGATCTTGATTTTGGTTGGAATTATCTTATCTACGCGATTTGGATTTATTTTAAAATTTGATCGATTTTTATCCATCGACCTCTCATATGATTTATTGGACTCATTTTGACTAAATATGATACTTGTTGTGCATTATGCTCATTTTCTCCTGCTTTGTCCCTTCGTAGTAGAGGTTCGGATGCAAAGACAAGAAAGACGTGATCTTCGATATTCATCCGATTTGGTGAGTTTATTATTATGGTTCATATTGGATATTTGATATATTTTGGATTATGGAATTTTTCGGATATGAGCTTATTGCTATATTTTGGGAATAGTTGAATAATATGTTATATTTAATTATGATTTTTGGGTCGGATTATTACCTCCCTTACGATTATCAGAAAGAGTCACATTTATATTGTTCGGATGGTTATTCAAGAGGTCATGTGAGAATTTTAATTTTGTTGAGTGTATATTTTGGTTTACACCCGAATTTTGGGACTTAGTATTATTTGTTTAAAATTATTTGGGATTTTAGATTTTAGAAATTATAATTAATCATTTAAATTAACTCTGGTTCATGATGTAAGGTACTAGAAAAGTCGTAGGAGAGATACTTTGGGTTATTTTGGATAAATAATTTGTCAATATTTGGATATAGTAAGTATTACCTTTGGTTGATAATAGAAAATTTGAGTTGTGAAGATTTGGGTTTGAATCAAGGTCGAATTGTAGGAGTTTGAGTTTGGATTGGAATGATGATCATCTGATGATGATGAGTCGCACAAGCGTCGTAATGTATGGTTTGATATAGAAGTTGAATTAGAATTTTGTTTGGTTTCTGCAAATATGTGGAGATTTTGTTGGAATTTGCAATTTTGAAAGAGTAGTAGTCTGAAATTGGAGCTGGTCCGAAATCTCGCGGAGTAGAAGGAGATTTTGATCGGCAGAGGGTAGGTGATAAAGTTAGTCGACTCGAAATCTCGCGGGGTAGAAGGAGATTTTTGCCTGACAGAAAGGTTAGCGGTGAAAGCAGAGATGAATGAAGATTCTTCATGATTGGATGCCGCAAATAAAGATGAAGAAGTTCAAGTAAAAATCAACTCGTTTCTCCTTGCTAGAAGACAGGACGATGAAGTGCAAGTCTGATTTCGTTGGCATTTATACCGATCGTGGAAGTCCTGGGTTATAGTTGAGCAAGAGAAAGACTAAAGATTGTTCATTCCCACTCATTGCTGTGATCAGGTGGATAGTCGTCCCTGTAAATCTTTCATCGCCAAGAATCAAGGACAAAGAGTTCGTGGTTTGATATCCTAAAGCAATGCTCAGGAAGATGTTGAAGAATTTGAAAGATTTGTTAAAGCATGATGGTAGCTGAGGACTTCAAGATTCAATCAGGAAGTAGTTGGTGTCATTTAGACGCTAAATTTATAACGAAGAGCTGGATCATACCCTATTGATCAAGTAGGAGTAGTTTCAGGAGAAGCGTTTCCAGAAGAAATCAGAACATTGGAGTCAAGACTCGAATGATGGATTTGTTTATCATTCAGAGGACAAGTTAAAAGAAACTCAGGTGAAACAAAGTCTTCTTTCTGAAGTTTGAGTTTGCAAGATCAGCTTACGAGTTTAGCGAGAAGAAGTTCGCGAGATGAGTTTTCTTCTTCGCCGAATGGAGCCTCGCTTCATTCAAGCGATAGGCCATTTGTTAAGAGATCGCTCAAATTTTTGGCGTCCGGATCCGTATGTCCCGGAGAAGACTTTGATGGTCTGCGGAAGCATTTACATTCATGCTTATGGCCTATGAAGTTAGAGATGGATCCTTTGTTGTGGAAGATTGTTTCGGTAAATCAATCCCATTTTACATTTTGGGTTATGGATCCTTAGAGTTCCAAGGAAGAATCAGTAAGAAGGCTTAAAGGGTGATTTTCAGCGCCACAAGCGAGTTATCTGTTAAGAGTTGAGTGCTAAGCATACGTGGCACATATGGTCACATCTGGGAGCTATTCCGTAACCATTGAAGATATTTTGATCATCTCCGAACTTAAAAATGTTCTTGCAGGGAATTCGACTAGATTGTTCCTAGATTAGAAGATCAAGTTTGTTATCGATGTTGTGCATGGATTTAAAGCTATTTCGAAGGCTCCATATGGGGTAGTCTTGTCTGAGTTGAAGAAATTGAGACAACAATTTGAGAAGGGTTTTGTTCGGCCAAGTGTCTTGACATGGAGTGCTTCAATATTCTCTGGTGAATAAAATTGGATTGATAGATCTATGTTTGGATTATTTGGGAATTGGATATGTATCAGTTTTCATCGATCGAGGATTTGTTGAATCCATTTGAAGAAATTTGGGTTTTCTCTAATATCAAATTATGTTTGAGGTATCCTTAATTGATGATTTAGTCAGAGGATGTGCATAAGATAGCTTTTAGGTCAATGTGTGGCCATTACAAATTTTTGATGGTGCTTTTGGGTTGTCAATTGTTTTAACGTCTTTTATGGATATTATCGATTTGATTTTTGACCGTATTTGGGATAGTTATGATGACTTGTTAATGATGTTCTAATCTGTTTAAAGAATTTTGGGGATTGTAAATTATGGTTGGAGAATGGTCATCTTGAGTCATAATGCTTCTTAGGATGATATTTGATAATCTGAAAAAAATGGGAGCTGTGGTGAATTGGAAAAGACCGGCTAAGGTCTCGGGAGTGCAGAGTTATCTTGGATCTAGTTGGTTATGATGGGAGATTCATTAACATTTCTCAAAAAATTTTAGTGTCATAGTGCCCTTGGAATAGAAGTGATCAGTATTTAATTAAAGTGATGCTGGTGAGGAAAGTTTTCGGTAATTGAAGATTAGATTGTTATCGGTGTCAATTTTGTCAATTCCTGATGGATCAGAAAGTTTGGCAGCGTTCAGTAATGCTCCTAAGAAAGATTTCGATATATATGGATTTAGTATGGTTAGGCGCGTTATTCAAAAAAAAAAAAGTCCAAGATGCGACACCGTTTGGAGGATTTTTGTGTGAAGTGCTATGTCGAAGATGCCAATGGGAAGGCTAGTCCAGAAGAATTTCCTCTTTGCTGCTAGGATTGGATTCTGAACGAAATTTCTATCTGTGGGAGAAACTTTTGAGAAGATCAGAAATGAAGTCCTTTTGGATGAGCTACATTAAAGTTGAAAGTGATTGAGCAGCAATTCGCATTCAGAATTTGCTTTCAATTGCACGTTTGAGAGGAGGCATGTTCACAAGAATTCTCTCGTTTGAATATCGTTGATTGGATGGAAATTCGGAAGCAAATGAAGTTATTAGCAGCTATATTGAGTTTGGATTTGTCTAAGTTCGATGGGAACGTCAAGATTCTCCACTCATGAGTGGAGAGAATTTTGATGGCGATTGATTATGTGTCGAGGCTTGTAGGCAAAATATAAAGCGTGAGATCAGTAGCCGTGGTGGCAAGGTATATCCGCGTTTCTAAAGATGAAGTCAAGCGTAAGAAGAAGTCTCGAGATTTGTGTTTGTGTCCGCCTCGGATGACTAAAAGATTGGTAGCAATTGGACGATGATGGATGAGTTGATGGAGTCGTCAAATCACCGATCGGGATGTCGCTCCCTAGATTCGTGTTGGCATGTTGTCAAGATGAGAAGATTGTAAGATATTCTCGATTCCGAAACTTCGATTTTGATTGAGGCAAATAATAAATCGTAGTAATACAATAAGTGTAGACTTTTGGCTATTTGTCATAAGATAATTTGATGCTTCAAGTAGGAGATTGAATTTGCAGTCCGATTTGAAGTTCGATGTGGATGGTCAGATGTTTATGGAAGCATCTTGAAGAGAAGAATTTTGATTTGGAGGTCATCGGGTTATTTGAAGATAAGATTCGTCGGAATCTTCCAAGTTTCGGTAGGTCGGAGAGGCGGTCTGCATGTTGGCCTTAACTCTGAATTTGATGTATGGACATGCTATGCCTTATGTGATTTATATGAGAAATATGTGAATAATCATTCGAATGTGCTTGGATCGGAATCGTCATCCATCGATTTGAAATTTGCGTTGTATTAAAGTTTCAATTTGAATTTTGGAATAGAAGGGACCTACTATTTCTGATCAAATTTTGAATAATCACCAATCGATGAAGTGATCCGGTAAGAAATGAAGATAAATCGAAAAATATCTCATTATACGATATTTGATATTAATTAAAATCGTAAATTTCGAGGTCGAAATTTTTTGTAAGGAGGGAGAATGTAATATCCCGAATTTTATTCGACCAATTTAATTTCAATCGCGATTTGGGTATTTTTATTTAAAAAATTAATTAGATATTGTGAAATTTGCTGACATTTGGATCACGTTGGGCCCCGTCACAATGCGCCTGATTGTCTAAATATGGATTCTTGATTTTAAAATAAAAGAAAAATTAAAATAAAATATATAATAATAATATGTATATGTATATATGTATATATATATTATTAGGAAACGAAAAAAAAAGGAAAAAAAAAAAGAAAGAGATAAGATTGGATCGGGGAGAGAGGGAGAAAGAGGAGAGAGGGGGGATTGGGGTTTCGTCTATGGGGGAGGAAGAAGGAGAAGGGAGTGAGGCCGCCGTTCGACGACTGCCGGCGACGGTGATGAGCGGCGAGGGCGGCACGGCGCTGGTGGTGGTCGGCGACGGCCTGTGGTGGTCGACGGTGGCGCGCGGTGTGGGTGTGCGAGGAGAACGACGACGAAGTCGTGGGAGGAGACGGCGGCCGTGTAACGGCGCTGGTGCCGGCTGGGTGGTGCCGAGGAGGCCGTCGATGGCCAGGCCAGCGGAGCGGCGGCGGCGGAGCTGCCGGCAGAGGGCCGTGTGCGGAGGAGAGAGGAAGGGTCGCGCGGAGGAGAGAGAGAACGGCTCTCGGAGAGGACGGCTGAGCAGCGGTGACGGCGGTGACCGATGGTGGTTCGCCGGTGACCGGCGACGGCCGTGGTGGCAACGGCTTGCAGCAGAAGCTGCGCAGGAAGGGAGAGCGCAGGGAGTGGCGCGGCAGCGCGCACGACGGAGAGAGAAATGTTCGCACTTTGACATCCTTTTCTTCAGATCTACAAAGATTTATGCGCCGCGCAAAGATCCCAAAACTCCTCTTTTGGCCTAATTTAATTTCTAATATATTTTGGATATTGTTTAAATTTTACTAACACGTATTTTCGCTGGCCCATTTATTTATTCCTCACGACGCGTAGTTTATCTGGATGTTTTGATTTGTTAACCAGGTTTTATGATTTTCAAGAAATTTGATATTTTTCTGAAAGTCCAATAATTTATCGGACATCAGATATTTTTAAATTAACATATTTGTAAAAAAAAACGAGCATTTAAACTTTGTGCGGTCAGGCATGTGATCGGGTTGTCGCACTACTACATTTTGATTTGGATTATTGACTTCCTGGCCACTCCCCTAATTTTGAGATTTATTTAAAAATCCTTTCCACGGCAGGAAAGGTTTGGAGAATGACCCTTCCCATTCGGACACCTGATTTGACCTTTAAATATATTCCCACGTCCTAATATATCCGACAAACTCGACGAACGCACTCGGTGGCAAAATATAGTGAGTGAACCTTATTTAAACATACTGGATTTTGGCTTTTTTTTTTGGGATTACAGAATCTTCCCGCCCTTCGGACGGACTGACTCGATCGACATCGGTTTTGGAATTGGTTCGGATCACCTCTGTTTTGGTTATATATATGTTTATATATATATATATATATGTCGACGACGACTATTTTGAAAATTTGACATTTATTTGGATTTGATATTTGATTTGAAAAGACGGTATCACCATCAATTTTAAAATTTGGATCTTGGATTTTACTTGGAATTATCTTATCTACGATTTGGATTTATTTTGAAATTTGATTGGATTTTTATCCATCGACCTCTCATCCGATTTATCGGACCATTTCGATTAAATACGATACTTCACGAGACTTCATTTTTCCTGTTTTGTCCCTTCCAGAGCAGAGGTTCTGGATGCAAAGATGTAAGAAAAGACGCGATCGGTCGATATTCGTCCGATTTGTGCTAAGTTTATTATGGTTCATATCGGATATTTGATATATTTGGACATGGAATTTGTCGGACATGAGCTTATCGCTATATTTTTAATAGTTAAATAATATGTTATGCTTAATTATGATTTTTGTAATTGATTATTACCTCCTTTACGATTATCAGAAAATATGTCACATTTATATTGTTCGGATGGTTATTCGGCTACGCCATTTTAATTATTTGAGTGTATATTTTTGGTTTTTACACCCGAATTTGGGGACTTATTATTTGTTTAAAATTATTTGAAATTTTAGATTTTAAAATTATAATTAATCATTTAAATCGACATACTTGCCTTCGGGTTCGATATCGTAATTTATTTGTCTCAATTATATATATATAAATTAAAATATTATTTTTAATATAACACCATCTTTTTATTATATAAAAAAAATTAGATAGGATATTTAATTGACCATTTTTAAAACTTTAATTATATATATACATATATTTTTTTAAAAAAGATTAATTAAAATAAAAATAAAAAAATAAATATCGATTATATTATCTTTCTGTCCTCAACTCTCTTGCTTCTCTCACATAATCTTAACAAATGAGCAACTTAAGTCGAGGCAGTCAAATTACGAACCATCAAATCGTGTGGCTTGCAAGCAGTTACTCAATCAAAAATTAAAAAAAAAATACAGATATTAAAAAATTAAAAATTAAAAAAGTACAGTACTTCGTTTTTCGATAAATAATTAACTATATATTTTTTCCATATTTTAATATATAAAAAAAGTTCATAAAAATATTGTCTTCGCCAAAAAAGCTTATGTTTAGAAGTTGAAAATTAAAAACGGGAAGAAAATATTGCTTTAATTATTAAATGTACTGCTCCTGCATATCCTAAGTCCTAAATAAATGCTTTATATATCTTGAATTTCCTCTACATTGTTCATGTATGTTTTATAGCTATAATAAAATGATAAAATTTCATAAAACTATCCAGATTTCCTATATTTTTTTAAAAGTACAGCCCTTTCATATTTAAAATTACATGCTATAAATTTTTACATATTTAAAATTTTATAATTAAGTTATGCATAAATTATAAAATTTTACATGCTAAATATTACAAAATTAAGAGAGAATACATGAAATTATTTATATTTACGTAGTATTACATGTCACTATTAAGAATTAACGATGATATATTAAATCATATTTTAGCGTATCGCATTTAAATACTTTACTTATTTTACGTATACTAAATTTAAAAGCTGATTTTCTATAATAATGTTTATATATGCATTAAAATCATATTTAAATACTCTTATATGTCCTTAATTTAAGATATATATTACTGCATGTCTTAAAATTTTATAAATTTATGCTTGCATACTTATAACTGATATGAGATGATGAAAATTTTTTATTATACTAATTTTCTTGTAATTTCAGTAATAATTACTCCAACATATCTATACATTTTGCACCATCTTTCCTACATATATTAAGTCAATTTTTTTCATTATAAAAAAATATAAATGATATGCTTTGGATTGAGTAGAGTATTTATTTTACAAAATTGATAAAATATATTTTGACATTATACTAAAAATTAGGACTCAAATCTATCATTAGTGAGTTGAAGGCAACATTCAACCTCATCCACAGGGTCATACATATAACAATCGACATACAGATTTTAAATAATAGTATATGATATTTAGTTATGGGAAACATATATATGTTAAGTTTTAATTATTAACTCATTTAATGGTAAGGTAATCATTAACCCTTGTTTCCTAAGTTTTGTATAATTTAATCATATTTTAGATGATGCATAATTTCAAAGAAAAAAAATTGATCAGCTTCAAATTATGCATGACATATTTATAAAATTATTTTATTATTTTTTAAAATTCTAATCATATCACATTCCAATAATTTTTAAATGTATATACATTCAATTATAAAAATTTATATTTTGATGAATAATTTACTTACTGTTATTTTAATTTTTAATAACCTTTAAAATTATAGGGCTTGGGATATACTAGCAGCTAGTTGGAATGAAATGAAGGGTGTTCTGGAGTGGTTTTAGGATTTTATATGTTAGTTTTGTAATATTCTTAAATCAAAATAAAATTTGTAATCAGTTTCAGATTATTTAGATTCTATTAGATTCGATTCATTTCGTTATATTATACTAGTAATTAAGTTAATTTTAATTTTGTCCAAAACACTATAAATTAATCCCACTGAATGTAATTAGCTATTATTTGTATACAGTTTTAGTTAATTATTATTAAAGAAAATTATATGAAGTGTAATATTTATCTGCGTAATAAAAATTATTTCAATTTTAAATTATATTTTTAAATTCTGATTATTTGAAAACATAAATTTTAAATATTTATGATTATAAATCATTATGATAAAATATTAGTTGTAATATCCAAATATTTTTTTAGAATCAAATTGATAAATTAGTTTCAATAATTAGTTTTAATTACTGTTAGGATTAAAAATCTGATCTTTGAGCCTAATAAATTAAATGAATTAATAGATTGGGCCTGAATATTTCGACCGTTAATTAAAATTTAGATTAAATAGTGAATTAATCATTCGTTGACGAAGTGTGTATATATATATGAATAAATAAAATATTAGAAATTTATATTAAGGTCTTAAATAGAGGTGATTAGATAACTAACTAAATAATAAATATTTTAAAGAGAAAAAATAAATATACATAAATAAATATATTAAAAAAATATACTAATAAATAATAATAATAATAATAATAATAATAAATATATTAATTAATAATAAATGATAATAATAAATGGGGTCAAATATATATTAATAAACATTAATAATAATTAGAAATAAATAATAATTATAGTTGTTAATAAACATTATATTCTGTAGAATCTATAGGTCAGATTTTACGCTATCCAGATTCAGTGAAATCCATTATATTATTGTTGTTGATGTTCAAATCGTCATACGACATTCTGATTGTAATCTCCACTTATTAGTGATATCGAATTCTAGGGGATTGCCGCTAGTTTATTGGTATTCTTAAATGATGCATTTATGATGCACTTATTAGTGACATTCAGATCGTTCAAATGTCTTATTGTTGTTGATGTGATGATGCATTTATGATGATTATGGATCGTGTCTTAAATGATATTATAAAATTTATTAAAGTTATTTGATGACGCGTAATTGATGATTTTTGGATGACTTGAGATTTTCACCGTGATGGTTTGGGTCGGGTTCGGGGTCCGAGCTCGGGTCGTTACAACTAATGGTATCAAAGAATTAAGGTTCTGTGAATAACACTTGGGTATTTTATGCCTTGACGATATTTGAGGATATTCGGTGATTAAATGAGATGTAAAGATTTATCAAGTTTGGGTAGAGAATGGTATATATTTTGAAGGACTTTTAAAGCTTGATATTTTGATTAGTTAAGTGATTCGAAAACTTAATATATTAGTGATTATTCTAAGTCGAGAAAAATTTTATGGCACTTCCTTGAGGATTTAGAAGATTGTTGACCATTTTTGCTCATAACATGTATCATATATTTTGGGTTTAAGATCGAGAATATTCTAGATTATTTAGAAATAGGTAGGCCAGAATATTAGAATAGGTCAGCTCATAGTACGAGCCTAGACTTGCGAGTCTTAGGCGTTAGATACACAAACTTCTATCGTTTAGTTATTTGGAAGAAGAAGACCACCAACATCTATTATTACGAATTTCGAAATCAGGCCATCATCTTTTTTAATGGATATGAGACAAAAGATTAGCAGATTTTTCGTAATTTAGGGCTATGTGTCGTGCATGGTCGTATGCCAAAGGAGAATATGCCAACTCCGTTCGATCGACGATAATCATAGAGTCAAGAAGAACTTCCACTATTCTCGATTCAGGATAGTTTCGACTTCAATTGTTGATGTGTTGCACATAGGCCGTATACAAAAATTTGAAATAAAATTATTTCGATAATTAAAAAAATAAAATAAAATAAAATTTAATTCGATGAAAGGATTGAAGGTTTAAGGATTCAAATTATTTCGATCAAAGTAAAATCATAGAAAATACTTTCGAAGACTGTACCAAAATTTTCGATGACGAAAATCTTTTAAGGGGGGAAGATTGTAATATCCCAAATATTTTGTACAGTAAAATCCGTAGTGACAAAAAAAGAGAGTTACAAAAATTCGGAGTCACCAAAATTCAGAGTAAATACAAATCCGAAGTGAATACAAAATCAGAGTTAATAAAAATTCAGAGTTACCAAAAAATCCGGAATCACGAAGAATTCTAAGCAATTTTGCATTAGAAGACTAAGGCAGGATAACTTTATGATATGACCCATCAGAAAGACATGTCAGAAATTAAAATTTTAATCTTCTGGCATGGGGCTAATGATGGGTATAGTCACCTGAGCGATTCAATATATAGGCCCATTAATTAAAACCCAACACGAATGACTTAGATAACCGCCATGGGGGAGGTTAGAAAAACTCTCGACAACTTTCACGTTTCATTTTGAATGAAACATACAATAACGAACCAGAAGTTAAAACGAATAAACGTGCTTAACCGAAGCAGTTATGAAATCGGATCAGTTATGAAACCGGAAAGTGACCTTTTATAAAGAGAATGTAATCATCCAATGAGAGGGGACTTGTTACGACCCGGGAACACAACGTACGCAGGTCAAAAATAAAATCAATAATAATATTTTTATCAACCATAATAACTCAACTAGGGTGTGACAATCATACACATGCAGGACCCAATATAAATAAAACCCGCACAAGATCTTATCGGATAAGAATCCGGACAAACATAATACACGACCTGCTAACCATTATCGCAAGGGAGGTATCCAAATTTACAACAACTCATCCACATAATACTATAACTTTAATATTTTACATACAATGATCAAGGCCATCATCCGGCCATAAATAATAACCATAACATATCCTCGAGATCAGAAATATACCAAATATAACATCTCCACTCGCCAAAAGGAATATCTGAGCCCGATCACGTCCGAGCTCCTGCAAGGGTATCCATGCCACTAGTCTGAAGGAATAAAACATGAAAACGTGAGTCTAGAGCTCAGCAAGTATCAATAATTATATAAAACGGTACACATAAATCAAGTAGGGATATCGCATAGAAATCACGTAAAATAAAACACAATGTCCGTGAAATCCCTGAAAATCAATGAGATGTCTCGTATTAAATCGTCCGTCCAGATAACTCGTCCCTCCGGACAAAATCATATAAATCACAATCCGTAAAAAATGGCATTTTATATCATATCATATGATCCGAGATCACATTATATAATCGCACCGGCCACCACATCCGCAGAGGACACATACCGCCGTCCTGATCTAAAACTCATAATGTAGAAATCAAGAGAAAACCGTCTAAAATATAAATCAAAACACGCTCCGGTTTATCATATCAAAGACGTTTTACATTCCTATCGCCCATTCATGGGCCAAACCACGTATCTCAAATCACAGTACACCCAAATACGTGCAGAAATACAAAGCATGCACGAAATCGGAGAATCGAAGATCAATGATACCAACTTGAGGAAGGGTTACCCTCGTCCGGTAACCATGGCTATATCGGTTACGAATTAGGCCAGTAGCTCAAGGCCATCAATGTACTCTGTCTCCCATAAATTAAAAATTTGCTCACTATGTTTTACCACCCGCGGCTTTGGGTGTAATATCAAGTTTTAGTTATATATTAGGACGTCCGAATACATTAGTTTTTCGTCAATTCCTTACGATGGTTTTCAATTAAATACACAGTGGGGCAGGTTAGCTACAAAATGTCTCAACCTTCCTTCCGGCAGAAGTAGCCTTAACCTTCCTTCCGGCGGAAGTAGCTTATCATATACGTCCCCGTCGGGACTAAACCTCCCCGTCGGGAGCGGTACCAAATATCTCGTACCTCGGATCACATAAACGACCCCTCGGGTCTCTGACTGCCATGGTCCCGTAGTGATCCCGCCCCCGGCAGCATGCATGGTTAGTGCAAGGTCTGGTTCATGGTTCCACAATATACGGATACACAAACATACATATAGATTGTCCGGGTGTCCAAAATCTCTCCAAATTATAAATACTAGTACAAAACCACCGCACAACCGATAAAATATACATGCATGTACACAATTGATAAATTAGGGGTATATAAAAATACATGCATGCTAGTAAAATCTCCCACAAAGAGTCAAAATACATCGAAAATTAAATCGCATTAAAGAATAGGGTTAGAGGATACTTGTTTTAACATTATACTCCAGCAGATCTCAAGAAAGGATGTCTCAAGCACCCCAATCGGGCCTTTCTCTCCCGCCTCCCGTGCCGCCTCTCCTCCTCGCGCCCTTCTTCTCTCCTCCGTGTGGGCCTTTGCTGTGGGCCGCCTCCGCGCGCCGATCGACCACCGACCTCACGTGGCTGCTTACGGCACCACCCAGCCCGGCGCCGGCGACAAAACCGCTGCGTTGTCGTCTCCTCTCTCCCATCGAACGACTTCGCCGTCCTCTCTCTCCCCTCGCACTGCTCGCACTACCACCGCACGCCGCAGCCTCCACTCACCACGGCGACCACCGATGTCGCAACGACCACCTCGAACGGCCGCCGTCAACTCTTCCAGCACCGATTTCCTCACCCAGCGCAACCGCCGCCTCAACACGCAACTACCGCAACAATTCGCGGCCACACCCACAACCACCATCGACCGCCATTCACCTGCAACGCCGCCGCCGCCACCCTCTTCCTCCTTCTCCCTTCCCCTCTTCCTCCTCCTTCTTCTTCGCGCTCGAACCCTAGCTGCTTTTTCTCCCTCTCTCTCCTCTTCTCTCTCCCCGACTCTCTCTCTGCATCTTCTTTTTCCCCAACCTTTTTCTTTTTCTTCTCTTTTTTTCCTATTCTTAATATTATTATTATTATTATTATTATTATTATTATTATATATTTCTTTTATTTCAAATTCCAAATCGCATTCCAAACAATAGCACAGGCGCTCCTTGGGCGCCGCCCCAAAATCCCGATCACTCCTCAAAATTTTAGAATATTTTAATTTACTTTCACCACGTCCGAAATACCCAAAATCACAATTAATATTAAAATAATCAAATCAGAATCCGAAATATTACAGGACTTTTCACTCTCACACTCTCTTTGAAATATTCTTACTTGAAAGAAAAATAATTAGATCTCTTTTATTTTATTCAAAAAGGCCCGATTGGGATTGAAGACGGAGAGCTATAAGTGATCTAACCCTTGGCCCTTTGACTATCTGCTTTCTTTTCTTGTCTACGAGTCTTGGGTTAAAGAACCAACGAGAATGATTATCTTCAATAAATCAGACCAAGAATAAATAAATGTATATAAATACTAAAATATGATTTTCTATATAATGCCACCTTTTTATTATACAAAAAATTAAATAGCATATTTATTTGATCATTCTTAAAATTTTAATTTTATATTTTTTTGAAAAAGAGAACAAAACTATATGTCAATTAAAATTAAAATAAAAAATAAATATTGATTATATTATCATTGTATATTTTAACTCTATTGCTTTCTCTCGCACAATCTTGACAAAGCAAGCATCTCAAGCCGGGGGAGTAAAATTGTGACAATGAAATCGTTTGGTTTGAGAGCAGTTAAAAATATTATGAATCTTCATAGTAATTGATTTAATAAATCATCTTTATCTTGGTTAGAAAAATATATATATAATATTTTAAAAATATTATTGGTATTTAAATATTTTCCACCATGACATCGCTTTAAATTAAATATTTAAATAATTTATCATGTGTAGATGATAAGATTCTATTAATACATAACCAATTTTTATCAAAATTATGCACATTAATTTTTTATTTTTTATCATGTACACAATATTTTTTTATTTTTTTAAAACATTAAAATGTTAAAATAAGCATATTATAAATAAAACTAAAAATAATTTTTTTCACATTTTTTATTTTTAGAAAAATAAAATCACAGCCTTTAAAATTTTTAATGTAATAAAAGGAATTACTTTAAAAAAAATTCTTGAATTTTTTATAGAAAAAATTCAGAATTTATAATATAAATAGTAATTATTAATTATTTTAATTGTTATTACTTGAAAATATTAATATTAAAAATATGGCAGAAAATAAAAAAAAATAACCGACCACCTATCAATCGAATAATTATTCATTATTTTTTATTTTATCCATTAGTTTTATTATATATTTTACTTATTTATAGCTCAATAAACAGCTCATTATTATTTAAAAAAATTAAATAAGTTTAATAAATAAATAATAAATAATAATAACTAATGAGTGTCAAATATTATTTTGTATTATTTTATATGAATATTTAGGGAAAGAAAAATTATCCAAAGTGAATATTTATTAGGAGATTTAAAATATTAAATACAAAGCAATCATGAGAGCAAGGGCCGTTGCTCGAATTCTTATTTCTTGATGCACATATTTTAAAATTCTTGAACTATTTTTAAGTAAAACTTATATTAAAAAATAGTCAAAAAAATTACAAAACATGTAATTTATAATGTAAGATCCCGCATTCTGCAAGGGCGGGCCATTGTAAACTGACCTAAACGGGATCTTCATAATACTCGAGTAATCATGGCCAAATAATCATGACAATAAAAAAACAGGAGAAATAAAAATATCTGATATTCTATCAAAGAAAAATAAATACGGTACTTTATTTTTCAATAAATAATTAACTATATTATTTTTTCATATTTTAAAGTATAAAAATATGTTTAAAATATATTTTTTATATTGTTTAATATTTAATACATAAAAAAATATGTTAATAAAAATATTTTCTTAGCTAAAAAAATTCATGTTTAGATTTTGAAAAATAAAGACAGAAAGTAAATATTGCGTTAATTCTTGTACATGTTGCTCTCACATGTCCAAAATTCTAAGTAAACACTTTGCATATGAATTCATTCTAAATTATTCTTCCATGTTTTATAGTTACAATAGAGTGAAAAAATTTCATAAGAACATTTATAGTTTTTATATTTTTTAAAATTACATTCATTACATGTTAAAAGTTATATACTATGACTTTATATGTTTTAAAATTTCATAATTAAGCTCCCGTATGAATTATAAACTTCTACGTACTAAGTGTTTAAAGAATTAAGAGAGAAAACTCTTTAATTAGTTGAAAGACGAGATTATTTTTTTTCGATATAAAAAAAAATAAATGATTATTCATATTTATATAAATTTTTCAATTTGTTTATATACGAACCATTATAAAAAATTAATGGTAATATATTATGATATGTTTTACTATATTATGGTTATAATCAAAGCTTGAACTTATTATCCGTGTGTTAAAAACAATGTTTGGTTATAATATTTGGTTTCCGTTTGATTTAATTTGACAATATCAATTTATTTTGAGTTAATTGGATATATCTAAAAATATTTGTGCAGTGTAAATTTAAAAAATAATCCTAAAATGTCACTCGAGCACGAGAAGCAATATAGGTGCGCTTAAAGAGGTGCTCGAGGCAGCACTCATGTGCACTGGATGCTTGCGAGCAATGCCAAATGCGTGCTCGAAGGATGCTTGTGCACTGATTGTCTATATAAGGCGAAGTGTATACTGTTTAGCTATTTTGCGTGGGAAAGAAAAAAAAAAAAGAGAATGAGAAGGAAGAGATAGAAATATGAGAAAAGGTAATTCGAAACATCTTTTTTACAACTAGAACTTATTTATTGGGTTTATTTATAGACTACCTGCTCTTAAGTTGACCCTTGGTGGCCCAATACTAGTAATATAGACTCTTTATTCAATCTACACATTAAATTGATGGGCATGGATCAATTTTAATTTTTGTTAGGTCTAATAAAAGGCAAAGATGAGTGGATTTTGTATTGATAGAAATTGAATATCCGACTACCTATCAACTGAAAAGGTTGGAATTTTAATTTAACAATGTGTGGGGATTGTGGAAAAGCTATTGCCTTATGCAGAGTGTTTATTGTCGCATATCGAAAATTATTAAAATATTTTTTAAATTTTTTGATTTTAGTTTCAATTTTATACTGTAGAAAATTTCGTACCAATGTAACTATCATGCAAAGACATGTAATAATACGCGCATAGTATTTAAAATATTAATTAAAATAAATACCTGTTTGGATTTTTTTATATTACCTGATTTCATCACGTGACATTTTCATGAATTCTAAGTTTTTGTAGTGCCTTATCCAATGGACTATTTATGTTGGATATACATATCCTATCTAAGTAGATTATAGACTACATAATTTTATTATTGAAAAGATCCTACTCGTTAGCAGTAGCATTCACCCGTATATATTAGTCATTGATGATATGCTTATTTAATTAATGTGGAACATTTATTTCTAATGTAACTTCCATTAAAAAGATTGTCATTTTATATATTTTTCTCTATAATAAAATCATTACTAATTATAAAGTTATAGGCTATAAAAAAGTACTAAGAATATTTTAAAATATATTCTAAATATAAATATGTCACATATTATTCTAAATATCTAAAATAAATAAAAAATAAATTTGAAATAACTTATGTTATAGTCAATTTCTAAACAATAAAAATATAATATTCTTGTGCTTGGTATAGAAAATCTTATGAATGATTTAATATGGACGGTTAAAAATATTATGAATGATTTTTCAATTATAATCTACCATTGAAATGAGATTGCTGTGCCAAATATATTTGAGAAGAAAAGAAAAACTTTAGGACTGTAATTTAAATTTGGTAATGAAAAACTTATATAATTTTCTTTTATGAAAAAAATAGCTTTACAATTGAGAAAAATGACACGTTTTGTTCTATTAACTTCAATAATCAGTAATATTATGAAATATTATAGAGTTATTTAATAATCAGTCGCTAAATGATCAATCAATTTGTACATTTGCTTTTGTAGCTTATTTATGTGGTGCAGTGATACCCAAATATAATATTCACATAATAGAAGTTTGTTTAATATATTATTTAGAAAATTTTAAAATTAATATTTACTACTTAACAGTAATTTAAAAAATTTAAAAACTCTGTTTATATTACACATTAAATTTTTGTTTATCATATCATATGTGTATTAACATAAAACCTAAAACGTAGTTTATTTATTACATTTTTACCGGATTTAAATTAGTATTAAAATCAAATGATAAATAAAATTAAAAAATAAAGTTCAAAAAATTGGTTAATTGTATTTTGAAAATTTTTTCTGGTTTAATATCATAATATGTGAATACTTGGATAACCAAATTTGACATCTATATAAATACCTTTTAATGATATATGGATTTATTCATTTAGATGGTGTGAATAAGTTAAAAAAGTGATATAGTCAAAGAAATAACGTTTACATTTAATAAAAATAATGATAAAATTTAATGTAGAAAGTTGGAGGAAAGTTAATTTATTTAAAAAAAAATTAATCCATTACTAATTCTTGATCTTTTTGATGCCAACTGAGGTACCACTCTTCAGTTTTTGTGCTCTGCAGTAGCAGAAATTTTTACCTTCTCTGGTTTTACTGAAGTTGCTACATTCACCTCTGCCACCGTTACCGTCATCATTGATACCGCCCTGGTTTCTAAACGATTGGTTCTCATGGCCATAAAAAATGTTACTCATGCTCCACTACTCATCCCAGGTTGGTGTCTTGCTCCCCACCATCTCTTTGTATCAAATCGTTAAATACCTTGACAAATTAATATTCATATCAAGTCATTAAAGTCACTTTAGGGATCACATACTTTAGATATTTTTAAATGATATAATATATAATATATCTATTCATACTAATGTATCTAAATAAAATATATATATTGATAGATATTATATCATGTGAATTATTAGTTTATACACACACAATGTAACAAAAAAATAATTAAGATTTTAGCCTGTAATATTAAATTCAAGACACACGCGCACGCACGTGCACACACACATATAAATATATAATTTACATAGAATATCAAATCAACTACTATATCAATTTATGATGAGTATTTAATAACTTTATAGATGTATTCGTGAACTGAATCTATATTAATTTATTAGTTATTATATTATTTGATTAAATAATTTAGAATTTTTTAATATCTAAAAAAAATTTAAAAACATGTTAAAATTTCCTAAATTAGTCTAGGTTATTTTAATATTGTTTAAAATGAATATTAACATTTAATATTCAAAAGAATGAATATCTTATTTTTCCTTTAATTTATGTGCATGTTATTTACTGTTATCTTTTAGGATCGTCTCCAGCAAATCCTTACTTGCATTTAGTAGAAGTCAATCTTTTATTATATTCCCTATTAATGGTGTTTGATTAATTTTCATACTCCATCATTCTAATTTTTTTAAAAAAATTATTATTATTATTATTTGTAATAGCCCATATTTTTTTATATTTAAACTGATATCTAAAATAAAATTATCTAAAATTAATCATATTTATCGATGAATAATATAACTTAAAAAATTTTATACTTATATAAGAATTTACTTTTATAGCTATGATTACACCATTACAATCATCCCTATAATTTTTGCATTGCTTGCATTTCCAATAGCACATATGACATATTTATTTTTTTGCTTTCAAAAATAAAATTACTTTCAAATAACTAAATTGTAATTTTATTCTTGACTCTTACTTAATCCCTAATTTTATTCTTGTTAAAATTTGAAGAGAAGTTAATCATTTTTTTTATAATTATATAGTAATATGTAGAAAAAATGTGTAAAAACCAACAAATAATGTGTTAAATAAAATTAAAATTTATGGACCAGCCACAAGCGCATATGAAAATTACTAATATAGCTTAGCCTAACCTAGATTATGATATTTTGTAGATATATATATATATATATATTATTTTAGATAAATACCAAAAAATTAATATTAATAAATGATCTTTTTGTGTTATTTTAGATGTGAATATTGTTCATTGATAATAAGTTTTAGATTATTTCTTATCCAAATACTATCTTATAGAATATTTTATTTTTTATTAATTTTTTATGTGAATATAATTTTTTAAATAAAAATATTTTAAATAAATAATAACCGCATAACGGTTCAATATAACTCAGTTATAATTATGGACAAAATTTGGTATGATTTTTTTGACAAATAATTAGACTAGCCTAACGCCTAACTTTAAATGTTATAATTTATATCTAAATTTAACCTGAGTTTGTTTTCAATTTAACTTCTTATGTATATTGTTATAGCCTACCTAAAGTGACTATTTTTTAAATTAATTATTGATATACAACTAAACTTATAAAGGAGGTTCAAATCTTATCTTATATCCATGTCATTTTCTTAAGCTAATATAAAAGAAGCTTCGGCCCCATCCTTTTATTTTTAAAAAGAATAATCTCTCATCATATTGCAACAATAATATTAGATATTGGAGTCATTGGTTCTCATTAGTGATATGCCCCCAATATTTAATTCCATTAATCTATTAGTATCTAATAATTCTTAATTTTTACTTCTTGTAAATCTTATCTCTTTTCATTTAATCTTTTTATTTTTATTCTAAAATTATAATTTTTAATATTTTTTTATATGTTTTAATTCTAATTTTTTATTTTTATTTTATATTCACATTAGTTTATTTTAAAAAATACTCCAAAATTCATGGATTTAATTTTTATTTTTTTAGAGTTCGTAAAAAAAAATCACATATTTTTAATGTCATCTTATACATTTTAAATGTAAAATTACTTACCAAAAAAAAAAAAAACATTTTAAATGTAAAACATAATTTGCTATGAATACAATATCAACTAATCTAATAAAATTACACCGCACTCTTACACATATGTGAGAATAATTATATACCTTTTGAGGTTAGTCAAATTTTTAATATTGTTGTCAGAGAGCTATTATTTTTCAAATAATTTAATGAGATTGTAAATTTTTACAATTTCATATGAACTCACAATCTTTAAAAAAACTCGCATTTTAAGTTAATTTTTTTCTTTTTTATTTGCTTAAAAATTTTAAAAAATGATAAAATATAAAATAGATGGTAAAAATTATTATTATTGTTATTATTATTTGTTACCGAGAATAAAAAAGTAGAAAAATATGAAAAGAAAACCAATCCCTTGCTTTATTATTCACTTGCAAAATAAAAAATTAATTAATTATTTTTTTAAAAATACTGTTTTTTAATTAAAAAATTGCAAAAAAAAAAAAAAAAAATACCAAACTAGCAAAAAAAATATATCTATTTTTCCAACATCAAGTAATTTAGGAACAAAAATCAAAAGATAACCTTCTATTTTTTCGCTAACTTAAAGGTAAGAATCTGATAGCTGAAAAGAAAATTTCAATCTTTTTTTTTATTACTTTCTTGTAAATTTAAAAAAAAAAAATCAGTTTTTCAAAAAAAATAAAAAAAAATTGATTTTTTAGATTAAAAAACTTAAATAAATAAAATTTTTTTTTGCAACGTTAAGTAATTATTTGAAATTTTTTTTTAAAATCCCAAAAATTTCTTTCTTTTGTTCTCAATATTTTTACAGAATTTATTTTTTTCCCATCGTACATATTTATTATTTGCCCAAAAAGTAAACAAAAAATTAGTAAAAAAAAATGAAACAAATTGAGGAAAAAAAATATTTGTTTATTCCTATTTTCTAAATTTATTTCTTACAAACAAAAAAAATTAAAAAAAAGAAAGTAAAAATAAAAACTGTACAAAAAATCAGAAATACCCACGTATATTTTTATCTGGTCAGACCATTGAACATTTTAGAAACAAATATTGCAAATTTCTCGAATAAAAATAAAAAATTTGTAATAATTTTTTTACTTTTGATTATTATTCTGTTCTTGGTAATTTAGTTTCTTTTTTTTTTACAAAGAAAAAAATTATATTCAAATCTGAAAATTTCAAAAAAAAAAAAACATTTATCACTAGGCACGTTTATTTAGATTTCATAAAATTTTTAAAAATAAAAGAATACAAGAAAACGGTAAAAAAAACAAAAAAATCCCATCTTATCAAAGTCAAGTATAAAAAAAGAAAAAAATTTGAAAAAATTTCTTTACTTTGTGTTATTATTTTATTTAGACTTAAAAAAAAAATCAAAAAATTCATTGACCAGCTTTCAATCAAAGTAAATACAAAATGGAAAACCTAAGAGAAAATCGTTTACTCGTTCTAATTTTTTTTTTTTAAATTATCTGCTTATGTTATTTATTTAATTTTTTTTTTTTTTTTTAGAATTCTATTTTATTTAGCCTTACTCTAAGAATAATTTTATGACACACATTACACAATGAGACAAACAAGGTAACATAAAAGAGGGACTTCCGTTAAACGCTATTAACGACGATTATACCGTTCATTATTACTTTGCACTGGCCACATAGCATAACTTTGTGTATTACATTGCATTTAAGTCATAATATTGTCATTCTCAAACCTCAGATAACATAATTGCTATAATAATTTTACAAGACAAATTATAACAATCCTTATTAGCATATAAAATATTTTTTAAAAAAATATGTGAAATATTTGTTAACAAATTTTTTAAAGGGGATATGGGTTTCAGCCTAAATAAAATAACTGAGCCGGCCCACAAGCCGATCCAAGCCGCCAAGTGAGCCGAGAGTCGGCTTCAATGAGCCGTTTCCGAGCCGATTTTCAGCCGCTAGGGTTTCCACTTCGTTTTGTCTTCCTCGATCGATTTGTAACCTTCAGACGTTTTAATTCAGCTTAATTCACAAAAGATAGCCATCCATTGTGACGATAACTCTCCCACTAAGTCAATTAATCAATTTTGACCGGTTTGAGTACAAAACTCTCGGTTGAGGTGAGTGATGGTTTACTTATAAATTGAAAGATTTGACTTTTTTCCCTGACCAAACTCAAACATTACACCATCTAAAGGAGTGAAGGAGTGTCTGTAAGATTTTAACCCGTCCGAATCTAAAGTTCAAAACAAAGATCAAATGGCTTCTAGGTATAAAATCGATTCTATATTTCATTTTAGTGATTTTTTAGCCACATTAATGTCTAACATTTGGTATCAAAGCTGGCTTCAACTCTGCCTTTATTGTTCTGTGTTTTTTCGATTTTTTTCGAAATCGAAAAAACCTAAAGTCTTCGTTTTTTGAACATTCGGTTCAAACGAGCACCGGAAATCAATGGGAAATTAAATTTTCAAAATTTCCATATATTTTTCATCATTTTTGGTGTTCGCATGGTGCTTTTTTGAATCGGTCCGAAATTCGTCAAATCGCTCGTTGTCGGGTTCGGGCAAACCGACGGCGGTAGACGACGACTTGAACGGCGTCGTTTTCTTCTGCAAAGAATAAACGCCGTTGTTTCTCGCCCGCTTTTGGGTTTTCAACGACGCTGCTTCGTAGAAAATATTCTTGTATTCAAAACGACGCTGTTTCGCTACAGTTTTGATTAAAAAAAATTAATTATCGGTATGTTGGGCCGATTTTGTTCTCGGCCCAAATCCGTTCTAACGCGGCCCAAGGTTCCTGGCCCGTCACTGTAGCAGAATGGGAAAATAAAATGTGGACGCGGCGGACGGGATTCGATCCTGGGACGCGTCGTGGGAAGGAGCGGCTTCTGCTGCTGCGCTGCTGAGCGCCATGCATTCTTCTCTGCATTTAAAATTGGCTATATACGTTTATTTTGTATATATTATATATATATATTTATTTATATTTATATATATATAATTATATTATTATATATAAAGTGTAAAATATAATATTCAGAATATAATTATATATATGTATAAAAAATGTCTAGTGATTAAAATAATTTAATAAATTGGAGATTAGTCACAGTATCCTTAATTAATAAAATTATTTTTAATTATCACGTGTGGTATAAAGACATAAATTGTTGTAATTATTTTTGATATAATAAAATTTATCCCACAAAAAATTTTATTATATTAAATTAATTAATAAGGATGAAATGTCAAATTATTTTTTTTAATTTACCAACAGGGATTAAGAATGGAATATAATTTGATAGTTTTATCATAAAATTGAACATGAATCTATTAGAATTAAAATTTAGCCCACAGATAATTTTTTTGTCTATTGATTCACGATGTATGTTTTACATTGATAAAACATAATTTTATAATTTGTTAGCCTCATTTTTGGATGTTAAGTATGTATTTATTTTTATACAGCTATTCAATCTGTAAATCTTTCCGATATTAGATGTGAAATTTCTGAACTAAAAGGTGACAACTATAAAGTGTGGAAGGAGAGAATTCTTCTTCACTTAGGGTGGCCAGATATTGATTATGCAATCCGAAAAGACGAACCACCGACTTTTACTCTTACCAGCACTCCGGATGAGATAACTCTTTATGAACGTTGGGAACGATCTAATCGCCTCAGTTTAATGTTCATAAAGATAAAAATTTCTGCTGGTATTCGTGGTTCTGTCGACCAGCATACTAAGGTGCAAGATTTACTAAAGGCAATTGATTAATAATTTGTAACTTCAGATAAGACACTTGCAAGCACAATAATAATGAAGTTCTCATTTATTAGGCTCACCAGTGTTAAGGGTGTGCGTGAGCACATAATGCAAATGAGGGATATTGCAGTTTAATTGAAAAATCTAGATGTGAAAATGTCTGAACCTTTCATTGTGCACTATATTTTAAATTTGCTTCCACCGCAATATGGGCCTTTTAAAATCTCTTATAACACACATAAGGATAAATGGTTAATCAATGAACTCATGATTATGTGTGTTCAAGAGGAAGGAAGGCTCATGATGGAGCAAAGTGAGAGCGTCTACATGTTAAAGGAAGGTTCAAGACGCAGGCAAAATCAAAGGGAAAAGGTAAAGTACCTCTCCAATCTAATATCAAGAAGGAGTCTAAGTACTTTTTCTGTAAAAAGAAGGGACACGTAAAGAAGAATTATATTATGTATCAGAATTGGCTTGAAAAGAAAGGTAATCCATACTCTTTTGTATGTTATGAATCTAATATAGTTAATGTTGTACATAACACATGGTGGATTGACTCTGATTTTACAATCAATATTTTTAATTTCTTATAGGGCTTGCAAAACTTCAGAAAACTAGTGGGTAGTGAACAATGCATCTTTTTCGGAAACAAGATGCGTTCACATGTGGAGGCCATTTGAACATGCAGTTTGATTTTGAGTAGTGGTTTTGTTTTGATATTGGAAAAGATCTTTTACATTTCAAATTTTTCTAAAAATTTAATTTCTATTTCAAGACTTGTATCCTATGGATATTCCTTTACATTTTTATACTCATTATTCAGTTTATATTATAAGTCTGATATTGTTGAGAATGGTACACTGTCTGATGGTTTTTATTATTTAAATTTATAAAATAATATTTTTTTAATACTGTGCATGCTAATACTGGTATTAAAAGATGTGTTATGAATGAATGTTTCTCGATATTGTGGTATAGGAGATTGGGACATATCTCCATTGATAGAATCAAAAGATTGATAAATAATGAAATACTTAGTACTCTAAATTTTACTGACTTTGAAACTTGTGTGGATTACATTAAAGAAAAGCAGACTAACAAGATTAAGAAAAATGTCAAGAGGAGTTCGGACATATTAGAGATCATACATACTGATATTTATAGTCCTGATATAGACTCACATGGTCCAAAATATTTTATCACCTTTATTGATGATTTCTCACGATATATGTATCTTTACTTACTTTATAATAAATATGAAACCTTGGATACTTTTAAATTGTTTAAAGTAGAAATAGAGAAACAATCTGAAAAAAATATCAAAATTATAAGATCAGATAGAGGTGGAGAATATTATTGTAGATATACTGAAGATGGACAAATACCTGGTCTATTTGCAAAGTTTCTTCAAGAACATGGGATTGTTACCCAATATATTATGCCTGGTTCTCCGGACCAAAATAGTGTAGTAGAAAGAAAAAATCGAACATTATTGGACATGGTGAGGGGTATGCTTAGTAACTCCAAACTTTCAAAATCTTTGTGGAGTGAAGCTCTTAAAACGGCGGTGTACATATTAAATCGGGTCCCAACGAAAGCTGTCCCAAAAACTCCTTTTGAGTTATGAAAAGGTTGAAAATCGAGTTTACAATATGTACACGTATGGGCATACCCATCTGAAGTAAGAGTTTATAACCCACAAGAGAAGAAATTAGACCCAATGACTATAAGTTGGCATTTTATTGGATATGCTGAACGGTCTAAGGGATACAGATTTTACTGTCCATCTCACACTACTAGGATTGTGGAATCAAGAAATGTAAAATTTCTTGAGAATGACTTAATGAGTGGGAGAAAACGATAAAAAATTGATCATTTAATTTTTCAGCCCTCCACTTCATATGATAGGTTGATTGATGAACATAACACCCCTCAAGATTAATTTGGTGTTGAACAACCAATCAATGTCATTCCATAAAATGCTCATTATATTCCAATTGATCCTAAAATTTAGGATTTGTCTGAAATAGTTGTACAACATACTCCTATTGAGAATGATATACAACATTAAGAAGGTCTTCTAGAATGAGAAAGTCAGCAATCCCTAGTGATTATATTATATATCTGGAAGAGTTTGACTATAATGTGGGAGCTAAAAATGGTCCTGAAATATTTTTATAAGTCATGAGTTGTAATGAATCACAATTGTGGTACAATACTATGAAAGAAGAGATGAGTTTTATGAGTAGCAATAGAGTCTGGGATCTTGTTGAATTGCCTAAAGGGGTAAAAATTATAAGATGTAAATGGGTCTTAAAATAAAGAAAGACTCATTAGGTAATATTAAAAGATATAAGGTAAGACTCGTTGCTAAGGAATATACTCAGAAAGAAGGAATTGATTACAAGGAGACTTTTTCTCCTGTATCTAAAAAGGACTCACTTCGTATAATTTTGACATTGGTTACTCATTTTGATATGAAATTATAACAAATAGATGTAAAAATAATATCTTTAAATGGTGATCTAGAGGAAAAGGTTTACATGAAATAATTAGAAGGATTCTCCTCTAGTGATGGTGAGCAATTGGTATGTAAATTAAAGAAGTCCATACATGGATTGAAACAAGCATCCCGTCAATGGTATTTAAAATTTGATGAAATTATCTCTTCATTCGATTTTGAAGAGAATATTTTGGATCAATGTATATACCAGAAGGTCAGTGGGAGTAAGACTTGTTTCCTTATCTTATATGTGGATGATATTTTACTTGCATCCAATGATAAAGGGTTGTTGTATGAGGTAAAATAATTTCTCTCTGAAAAATTTGAAATGAAGGATATGGGTGATGCATCTTATGTCATTGGCATAAAGATACATCAAGACAGTCCGCATTGTGTTCTAAGTTTATCTCAAGAGACCTATATCAATAAAGTTTTATAGAAATTTCGGATGAAAGATTATTCACCAAGTGTAGCACCCATTTTGAAGGGTGATAGGCTCAATTTGAGCCAATGCCCGAAAAACGATTTGGAACGGGAACAGATCAAGAACATTACGTATGCTTCCGTTGTTGGAAGTTTGATATATGCTTAGGTATATACAAGACTTGACATAGCATTTGCAGTTGGAATATTGGGAAGATTTCAGAGTAATCCAGGAATCGAACACTGAAAAGTTGCCAAGAAAGTCATGAGGTATCTTCAAGGTACCAAAGACTACATGCTTACATATAGACGGACCGATAATTTGAAAGTTTTGGAGTACTCCGATTCAGACTTCGTTGGATGCGTTGATTCACGTAAATCAATATCCGGTTACATATTTTTGTTTGCGCGGAGTCAGATTCCTGGCGAAGTGTAAAGCAAACTTTGATTGCTACTTTCACTATGGAGGCCGAGTTCGTTGCTTGTTTCGAGGCTATAAAGTATAGTGTATGGATAAGAAATTTCATATCTAGGCTTAGAGTGATTGATTCCATCTCAATACCATTAAAGATATTTTGTAATAATTCAGCTGTTATTTTTCTAGCTAAAAATAATAAAAGTAGCAGTCGAAATAAACACATCGATATTCAGTTTTTAGCCATAAAGGAGCGCATTAAAGGAAAGAAAATTGCTATTGAGCATATCAGCAGTGAATTAATGTTCGTTGATCCTTTGACAAAAGGCATGCTACCATTAAGGTTCAAGGATCTTGTAACTGAAATGAGATTGAGTTTCATTTTGTAATTTTCATTGTATGGACAATGATATTATAAATTCTTATTTTATTATTGTGATATTTCTCAAAAATTGTGTACACATTAATTGAATTGAGAATATTATTGTTGGGCAAAGAATAAACATAGGTTTATTCATAAAGAAAGCTACCGGATAACTTAAAAATATAATATATCAGAATACATGGAAGATATTACTCATTATTGTAGGACTTATCGTCATGATTCGTATATTTATTTCTTAAGTTTGAGAATTGATGAGTTTAGTTATCACATCAAGTTAAATATGGACAAAGTGGAAGAATATGGGCTTCTGCCCAAATAAAATAACTGAGCCGGCCCACAAGCCGATCCAAGCCGCCAAGTGAGCCGAGAGCCGGCTTCAATGAGCCGTTTCCGAGCCGATTTTCAGCCGCTGGGGTTTCCACTTCGTTTCGTCTTCCTCGATCGATTTGTAATCTTCAGACGTTTAACTCAGTTAATTGTTGAAACATTAGTGGTCCATTAAGTGATGATAACTCTCCCATTAAGTCAATTAATCAATTTTGGCCGGTTTGAGTACAAAACGCTCGGTTGAGGCAAGTGATAGTTTCGCCTATAAATTGAGCCTTCTGGCTTTGTCCCTGGCACCCAACTCAAACATTACACCATCTAAAGGAGTGAAGGAGTGTCCAGAAGTACGGAACCCGTCCGAATCTAAAGTTCAAAAACAGAGTATCAAATGGTTGGAGGTATAAAAACCGATTTTATATTTCGCTTTAGTGGTTATTTTAGTCACATTAATGTCTAACAGGGGATACCTATTTTAAACAGTTCTAATTTTTTTTGGAAAAATAAAATAAATATCTGATTTAATTTTTTTAAAAATCTCAAGCTATCTTTATAAGGATAAGGATATAAATGGAGTTTTTGAGGGGAAAAAAAAAATCCTATACATAGTCATAAATCTTACAATGCCAAATTATGAATTTTTCTCAAAAGGCAATGAGACATTTTACCAATGTAATGAGAAATTTAATGGCCACTAGAGTACTTGTCCAACAGAATTTTTTGACTGTAGTCCAAATAAGACCTATGAGTATTTTGAATCTTTTGGCCAAAAATGCGTAACAATGGGATATTACACACACACACCTGGTTATAAGTTTAATATAAGGTATGAATTTTGAATTATATTTTAAATAATTAATAATTAGTTAATAAAAATATAGATATTAAATAAAATTTTGGGTCAAAATTAATTTTTGAATTGAATTATATTAGGTAGAATGACGTCGGTTTGGTTCCTAATGCATGCACATGCCTATTTTGAATAGTAATGACGCATCTAAAAAATACTTCTAGAGCGTCTATGCGTATTTTAGGCAGATTAATCACATTCAATATGTGGTTGACAAACCCAAATGTGTGTTTGTGAAATATCAAAAAGGTATTTCAATTAAGTTTAGATTAATTCTATATTGGAACTGGATGCATTAAATTCACGAGAATATTAAGAAAATAATATGATAATTTTTACCAATAGAAATAATTATTTTTAAATCTTGTGGAATAATAATTAGTCTGTGTTGTAATAATAATGTGTTAAATATTTACATTGATAAAATTAATATTAAAAAAATGAATCAAATTAATTTAATTAATAAAAAAGAAAAATAAATTTCACCTAACAGTCCCTTATCTCGACAACCATTAACGTATTTTCATCACCTTTTCCACCTCCTACCCTTGGCAGCCATTAAAATCAAATTCAGGCCCACCCTCCGACCCTTAAGCGGCGTTGCCCGAAATTCTTAAAAATCAAATTCATTCCCCCAAACGGCCGTCCACAGTTGCAGCCGCATTTCTTCTTCTTCTTCTTTAATTAATTGTGCAATGAATCAGCAGCCCAAGCGCCGTCGGCCACGAACCGTCTCATGCAAGTAGGGGGGATTGAGATAACTGAGTGAAAGGGGCAGTAAGGGTCGTGTGCTGTTGCCGTAAGTTGCTGCCGTGACGGGCCATTACCGCCACTGTCGCCGCCGCAGTTCTGTGCCGTGGAGAAGCTGCTACTGCCGCTGCTATTTATCGCCTGAAAATGAAAATCAAGCAAGTGAAGAATCATTTAATTTGTCTATGATTTTGGTATCATTGGATTGATGATTAAATTTTATAAATATAGTAGGATAACTTGATATTTAGGAATTTGGCCCGCCTTAATGTGTTTATGTTGGGGTTCAAAACCTGGATACCTATGATCTGACGTAGTGGAAACCCAAACATTTCGCGTCATCGTTAGCTACCAATTTAGTGAAAATAAGAAATAAATGATGCACAGTATTTTAACGTGAAAACCTCTTCTAAACTAAAGAAAAAAATCATTGGACAAATTCCAAAAATTTTCACTATGTAAAATCAATTACAAAAATATCGAGACAGAATACCAAGAATTTACCATAACTATACAAGCCCCCGAAGAACAGATAATAAGAAAAACAATTACCAAGAGTAGGAAAACTCTCATTCTCTCTTATCTCTCTATTTTTCTCTTCTCATTTTTCTCATTGCGGTGCTCTTTTTTATCACAAATATTTTACAAGTGTGGTGAAACGATAACCTCTACTTTACCTGTACACACATGTGGCCTGACGCACAGCGCCACTAGTAATTCTCACACACTAGCACAGCCCCTGGTGCCTAGCACACTGGCTCTTGGTGATTTTTCACACCCAAAACAAAAGCTCTTGGTGCGCCTTTACCAACCGTTTTGCATTTGACCAGCCACTTTGTCCCATATTGGCAAAGTGCAATTTGCGCATCTTCAGCCGGCCACACTCCTTCAGCTGGTTAACTTGTTGAATGGAATCTATAACCGGTAAATCCTGTGCAACCAGCCATTTTGTCCAATCTTGGCAAAATAGTCCAACCGGACAAAATGACACAACCTGTCATTTTGTCCCAACCTGAGCGCCTTCTTCAACCAGTCAACTTTATGATGACCAGTCACTTTGTTCGTCAACTGGTCAACCTATTGACTAGCCATTTTACCCTATATGCTGGTCAACCCATTGACCGGTCACTTTGTTGCCCAGAAGCCTTCTTCCTTTACTCTCCGAAAATTCTTCTGATGACAAATCCGTTTGTTGAATTACCCACAAGGGAATGATCAAATCCAACAGATTCTGTACTGTAAAAAAAATTCTACAATCGGGTGAACAGTCTAGTTAGTTCGGAAAAGATGATGAATAGTGCCTAGGGGAGGAAAAAGACTTTGGTTTCGAGTAAGTTTCGAACCTACCGTTATAATGTTTTTAAAATACGTTTATATTAACTAAATTATCATTTTTATACTATGATATGCTTAGTATAATACCTCAATAATACAATGTGATTTTCATTTTGGAGGTATTATTAATTGAGCACTAAAATTTCTTTGGCGATTATTGAAAGCTGTCATTTTAGTCTTGGTAGTAAAAATGGGCAATTTTTAACTCGTTCGTTGACACTTTAAATAGATGTATTTTTATCATTGTGATTATTGGTCTTAATATATGGAGTGTATAGATTAATAATAAATTATTGGTTCTTAATTTTGACTTCTCGAAGGGGTAAAAATCGAATGACGAATTGCCTTGGACAATCATAAAAATTTAGCTTTAAATTTCAGTGGCTGTATAACGTGATTTCAATTTTGAAAGTATTATTAATTGAGCGCTGAAATTGCTTTGACGACTATTGAAAACTTTCATTTCAATCTAGGCAGTAATAATGAGCAAAATTTAGCTTGTTTGTTAACACTTTAAATAGATGTGTTTTTATCCTTATAGTTATTACTCTTAATATATACAGTGTATAGATTAATAGTAAATTATCGGTTCTCAATTTTGACTTTTCGAAGGGGTAAAACTTAAGTAACGAAGTAGCTTGGACGATCACAAGAATCTAGCTTCAAATTTCATTGGCTGTACAATGGGTCATATTTAATTCAATCATTTACATGGCAAATAAATGTATTTGTGACTGCAATTTTACAAATATTACTCTTTAACATGTGCATTTTAATAGTATGTCACCAAAATGTGGCTTTGTCAATATGGAGATGTAGAAAATTAGCAGCAAATACATGATAGTGAGCATAATAATATACGCCATTATTCTTGGAGTTGGAGGCATGGGTAAGCCGTGTCGCTGTTCTATGAAGTTGGTAACTGTAAAATGTAAAATTTGGGGCAAATTTATTAAATTGAGGCAAGCTATGGGGTGGATGAATATCGTCAAACCATGTCACATTGTATCCCATTATATAAATGTGTATGTGTGTGTGTGTTGGAATTTATGTCTAAATGGTATGGTCTTTAACATTATTTAAATAATATATATATATGTCATAGTTCATAAATTCACTAATAAATGTTGCGAAATGTGAAATAAACCTCCATTAACAAGTAGTTAACTTACTGTTTTTGTTGCAGAGAGATGAACATCTTGCATTACTTTTTCCTAGATTCTACTACATTTTACTGATTCTTTTTGTCATCGATTAATAAGTGATAACAAGTTCAAATGAAAGAGAGAGCATGCTGAAGCTCGCAGACAGGATGGTGATAAACTTCTATGCAGGAGTGAGTGCTTCAATAGCTCACACGTGGACAACCCTTTTCAGTACCGGAGTTAATGATGTGAGGGTGATGACATGAAAGAGTATAGACAATCTCAGAAGACCTTCCATTACTATACTGAACATTGCTACTTCATTTTGGCTTCCGGCTCCACCCAAGGGAGTTTTCGACTTCTTTCGTGATGAGATCGCTCATAGTAAGGTACATATATGTTGTGTCTCTACTCAACTTATTATGGTATAAATTTTGTGAAATATATTAATGGTCATTCTATACTACTATTACATAGAAACTAATATATTGCATTTAGCTTAGGTGATGATAAAATTGTCTAATTTGAAGAGCCACACGGAAAACTGTACCACCTATTTATAAAAATATTTTTCATGAAGTAATCCTCAAAAGGCTTGACTTTGTAAATAATTTTTTTTCAATTCAACGTATTAATTTATTTGGATAAATTTTAATATAATAGTAATGTCGTTTAATTATAACTATGAGATTATTTGTAGGTTCAAGTAATAAAATAATCTCTTAGTGGGCAAAACTTATGAACCTATGTCTCCAAATCCTACTATATTTGGGCCCCATACGCTAGTTCTTCTTTTAGAACCATAAAAGATTGGTTGAAATTACTCTAGGGCAGAAAACTGGTTAGGTAACGTTACATACAAATGAAAATGAATTTATTCATCGTTTGCTTAAAAGGGACTAGTTAGTCTTTTTTCCCTCAAAGAATATTACAGAAATCATTTAATAATCTATCTAGACTCCATTGGTTATAAATGCAGTGAGATATCCTTTCAAATGGTAGGGTTTTTTAAGAAATGACACACATTATAAACGGACAAGACACATACAACTAAGTTTCGCTGCTACGCGTGAATATAAGTACATGCATATCTAAAATTTTCACGCCTTTCTCAATTTGAGCTAACAATTATTGTACAAACTATATTTCATAGAGTGCCAATTCAAATTAGAGCAACATGTTGATAGTACAAGAAAGTTGCATTAATTCGATAGCTTCTTTCGTAATATATACACTAGTTAATATAGTCACCATGAATGTGGTGCTAAATGGTGGGGACCGAGACTTTGTTGCTCTTCTTTCTTTTGGTTTCACTATATTAATTGGCAAACCACCCATTAATGGCAGAGGAGTTGATGGCAAAGCCGCCTTTGGCAGTTCTCTACTATTGTGTTTCAAATTTTGGTCAATTTTGTCTCGACTGCAAAATGCTTCCTTGGTTTAGTTGCAACCATCAACAAACAATCTGATTGTTTGCACTATTGAGAGAATTAAGGCTGCTTTAATTAGTGACAATCTATGAGATTTCATGGTAAGTTTAGTCATTAAAGTATAATATTGACAATATCTCTGTAGAAATTATTAATGAGTTGGATCGCCATATTTTTGGCCTCAGTAGTTTTTCGTTTTTTTGTAGGAGGCATGAGAGATATAGCGACACACCCATAGAGAGAAAGAGAAAGAAGGTTTTCAGCTATGGCAAGAGGCTAATATCTCATATGGGAAGAAGTTAAGAGCACACCTTTTATGATCCTTTGTCCGCATTTTGCTGTAGCTTGGATAAAAATATTTCAGGCTAAGCTTCTTTGTTAACTTACAAAAGAATTAAAAGTTCGGGTGTTGACTTCACCAAATAGAGAAAATTGTCGAAATATAAAAGATCATCTAAATAGTCTAAAATTTAAACTTGATATCACCTTTGCTATGTTCTAATTTTAGAGTTTGTGTGCTTAGCAAAAAGTTAGGAACTTACATCAATTTGTGGATAATTAAGTACATTATTTTTTTAACAAAATAAATACTTGTAACTTTATTACTAATTCACAAGGGTTGTTATACATAAACAAATTTTTTTAGTTAATTTCCAAACCTCATTTACAAACACGCACACATATATATTTGTATAAATTTATTTTTTACATAAATATTTATCTTTTACAAAATATTTGAAACTTGGTATTCTAGTAATCCTTCTCTCAGTATTAATTTTTTGAACTATATTCTTAGATTTCTATTTGAGTATCACTTTTATTTTATTTATACAAAAAAAAGGTTGAGTCATATGGGTATGCCAAATTTGAAAACACAAAAGTTAGAGTAAGGGTTACTTTTTTTTACACGGAAATTTTTTTTAGAATTTTTTACATAAAATAATATAATTAACAAAATAAATAGTTTATAATAGACAATTAATAATAAAGCTAATTTGAATATCAAAATTGATAATATTTTTCATAATT
This sequence comes from Nepenthes gracilis, assembly GCA_033239525.1. Taxonomy (NCBI): domain Eukaryota; kingdom Viridiplantae; phylum Streptophyta; class Magnoliopsida; order Caryophyllales; family Nepenthaceae; genus Nepenthes; species Nepenthes gracilis. The sequence continues at coordinate 57,059 of BSYO01000014.1, read as the reverse complement.
TTTTTCATATTTTAATAGATGCCCCCAACTTTTTGCGCTTGTAATCAGTTTTCTACACCTCAACTATTATATATTTTTTACATGCAAGCAGTGATTCTTCGTTATACTTCTGATGCATCATGACTTCAAGTTTTGAATTGGTTCGAGTCAATTTGATCGTCTGAATCCGATTTCGTTCACTGAATTTGGATCATTCATACCACTACAATAAACAAGAGGTTAGATGACGGTGGGAGGTTGTCCCACCAAAAATACTTCGACATTTAAATCAATAAACAGCCTCCAAATCAAGAAGATAAGGACAAAAGGAAAATAATGAGAATATAAAGAGTGTTTGTAATTGGGGGTTTTTACTCTCGACGTGAGGGCTTTTTGTAACTCATGAGAAGCGTAAGCTCTCAACACTGAATTCACTGGGAACGTTGTGGCAGAGAGAGTTGTTTACTGAAAGCACGAGAGCTTTGCAGTAAAGAGAAAGTGAGAGCTCGAGGATGAGAGCGGCTGTATGCAAATATTAAAAGCGTTCTTGTCTGATATTAAATGTGCTTGTTTTACAGAAAAGAGAACATATCCTGAAGTGAAAACTTCGTGAACTTTTATAGCAGTGGTGTTCAGTCGCCTTTATTGTGCAGAAATGTTTGATTCCCGCGTTTTTGTTGGGATTGCTTACTTTCTTGGCGTGGAGTTTTAATGGTGGTAACGGCTCCTTGAATCGATTGCCTTCCTTCTGCGTTTTGTTACCGCGTAGGGACATCGCAAAACAGAAGAAAAATTGACGCTTTTCTCATGACGCGGCGTCAATCTATTAAATGATCGCTATAACTGATCGGGCTTTTTGAAAGACAAAATCGTGAACGAAGATCACATCGTCGCGACGAAAGTGTGGGCCATACTGAGCCTAACCCACCTAAGGCTTGTTCCTAGGCTGGCCTACTATGACGCTTCCGGTTAATAAAAATGTTGACCGTCTTCGTGAGCCAGTTGTCCATCTTATTGCCAAGTTTGGCCGGTCTCTTTGGCTTTTTGTTCCTCTTTGCCAAGTCAACAGCTGGCGTTGACCGTTCAGGCATATATGGGCCTTTATGGACTTGAGACGTTCCTCCTTCATGGGCCAGCCCACCATAGGCATACCCATCAGCTTTGAATATCACAAATCATCTAGAAATTAAAACAATATAATTTATATTGATGAGTCGATCTTAATTATTTTAAATAGTTAGAGCATAAATATTTATTTTATTATTATATAATAATATATGCTTACAATCATATTTTTATCTTAATTTAACAATAAATATATTTTTATAATTATAGATTATCATCGTATATATTATAACAATAAATAAATAACTTTGTCAATAAAATTTTTTTAAAAAATAAACACCACTTAATAAAAGATAATATATAATTAATAAAAAATAAGAGTAACAAAAAATAAATTATCACTAATTATAAAAAAAAAATCCTAATACTTGAAAAATTTTAAGCAACTCTTTTTTTATTTTGTTTTTAACAATAAAATTTTAAACCATTTGCCCCACCCTCCACTCTCCTCAGCATTTAAAAAAATATATCATTATTTAGGCTCCTCTTGTAATATTTTGATATTTTAAGTTGAACGTTTTAAAATAAAACTGATAAATATTATTAATTGTAAAATTAAATTATGTGTAAATTCTTAAAACTAATATGGTATAATTGGGCCTGCACTGATTTCCTGAGATGACTTATTTAAATTAACAAATTAAAAAATCCTTCTATCAAATTATTTTCTGATAATAATAATAATAATAAACCAACGAAGGAATTGCACACAAGGAGAGAAAGAGAGAGAGAGAGAGACGTCTCTCGAATTTTCCAAACCCTTCCTCCAAACACCTCTCAGCGGCTTCTCTCCCAAGATCTGTTCCTCCCTCGGCTCCTTCCCAACCTTCCTCAGCTGTCAAACGAGCTCCGAATGATGAACCCTCGATCTTCCTTCCAACCGATTCTACCTCGTTACCGCATCCAATTTGGCGTATACCGTAACAGAATTGATTCCCTCTCCGCCGCCTAACCGATTACCAACCTTTCCCTTCTTTGTTGCCCTAACCGCATTCGATATCTCCATCCTCATGGCCGACCAGCAGATTCCTCCCATACCGGTCAAGGGATTTTGGCTGCAACAAATTTTGCCTCTACTTTTCCTTCCCAAAATTCAATATGTGCAGCCTTTCCGTTTCCTTTTCTACCGTTCCTTTCGAACGTAATTAGCAGAGAAAACAGAGATAAATGAGATAAGAAGAAGAGGAGACCAAGTGCAACACTCTATATTTCCCCTCACTGCTTGGTGCTGCTGCTGTACACTCTCTTTTGTTGTATTCAAAATCAAGGCAAGTGAATCTCTCCATCCTTCATGATTCTAGTATCTTGTAGTGTAATTTTTCCAATTCCATCGGCTTGCTAAAGTCTATATTTAGGCTCTGTTATTATGCATTCCGAATCATGTTCCAAAATGAATCAAGTTTGAAGCATCCGTTAATGATTAGATTTTTATTTGAATCTGTATAAAATTAGTGAATGAATTATAGAGAAAGGTAGTAGCTGATTAATGAATGAGCAATGAACATCAGAAACTGGCCCCATATTACCCTGTTTTATTGTTGCCCGGGTTGATGTTATACTCAATAATTCTGATTTTTGAGTGTTAAATTTTTGTAAGGGTGTCATTGCAAATTGAGTGATTCCACGTTTTTGTTGTTGTTAATGCATTGTGGACGAATTCAAGCGTATATGTTTCCCCGGCTTTGAAGTTACTGTAAACCAGCAGTAATCCTTTTATGTGATGAGAAGCAATCATTAGCTGTGGTTTGGCCTCCAAGGATTAGAATAAGTAAATTGTTTTTGTTAAATGATGGATCATAAAGTATAAAGTTGCTTTAATTAATCAATGAAGTAATGGAATGAAAATTTGTTTAAGGAGGTAACAGTATTAAAACAGTAGCAGGCAACTTTATGTTCTTTCAAACGTTGAGGAGCGGTGTGGTGGCTTCTGCATTTTTTGTCTTGAAATTTTTTTTTTGTGTAGAGATTTTTTGTCACTCGGGGAACGGTAGGATGGTTTTTTTATTAACATGGAAGGATGAAGTGTTTCAAGTGGTCCTTAATTAATTGCTGCTGCCGAGTAATTACTCTTATCGGGTCTAGAGTGCATAGGGAGCTTGTTGTCCTAAATTTTACACATAAACTGGGTAGATGTGGCTGCAATTATGCAGCAGCTGCTTGATTGGGATTTTGGTGGTTGGCATAAACATGGCTTAGTTGAAGAGGATTCCACCGTACTTTTCTCTGAACAGGAACCTTAGAATCATCTCTGCACTCCACTTTCTGCTCAACCCATAGTCATTCGGCCTTTCTTTTGTTATGGGAAGACTTTATTTTTTGGTATTTTATGTTGTTTGGTGCCTTCATTAACTTAGCGCTAGAGGGGCCACCTATGAAGAAAATTGTTTAATGTACTCTTGTATAACATAACGTTCAATCTATTTAAAGGTAAAACACTCGTGTAAGAATTGATATATGGATGAGTATTTTCATTATCTAAGTCTGCTTAAAAGATGTTTCTTGAATATTTGTTTTAGGAAAATTTTGATAAATTGAGGGATAAATTGCCACGGTAATATAAGCAATGAACCAATTCCTTGCCTTATTCCCTGAGCTGAAATTTTCAATGCTCAAGTGGTGCTATGCCAGCGCTTGAATGCCAGGATGGAATCCGTAATGCTTAGGCCATGTTTGATTGCAGGAATTAGGTGGTAATGGAATTGTAATTCCCGTGGGAATTGCAATTCCTCCGTTTGGTTGGCAATAAGATGAGAATTGCAATTCCCACAATTTATGTGGGAATTGTTATTCCCACACTTGTGGGAATACCAATTCCCATATTTTTTTTTATTTTATTATTATTATTATTATTATTTTGTATTATTATTATTATTATGAATTGTTATTACATATTATTATTATTATTATTTATCGATATTATTATTATTTTTATTTTTATTATTTTGTATTATTATTATTATTAGGTACTATTATTATTATTATTATATATTATTATTATTAGATATTATTATTATTGTTATTATTATATTTATTATTATTATTATTTATTAGATATTATTATTATTATTATTATTATTATTTTGTATTATTATTATTATTAGGTATTATTATTATTATTATTATTATAAATTATTATTATTATTATTTGTATTATTATTAGGTATTATTATTATTACATATTATTATATTTATTATTATTATTATTATTATTTATAAGATATTATTATTATTATTACTTATTATTATTATGTTTATTATTATTACTACTATTATTATTATTATTACTATTCCCACTTTATTCCTCATACTATTCTACAAACCAAACAATGGAAAACTAATTCCCACCTTATTCTATTCCAACAACCAAATATAAGAATAACAATTCCAACTCTATTACCATCCTTTTCTATTCCCTGGAATAACTATTCTATTCCCACCTAATTCTATTCCAGCAACCAAACGTACCGTTATTGTTATTTGGTATCCAAGTTGTTTATACTAATATTCAAACCAAAAAAACCATACCTAGTAAAATGTTGATATTCGTCTGTTCATCACAATTATGATATATCACTATATCGATAATATATCAATTGATATATTTGATATTTTTTGATATATCGGCAAAAATTTGCCAATAGCAATACGTGTCATTCGATGCAGTCGCAACTACTATCAATATTATTTTTTACATGGTATTGATTAATTTTATTTTGATGCATAAGAGGGCTACCTAGATGTTCAATAGTGCTTTTGTCATTACCTTTTTTGCCCATGCTTCTACCATGCTCAGTATGTAACATCTGGTCAGGTTCTGTAAGCAGCATATACCCTGATATTTATTGGGTAGGCTACCTCCACAAGACCCTCTTCTCTGATATTCATTCCCCCACCCCCCCCCCCCAAAAAAAAAACCTTAATTAAATTTTAATCTTCCCGAGATTATCAGTAATACCTGGTAACTATCATGAACGGTGCAATTTCTAGCTCATCTAAGATCTTGCTTTTCCTAACAGTGATAAATTGATTATATGAAAAACCTTTTGACAAAGCAATGAATTGGTGTGCTTCTATAGAGCTAGAATGCTTCATCCTCTTTTCTTTCAGTTCAGAATGACTTGGCAATGTCCTCTTTTTTAATGTTACTGTAGAACTGTCAAAATGGAGAAAAAGAGAGCTGGCAACAATGGGATAATGTTTGGGATGATGGCAAAGCGAATGACAGCTTCTCTTTGCAGTTAAATGTGGAATTGGAGAACAATTCTAAGAAGACCTAAGTATCCTCACAGATAGATTTTTTTCCCCAGTGATGACTATTAAATTCTAAGAAGACCATGCTTCTACCATGCTCAGAATGACAGCTTCCCCTATGATGTTTTGTACATTCTTTGATTTCTAATCAATAGATCTCTTCATTGATACTCGATAGGTAGACTATTAAATTAATTTGAAAGCCAACCAACATATGAAGGTTTGATTTGAGTGAGAGTCCAAATTGGGAAGTTTTTTGAAAGCATACTAATATAAATAGTAAAAAATATCTGAGACACAATTTTTTGAGTTTAAACTTTGCAATCCAATAAAAGGAGTGAACTATTCTAACATGATTATAATCAATATTCTTAAAATATAATAATTTATCTGATAATTATTTGTATTGTTGTTTTATTTTATTAAATGTTAATTGCTGAGCATGATATAAATAAATTGTGTTTCTTATTTTCTGTTGATGTCACAATTTTTCTCCAAAAATTCTAGTTGATTGTGTGAACTCTGATATAGCCTGTTCTATTCATACGCTTCTCTACTTTAACTTCTCTATTCTTATTGAGTAAAATTTGGGCAGGCTCTTTAAGAAACCTTCTTTCAGTATTTTCTATCTTGCTTTTGCAATTTGATATTTTATAATTTTTCGGCGAATATTTCCCATGTGCATGCATTTGGAAGTTAACTAAATTATTTTCTTGTCATTGTGTTGAAGTCTCTCACATTGATGGTGTTGCGGCTACGAATCCGGATTGAATTAGAGTTGATTGATTCTCCGTTGCTTTAACCCAAGACCTGCACAATATCAAAGAAAACAAGAGAATCAAAGGGTTAAAAGGGAGCAATTCCCCGACAGACTCTCCAACACTCAAGTCAATAATGTCCTTATTTTAATTGAAATGGAAAGGAAAGATGTATTTTTTAAGTGGGAATATTCGAAATCATCCTTTTGTCTTTTTTTTTTTTGGAAGTCCCATCCCCTTTCCGTGAAGAATTGCTTCGTATTTATAAAAGGTCATCTTTTTGGTTTCATAACTGCTTCGGATAAGAACGGTCAGTTGGTTTAACTTAAGGTCGGTTATTGTCGGTTTCACTCAAAGTGAAACGTGGGAGTTATCCGTAATCTTTCTAACTTACCTCATAGGTGGTAACTTATGGATTTCAGTGATCCGTATTGGGCTTTAATTAATAGGCCTATTATTGAATCGCTCAGGTGATTGTACCCATTACTAGCCCCTCATGCGAAAAGATTAAAATTTTACTTTTTGTCGTGTCTTTCCGATGGAACATAACATAAAGCTATCTGGTCTTAATTTTTTTTAATACAAAATTGTTTCGAATTTTTTTTAATTCTGAATTTTTGTGACTCCGGATTTTTTACTCACTCCGAATTTTGGTGATTCCGGATTTTGTCACTCCGGATTTTATATTCACTCTGGATTTTGTGACTCCAGATTTTGTCATTTCGAATTTTATATTCACTCTAGATTTCGGTGACTCCGGATTTTATATTCACTTCGGATCTGGTGACTCCGGATTTTATATTCACTCTGGATTTGGTGATTTCGAATTTTGTTACTCCGGATTTTATATTCACTTCGAATTTGGTGACTCTGGATTTTGTCACTCCGAATTTTATATTTACTCTGAATTTTGCTGACTTTGAGACTTGTTTAATTCCGGAGAAAATTACTCACCAAATCCTTCAAATCAATTGCTTTGATATGTATCTCGTTTGACTTACCACTTGTCAATCATCAAACTGTGTCTTTTCTGTTGCCGCCGTTTAAGTAGCGAGCTCCTGATTGACACGCGTTCCTTGATAATATTCGAATTCGAAACGACACATCTTTTCGAAATCATATTAAGGTTTTTCTTCTTCATTTTTCTTTTACCGTTATTTATTTCCTCTTTCTTCTCCCTACTCTTGGCTTCGTAGTACTTCAATGGCGCCCAGAGTTGAATCGACTAAGTCCGTTATCACTGCCGAAGAAATGGGAAACATTATTTCCCAATACAAAATTCGAAGAACTTATTCTCGATTCCGTCTGAAATGGATAGAGCATGCTCTCCTTCGGAGGGTTTTATCGCTGTGTATGAAGCTCATCTGAGAAGCGGTCTTCAATTTCCCATAGCGCCTGAGTTGCGCACCACTTTCGTTGATCTTGATGTGCCAATCGTTTTTTATCACGCAAACACTGTGAGGTACCTTTGCAACCTCTATATATTTTTTTGTCTCCGTGGCATGACATTAAGTTTCACGACTGTCAAAACTTTGTTCAAATTTTGCTAAAATGGGGACTGGATATCCTTATCTCCCCGTGAATTGAACATACGCGGAGTTATTTGCGAAACAGTAAAAAGGTGGAAGGACCGTTTTTTCTTTCTAGTTATTCCTCAGTTAAGTATCCCCGATGTATGGCGCAAAATACCTGAATCTTTTATTGGAAAAATTTTTATCGAAGAGGAAGAGTCTGCAAAACCTTTGATTGAAATGATAAAAATAAATATGGATTTATTTAGCGATAGGGATCGTCTGTTTTCTCCTGAGATTTTCACGCTCGCTAAATGAGAGCCCCTAGTTGAAAGAATTGGAACATCGGATCCATCTCCTAGACATCCCAAAAGGAAAACGAAAATACCGTGTCAAGGGAGCGTAAACGTCGGGCTGTATTACCAAGCTCATCGCTTTGCTCTGATGCTGTCGAAGTTGGCTTTCCCATGTCTGAAAGATTAAAGGGAATAGATGGTTCATCCCTTGCCCTTCCTAACCAATCACAGGAGGAAAATCCTGCTATTGAATCTTCGGCAATCATTGAACCCGAAGAAAGGGCAATTGAAACTGAAGAAGGGGCAATTGTTCCAAACAGTGAATCAACTCCGGCCCCAAAGGAATCCTTTGTTGGTCCGGTCGATTTTAATGTTGATTCAGTAGTGGAAAGACCTGTAAGGAAAATTTCTATACCAGCCGTTTCTGTCTCGTCTCCCCCTCAAAGTTTAAGAGTTGACCAGCGGGAGAGAGAGTTGACCCTTTCAATGGATCCAATGGCTTCTTCTCCTCTTCAAGTCCATTAATCCCAGTGGTTGAGCTCATATCTACTCCTGCCTCTTCACTTTGGCTGCCTCTCAAGACTGAGCTCAGAAAGCTCGTTACATTTCGGTAAGATTCTCAAAAGAACTTTCCCCCCCTTTTTTTACAGAATTACTTCTAACTTTTCTTCGTATTAAACAGAACGAGAAGATGGGCGAAATCTTGAATCTTTGTTTAACCCAACGTGGCATAAAGATTGAGCAGCTTAAGAAAGAAATCCAAAGACTGGAGCAAACACGTGTTGATGCGTCTATTCTTGAAGGAATGAAAAATCAGGCTAGTGTCGACGCCGCACAAATTTAGTCACTTCAAGGATGGATTTCTAGCCTTGAGTTGCAGTTGCAGAAAACTAAAGATGCTTTAAAGATGTCTGAAGAGCATGCATCTAATATTAAAAGTGATAATGCTGCGTTAGGAGCAGAACTTATGGCGCGGCTTAAACCACAAGAGGTCCGTCCGGCTTTGAATGCTAGATTTTTTAATGGTATCCTTGTATGTCGGCAGATTGCTCTTATCTTGGATCCACAATTTCCAACCAGTTTATTTGATCCTAGAAATATAGGCGCTCGTCTCCGATCGAATTTAAAAGAATTTTATGAAACTAGTGAATCTTCAACGCCGCCTCCACCAACCCCCAAGCGTTAGCTTTACCTTTTTCTTGTCTTTGTATTGATAACAGGAAGATTGTATCAAACACTTTTTTGAATAGAATCAAATCATTTGATTTTTATTGAAAGAACTTTTTTAAATGTATTGCATTCCAAGTCCTCGACGCCAATTTTCCATTCGAGATGCGCAATTTGCAGGCACTATTTCTTAGTACAGTAGAAACAATAGATGAATCTTTCCAATTAGGAGAAAGCTTATTTCTATTGGTAATTTTGTCGGTTGCCTGTATACTCTTTAGGACTAAGTCTTCCATGTCAAATTGTCGTGCTTTTATCCATTTGTTGTAGTATCGTACAATCCGTTGCTGCTAAGAGGCTGTCCTTACTCTTGCTGCTTCTCTAGATTCCTCCAGTAGATTAAGATTTTCCTTAAGTCGTTGTGGATTGCTTTGGGAGTCGAAGTTTTCTATCCGGAGGCTGGGTAATCCAACCTCTACTGGTATTACAGCTTTGGTCCCATAGCATAGGTTGAACGACGTTTCTCATGTTGGCTCTTTAGGGGTTGTCCGGTAGGACGATAACACCGAAGGTAATTCATCTGCTAAAGAGCCTCCAGCGTCTTCTAGCTTCATTTTCAACCCATGTAGTAAAGTCCAGTTGGTTACCTCTACTTGGCCATTTGATTGTGGAAGGCTACCGAGATATGGGCCAATTGGATCCTCAAATTGGAACAATATTTGGTGAAGTGCTTCCTAATGAACCGAGTTCCATTATCAGTGACTATCATTTTTGAAATCCCGAATCGGCAGACAATATTTTGTTGTACAAATTTCGTTGCATTATATTCTGTTATTTTTGCCAAGAGAAAAGCTTCAACCCACTTGGTAAAATAATCAATTCCCATGATGATGAATTTTCTTTTTCCAACTGCTACTGGGAAATGTCTAAATATATCCAGCTCCCATTACGCAAACGGCCATGGAGCTTGTAACGATTTTGATTCCGTCGGAGGTGCATAAGGCATCTTGGCCGTGGACTTGGCGTTTTCACATTTTTTGACAAAGTTAGCAGCATTCTTTTTCATGATCGGCTAATAACAGCCATGTCTCATCAATTTGAAGGCCAGATTCTTTCAACCTATGTGAGATCCACATATCCCAAGGTGGACTTCACTTAATGCGTAGTCTGTTTCCTCCGGAGTGAGACATCTCAAATATGAGATAGAGTATCCACGACGATACATTTTTCCAGCTATAATTGTGTACCAACTAGCCATTTTCTTTACACGTTCAGCTTCGTTCTAGCTTTCTGGTACAATTCCTTTAGAAAGGTATCGATATTAAGGAGTCATCCAGTTTTCACTGCTGGCGACTTGTAAGACGTCTTGATCAATCTCCTCAATACTTGGAGCAGTTAGGATTTTTTGCATACTTCGTGAGTACTGCTTAAGATTTTCTATGGCTGTTGCCTTTGCTAGTTTGTCGGCTTTCCTATTTTCCATTCTAAAAATATGAGTCACATCTATTTTATCAAAGTCCCGAAATGTGCTTATTACCTTTGCAAGATACCCTGCTAAACATAGATTTGACACTTCGAAGTTCCCTCAAACTTGATTAACCACCAACTCGGAGTCACTATAAATTGTAACATGCTTTGCTGAGCATTCTCTAGCTAATCGTAGTCCGGCTAATAAAGCCTCATATTTAGCCATGTTGTTGGTTGCTGGGAACGAAAGTTTTAGCGAGTACAATATTTCCAAACACAATTTATGAACTATTACTTCGGTCGGAATTCCTGACATATCAGATGATGTCTAGGAAAAAACATCCTGGTTCTGCTGGAGGAATTCTATTAACCGACCTCGGATTGGTTCGGTCAATGAATTTTTTATTTGTATGCACTTTTTCAGATCTGTTGGATCCAATGAAATTAAATCGGTTACTTCTCCGGATTGGGCTTGTTGTAGGGCATTTTCGTCACAATAATCAAAATCTTCTTCCGGCTGATCTTGAACAATTTGCTTGACTTGAGACAAATAACTAGTTCGGCCGATCACTTGATCTCCCAATATTTCTCCTACACCAAATGGCGTTGGAAACTTCATTTTTAAATGGGGAATGGATGTTACCGTCCTAAATGTTATTATGCAAGGTCGACCAAGGATTGCATTATAAACAAAAAGCAGGTCGACTACCAGGAAGGTAAGTTTGTGAGATGCGGTTCTGGGATAAGTCCCCAATGTGACCTCCAATTGCACGGTTCCATGGACAGTGACTGATTTATTTCCCGCTCCATACAGTGGTCCACTAGCCGATCTGAGTTGGTTAGTTTTCAAACCCAATTTAATAAATGTATCAAGATAAAGTAAATTACTGTAACTTTCATTATCTACAAATATCCGCCTCATCTAGTAATCTACATTACCATCTGAAACTAAAGCTGATACAACCAATGGATCAGAGTACGGCGACTGGACATGATTTATATCTTCTTTACTAAAGCTAATTACATCATCATTTTCAAACTTTTATTTTTTACCACTTCTGATGGCATCTGGTCGATCAGAGTTACGAGCTTTGGCCGGTCTAGTGGTTATCATATTCACCACTCCGGCGGCTATACGATTTTTTGGTTGTGATTGCTCCCTTTCTTCTTCCTCCATCCTACCAGAGTCATGCTCTGAGTTTTTTACAAACTTTACGAGGTGTCCCTTTCGAATTAGATTTTCAATTTCTCTCTGTAGAGTCCAATACTCTTCAGTACCATGTCCAGGGGAACGATGGTAGTGACAAAATTTGCTTTGATCTCCACTTTCAGGATTCTTCGGGGCCCTCGGCCACTTAAAGAATTTTTTCTCCCGTATCTGCATGAGGATATTCGTTCTGGAATTGTTTAATGGAGTCAGATTGAAATATCTGAATTCGCTTCGTGCTTCACCCTTGAATTTCCTTCTAGGCTCTTTTAGATGAGACCTTTCATTTTCTCCTTTTCTTTTACTCGGTGACCCTTGACAAGAAGGATTCACCTTAATGGGTTTTTGGCCTCATTGGCCTCTTCAGCTGCCACATATGCTCGTGCAGTAACTTCCACTTCTCTGAAAGTATGTGGATTCGTGTGGGCCAATTATTTGAAAAATTCTCTTGGCTCCAGATTTGATATGAAAGTGTTTAATTTGACTTCGTCAGTGAGGCGTGGAATTCGATGAGCTTCAGAGGTAAACCTTGCCAAGTTACTCTTCAAATTTTCATTCGGACCTTGTTTGATCTGAGCCAGGTGCCAGAGCTGTTTTTCTATCCTCCAACTTGAAGCGAACTGAGAAAGAAAACTATCTACTAATTCTTGGAACGACCGAACGGAATTGGAAGCATTCGGTAGAATCAGATTCTCGCGTCCCCTTTCAGAGTTAAAGGGAAGTATTGACACATCATCATTTCATCTAAACCTTGAAAGCTTAGTAGCGTTCGGAAGTAATCCAAGTGATCCATCGGATCAGTACTTCCGTCATAGGTGTCCATGATTGGCATCTTGAATTTTTGGAAAAATGGACAGGTTCGTATCTCTATCGTAAACGGGGATCTTCTTAAATCATTAGTACTTCCCTCAGATTTTTCCCCGAAAAGATAATTCCACATCTTTTCCAACTTCTCCTCCTTTCGAGGAATTGCAGCTGATTTTTGGCATTAAGGTAAGTTCTCAACTCTTCTAGAGCTTCAAATCGGTGTGGTTGGACATTTTCGCCAACCAGCGGCAAGTTGGAAGAAGCTTCCTTTTGGTCAAGAGGTCTTCTCTCACTTCGCGGATTTCGTCGTTCTGGGCTGTCTTCAATGGATCTTGGGCCCAATTGCCCTTCTAATCGAGATCGGCCTCCGTTTCTTTCTCTTGCAAACGTTCTCTCTTGATTAGATATTCGCTGAACACGTTCAGCCGGCTTCTTCTTCCGCCTATTCCTCATTGAGGCGGAAATATGCGCTGCTGAAGAATGGGCGTCTGGTTTTTGACGTTCTACTTGTTCGCACAAAGTTTGTAAAGCTTGAGACATATGATCCATCCGCATGTTTATTGCTTGTAAGAGTTGAGTCTGTTGATTCTCTTCTTGCCCATGCAAAGGAGGGTTGTTCTCAGGAATGGCGTTCCCCATTGCGGGAGCGCTTACATGAGTTTGGGTATTAACCATTTTTTTTAAACGTTTTTAGTGGCAAAGCAAATTTTTAGTCGTTTCCCACAGACGGCGCCAATATTATGGTTACGGATCCGGATTGAATTGGAGTTGACTGATTCTCCATTGTTTTAACCCAAGACCTGCACAACATCAAAGAAAACAAGAGAATCAAATGGCCAAAAGGGAGCAATTTTCCAGCAGGCTCTCCGACGCTCAAGTCAGTAATGTCCTCTTTTTAATTAAAATGAAAAGGAAAGATGTATTTTTTAAGTAGGAATATTTGAAATCATCCTTTTGCCTTTTTTTTTTTTTTTTTGAAGTCCCATCCCCTTCCCCTGAAGAATTACTTCGTCTTTATAAAAGGTCCTTTTTTCGGTTTCATAATTGCTTCAGATAAGGAGGGTCAGTTGGTTTAACTTCAGGTCGATTATTGTCGGTTTCACTCAAAGTGAAACGTGGGAGTTATCCGTAATCTTTCTAACTTATCTAATGGGCGGTTACTTATGGATTTCAGTGATTCGTATTTGGCTTTAATTAATGGGCCTATGTATTGAATCGCTCAAGTGATTATATCCATCAGATGGAGATTCGAAAATCATTTTATTTCTATTATTTTAGGTTTTCAGCATAAAAACTCAGTCGAAGTCCCATCATGCATTCATGATTAGTATTAATGCTTGTTCAGTTTGTCTAAACAGTAAAGTACTACTGTTGATGTGTTAGGCTGTAGATTGTGCAGCCTATTTTTGTAGGTATATTTGTTGATTAATTTATTTATTTTAATGAATATAATCCATACATATATTGCGGAATGATTCAGAAGCTGTTAGAATGATCAAAGAATTGTTGGAAACTGAATCCGACTAGCAGTGCAGCATGATGGTGGGCATATCAAGTATCGGAGATTTGATCCGTAGGTTACTCATAGTTCTATAAGACTGTTGTTCATTTATTTCTGTGATCATCCTTTTCTCTTAGAGTACTTAAGGTGATATTATTTGATATTTATTTTTCAGGGGAACTAAAATTGTCAAACTAAGAATGCAAGGAGCATGTAGTGGTTAGTTCATCTGTTACTCTGAAATCTAGCATTGAGAATATGATGATGTACTGTTTACTAAAGGTGAGTAAAAAGAAACACATTCATGTTTGCAAATAGAGAAATTGCATTTTGTAGTCAACTTGATAGCAGAATTGAAATTGACTGTGAGATTATTAACTGTTGGCATATTAATTTCACTTGTTACCCCAAAAAAATTCCTAGGATGTTTTTACTTATATCGAACTATCTAAATTTTGAAATGTTGTGGAACATGATTTGTTGATCTAATTTTGTGTTGGTTTGTTGACATAAATTTGAGATTTTTTATAGTAGATATTAATGTTGGTATTATGAAAGTATTTGATAGACGCCTTGGAACATTGTTAGCCCTGTCATCCTAAAAAAACTGAAAGCCCTGGATGATTCTCAATAAGGAGAAGCATGAAACCATCTGAATATGTGTTAATCTGTACCATGTTCCATTGGAATTCTGAACCACTATTGGTCTCAGCTTTGTTGTCAGCGTCATTGGCCAACCACTTTATGCAAATTGTTGGTATCTCCGTTGAATTTGATTGTGAGGCCCCTCTCTCTAACTAGTTTGATCTAGTTACCACTACCAACCCTTTTTCTCACATTAATTATAATGTGGGAATTGTTTGCTCTTCATGCAGAACTTTTAGACATTTCATAAATAATTGCAACTTCTCCGAGACTATTTCTTATCGGCACACTGAGAGAGTAACCCCTATGGATGTCCCTCCTGAGAAGGCCAGATTCAACCCTAATCACATGATAGTATATCAATCGATGTTGCTCCAGTTTAGTTTGATCAGGGTTTGATTGCTAGTTTGCAGCTGTTGAACTCGGGGACCTTCCTGTTTTGAAACCTTTTAGTGTATCTGAAGCTCATATACCTTCTAATACTTTGGCTGCATATTGTGAAGTTTGTCCTAAGCATGATCAGGATGTAAGCTTTGGTGCTCAAAATTTAGCCTCTTTATAGGGAAGACCTCTTCATGCAATCCTTCCCCTCCCTTTGGATGTTGCTATGGAAAAGGAGATCAATTCATCGACTTCAAGATCAGAAGTCTCATTAATAGATCTTATTTTAACATCATTTTTGTCTATTTCTCTAATAATCAGATTTCTCCAAAAGACAACGCTGTAAGGAATTTGGAGAATTTGCATCCTCCCAATGCAATCCTTGGGTAGTGCTTGGTGACTTAAATGTTATGCTTTTCCCTAATGAATCTCTTGGCCTGAATTTTTAGGCCTTTCAAACCCTCCTTATTTGACTTGATGCATGCGATCTGGTTGACTTTTGCTATGATGGGTGTTTCTTCACATGGTATAATTGTGGAGATGGTAATGCATGTGTGCTTAGGAAACTTGATAGAGTTCTTGTAAATGTTTCTCCTTATTATTTCTTTAAATAAGGATAAAATAATTATTTTATACTAATTTTTTTGATTATTTCTTTTACTAGTAATGTATATTAAATACTGTAAAATTATTTTCTAATTTAATTTATATATTTCAGGTGACTGACTACTAAAATATTAAATTTAAACTTTATTCCTATCTTAATTCATTTTATATGAATAATTATTATATTCCTATTTTATTTTATTACTGTAACCAAATATAATATTAGTGAAATTAAGACTACATTGGTTGGTGATTTTATTTTAAAACTCGGCTGAAATGAACCCGTTAGGAAGGTTCCTAATTTGGCAATCATTAAAATCAAGGGTATGCCTTGTGTTATTTGCTAAAGATTATTAGATGATGTATTACAGTAATGTATTAGAGACGCTAAGCGTGTCATTGGGGCCCACCCACTCGGCTGATCGGGATAAATTGGCGTTAGAATTTATCTCAAATAAATGGTAAAATATTATCCAAATTAATTTAGAAAACATTGAATAAAAATTGGAAACCCTATCCTGCTATATTTATAATTTTAGAAGCCGTATTCTTGGCTTATTTATTGATGTAATTTGAATGATTAAGGGCGTATGAAGGCAAGATTTTCCTTCTTAATATTGGGGAGTAATATTCAAATTTGAACTAATATTTATTAGAAGAACTTTGAAAACCCTAGTGGCTCTTTCCCATGTAAATAAGACCTAGCTACCACTGTCCTTTTGGAACCCTAAAAGGTTTGAAAACTCATCTTATCTTATTTAGGAGAAGGGAGCAGCAAAATTAAGAGGGAGAGTAGAATAAGCTAATTAAATTAAATTATAAAATCATAAAAATGGGAAATCTAACCTAATCCTAGAGGTGCCCCTCTCGTTTGATAAACCCTGTAGAACCTCTTGCCTCCTCTAACTTTCTTGCAGTTTCACTGCAAGAAAAGAGAAGAGAGAAGCTACCGTGAGATTCGGAGAAGGAAAGCCTAGGGAGATTTATGGAGCAAAAGAAGAGAAGAAATCATCATTGAGGCAAGCAACATTAGGCCTTCTTGAGAATATCCTATTTACTTTTCTTAATTATTTTTGTACCTTTTTCTTGTGTTATTTAAGTTCATTTATTAATGAGAAATCATAGAATAATTTATGACAAAAAGATATATGTATATCCAATGAATTTTCGAATAGATATGATCGCATTGTGGTGCGATATTCAATTGTCGCACAAGTTAGCATTTAAATACCATCAAAGGATTTTCAGTGTTTAATAGTAGTTTAAATGTTAATATTGAGCAATGTTCAGATTCATGTAGCTTGTTGCATCTCTGTTAGTAGATTTGTATTTCTATAATATTGTAGCATGTAGTAAATATGTTAAATGATTGTATAGATGTACATTCATTATATGTTGATTATAAATGGATTATGATGAGAAAGGAAACTACTGAAGACAATTTTTTATGGAATGTTTGAACATCTGAGTAGTGCTTGGAGTAGATTTGTAATTTATGAGATTTTTTATATTATTTTTTTTATATTGTTGGCAATATGTTGTGGATGACCTTAGTGATGGTAAGATTTATGCATGATGATACTCATTTTGATAAAGATTTCTTTTAGTGTTTGAATATTGTGAAAAATGTCGTTTGAACACCTAGTCTGATTCAAGATAATTTTAGAAATTAGGTAGATTTCATTATAGCCATAGTGATAAAGATAGTGTTCTAATGAACTTAGCATCATTTTTTTGAAACACAGGCTGTGGAGTTAGATCAAAGTGCAAGTTCACACTTGAACACAAACAAGACAAGTTCCAGTGCTAAATCCAAAACTTATGCATGAGACCTAGGAGGATAATTTTCAAAGTCGAGTTATGATTGAAGGACTTTTAGGCCTAGTAAAATATGACCAAGTGATAGGTACCTTGGGTTTTTGTTGGAATTCTATATCAATTTTCATTGATAAAACACCTTATGTTGTCTTTGATTGTGTACGTATGGTTTTCATTAACATTGAATAATTTTCTAATTGTTCTTATTAATGAATTCTTTTACATTGTATTTGATTAAACGAGTATAGTTTTCATTTGCATCCAATGACTAAATAAATAAGAATGTACGAAAATTATAATATATTCGTATGAATGGTGTCCATGAGACGTTAGAATACTCTATACTTTTTTAATATCTGATCAATTTCTAGTGGTTGAGGTCAATTGATTTTAAGGTGATATACTTGTAGACATATAATAATCGTGCTATGTGGTATTTGGGATATCATAATGAGAGTATCGCAAATGGTATGGTCATATTACAAGTAAGTTTCAAATATAATTGTTGGGGTCGTAGCGTATCAAGGACACTAGAGATCTTTTGATAAATACTCAATTGATTGGAAGGTAAACACGTTGGATTTTAGTTCATATTGACGTAATAAGATTCATAAATATTATTATTATGTCGTGATTGATAGACCTTGATTGACTTAGATTTTCAAAAAATATAAAGAATGACATTAGTATGCGAAATATTTTGAGACCTTATATTTATATTTGGATTAGTCAAAATCCAAAAAATTTCTTTCGGTCTATCAAGATTATTCATGAAGTTGACATTGAGGATGCTATTATTAACATCATTTATTGAGCTTGTCATTGTTGATATTCATATTTGATAGAATAAATGTCATTCTTGTTGGTTTTTGAATTTAGGGGACACCCATATTCATGATTAGGGAGTCTTTGGTCAGAATTCTTAGTCAACCTGATCTGCAAAGGGTCCGATCTCCGTGTCTGTCATCCTGGATCCTAAGCAAACGTAGCAAATAGACAAGCAATCAAAGGATTGATGAAACTTATTTTTCACTATATTTTCTGACGCTTAAGTCAGCAGTCTTTCTGTGAAATAAGAAAAAATAGAGGATGCAAAATATATGCTTGTACAATATGATGGGGATGAGGCGTTATGTGCTTGGCTAGAAGCGTCTTAGAGAAAAATAGAGAGATATATGGAGAAAATAGGTAGTGCACATCACTCGAAGTGTTTTTTGTTGAGTGGGCTTTTGAACTATCCACCCTCTCCTAAAGTATCGAAGCAGAATATATAAGAGTTAGGTGGTAGTTAGATCTTAAGACAACCGCCCATGAAATCATATGGATAAGGATGGCTAGTTGGCCGACGATTACAGATAGTTCATGTCCGTTTAGTAGTCTAGATAAGGGAGGAAAGTTGTCCTTCATGATTGGTTATAGTCACTTCTATCAAAATGTAGAAGAACGATTGGGCGCCGTCTATCATTTTGGGCCACATGGGCCGACATAATCAATCGAACACATTAATCATTGATAGGACAATCCCTTTTGTTGATGAGCCATCTTGTTGGGTCTGATTGGTCGAATCCGTCAATAACCGATAGTTTTTAAATAAAATCCTATAAAATTCTACAATCAATAAAAGTAATACACTGAAAAAGTTAATTTATAGTATGAGTTGTACAAATATAATAAATATTAACTAACTTGCTTATCATATGTACCTATAGGCACTCAATTAGTGCAGAGTCTTTAATGAGAGGGCCATGCCCAACACACATATGCTACTCGTGCACACATTAAGTGCGAACATGTTTGATAAATAATGCTCATATGTGGATCGAGCGTATATCAAACATGGACACAATGGATAAACAATGCTTATATACAACTCGGATACATATTAGGTGTGGGTATTCTGAACAAAATATATATATACTTTTATCAGATGCATATTAGGCATAGATGCTAAAAGATGACGCATTTTAAATAATGGGTGCGTATCTGATATTGATCTTAATAAATATTTAAAAATTCTTCAAATATATATTTTATCCAACCATAAAATTTATTAATATAAAATATTCTCAACAAAAGTTTTAAATCATAAGTAAATAATCAAATGAATTAATCCCAACAACTATTATACAATATCACAATTATCTACAAAAAATGTATATAATATCAAAAAGTGTATTGCATCAATTGCATAGAAAAGTATGTACTGTACTATCTTTATTTTTTAATGAAATCATAGTTTTTATTTATTTTTAAATTAATAATCAATGGTGTTAACGATAACATTGAAAATGAAAGGAATACAACAAATGAATGAGGAAGATGATCAATTTACCATAGAAGCCGGACGCCATAGGGATGAAAGAAGGCAAAATGTTGCATCTTATAGGATCAAAGTAAGCAAAAATAAGAAAATAAATGGGAAAAAAAAAACGACAATGGTGTTTAATTAAATTATGCAAAGAAATAATACAAAAATTTATCTTAATTCATGTAGAGCTTGAAGTATATATAATTTTAAATTATATAGTGTCATCATTTTGGTATGCATTATCAGTCAAAAAGTTTAAATAATAACTCAATGAAGATGGTTCAAATCAAGTAATAATAGAACATCTAAAATTTTATATTACAATTTTCTCAAATTCTAATAACCTTGATAAAGTTGCCATTAAATAAATTTTCAAATAACAAATTAATATAACCTATTAATCATTAAATAGATGATATACAAATAATCTCATAACTAAGTTAATAATATTATTATTAATGACAGCCATTTTATTTTTTTGTCCATATAAATATTTAATAAAAAATTTTCTATAAATCTAATAGTTTTAAAATAATATAAAAGATTCTATCATTTAAACTCAATAAAATATCATTTAATATGCCCCAATTGATAGAAGTCAGAGATTATGAGGCCAAAAGAGGACAATTTCTACAATAATGAATTTTAAATCAAAGCAAAGTTGAAGAAATAAAGTCTATAAAACACAAAGTTAAAAAAAATATACATATTTTTATACATTGATTTTGAATAGTAAATTATATGTCAAGACTATGAATTTAATGAATGTATACAATATTAAGTTTTATTATTTTAAAATTAGGAGGCTGTTGTGTTGAATAAAAATTTAAAAAACTACATTCATCTTTATTTAATAATAAGTATATATACAATCATTAATTGGTTAGTATACTCCTTAAGCCACACCATATATAAAAGATAAACATATATATGTATGATATATATATTCAGTCAAGACATCCAACAGATTATGTATTTTCTAAAATTATATAAGATTACACTTACAATAATTAAAGATAATAATAATTATTATAATAAGGCAAATATGAAACATCATAAATTTTCAAATTACAATCATCCCATAACATCAAAAGACATAACCAAGATAAATAGCACACCCAAATGCTAAATAACAAACAAATATAACCCACAATGCCACAAGCTCAATATCACACACAAACTAATATAATCCTACTTAAGAAATTATTGCTATGAAGTCCCCAACACTTCTACATAGTTAAAGCTCCAATAAAGTCTGCAAAAAATAAATATATATAACAAGAGTAACTTAACAACCAACAAAAATATAATTTAAAATATTATAATGCATTTTAGAAGATGTAGCAAATTATTATTCTAAGTAAAAAATAAAATAAATGAAAACACAAATACACATTTGTGGTTATCACTGCCCAATATGTTATAAAATATATATATAAAAAGAAAGGAGCAAGGTAGATTCTATTTTCAATAAATAGTGGCTAATTTTAGTAAATTACATCCTAAAATGTATCAATTACTATAAATAATTGATATATTACCTATTAAAATGACACGTCTAAAATTTTTATGAATATTAAAAAAAAATCATGCTTAAGGTCATGCATTAATGTTCCAGAAAGATCGATAGATTTGTTTCAAATTTCTTAATCCAACTATAATGTGTGATTTTTCTATATAATAACTAAAATTATCAAATTTTTCAGAAATCTTTAGATAATATGATATACTATTCATATATCAATATTAATATATTTATATAAAATTATATTAATAAATAGCTGTCATATTATTTGATAAAATATCTCTTCCTTCTAAAGTATGTTAAACAATATCATCATAATTTTAAAAATCATGACATACATGAGCAATGAGACAAAAATTGTTCAAAAATTCAGTAAAGAACAATAACAATAGAAAGAAGTTTAAATTGTACTTACCTTAGCTCTAAATTATCAAAATTTAAACTTTAATTCTCTTAACTTGCACTTCTATGTCTTCTTCTCTTTTTTTTCTCTTTCTTCTCCTCATTTGCTTCTCTTTCCTCTCTAAATTTTTCTTATGAAAATTGCATAAATCAGCCGGATGGTCACTTATATACTATGTCGTACTTGAGCATCACTCAGGTATACGTCAGGCACTAAACTATAAGACCGTTGCGATTCAGTATTGCTCGGGCATGCCTCGAATGGGTATAATTTGCCAATGACGGTTCGAGTGTCTCTTGGGCTTGTCTTAAGCACTGACCCCATGGTTTTTGACGTTCAAATACCGGTCGGTCATGCTTATCTGAAGTGTCAAATCATCCGATCTAATTTTAATTTTTAATCTAACTTTTTATATATTTTATCCTCAATTTTAATTATATTATCTTAATTAATTAAGATTATCATTAATTAAGAGCTCGAGCCTCACAGTTTGGGCATTTCATGTGGGAAAGAAGATGAGACAGAAAGAGAAGGAGAAAGAAGAGAGATAAGGAGAAAGAAGAGAGAGAAGAAAAAAATATATATTAAAATATTATTTTATCAGATCTGCATGAATAAAGTTTAAAATAAGTATTATTACGCCCTATTCTTGGTTTGTTTTAGTTTTCATTTATTTTTGCTTATATTTAATGATTTTAATATATATTAATATATATTAATGTTATTTTACCTATCCTATTTGACTCCCTCATGTATATGTGTTATTTTTACCGATTATTTTGGAGTTTTGCTTTGGTTTGAAAAAAATATTTAAAAATTTTATTTATTTTATGAAAAATAAGTAATTATTTTGAGATATTATATTTGTGCATCAGTATACTTATAAAGAAAAAGTCATAAAAACCTACAAATCAACCGTGCATGCGGTATCCATGTATTATTGCCACAAGTCGGGCTCTATCTTTGTTATATGACTCGATACGTGATCTTTTTCGAGGAAAAAGATTTGTAATTTGTGACATTGTAAAGTGAAACATTTATCCTTTTCTTTCAAATAGGAAAAATTTTGTGATATGTGATATAGAAACCATTTTCGGTTTATATTTTATGAAAACTATCATAAAAAATTGAATGAAATTAATACATTTAAACATCCCAATATATTATACAGATTTGAAAACTGCATCTATCATCAATGGGTGACAAACAAAAGTGACGTTTGGTTCCGTCTATAGAAGATAATATGTAGTCAACTCACCTATGGGTCAAAATAGTAATGATATAGCCTCAGCTTATTGGAAGTACGTATAACCCTTTCTTAAATTAGTCTTTCAGTCTTTAATTCTTTGATTTGTACACATTTTAGATTTCAATATATTTTTCTACATTGATTTGTATTGAAACTTCATTTAAGATTCGTAGATTTTGCTCATAATTGAGATTTGGCTGATCTCGTACATTTGAATATATGATTTCCTTTTGAATTATGTGGTTTAATTTTGGATTATGCTTTTAAAAACGATATCACATTCAAACTTTTGTTGATGGACTTTTGGAATTATAGTTTTACGCATTTTGTATATATATTTATTGCCCCTCACCCTTATTTTTGGATGCATTATTTGTTATATTATATTATATACTGATACTTTTTAAACTTTATATTAAAGTTTTTATTTATTCTTATCCCTTCATATTAGTAGGCTTCAAATACGTTGAAAAGAGTTTGGACACTTATTTAATAGAAGTTTCACTTACTCTTGTTGAGTGTTAGCTTTATATTTTAATTGTAATTGTATCAGTTGTACTATGGATAATGAGAAACAGTCGGATTTTGGTTCATGGCATTGTATGGAATTTGTTGGGTCATATTGTTCTCTGAAAATGTATGTTGATGATTAGTGCCAGATTGTGGTTTGATTTATATGGTTGGATATCACCTTTCATTGCAATCATCTGCAGCAAGTTGCAAATTATTTATTGTTCAGATAAGTCATTCAATAAGATTCAGTGAATAATTTATATTCTGATCAATTGTATATGAATGTCAAGGCTGTCTTGTTGTGTCAGGTCACGCCGGACTTGGGTTCCGTTTTGGTTAATGTTTCACAGTTGGGTTTAAATTTTGGTGAGTTGATATTATTCACTATTATTTAGACCTGCTTTGAATCTAAGACCGTGACACACGTATTTTCATGATCCATTATGATACACGCCCAAATGGATATATAATACTCAATTCCATAACAAGTCAAACTCAACATCCCTCCTAAATATGATATCCATCAATATATCACACATAATATTTATATGATTACAAATATCCCTCCAAATGACCTCAATATCTAGAATATAGATTCAATATTAAAAAATAATAGACCATACTAAGATATTATAGTCTCCCCCGTTTGACTAAATATCTAAGAGTTTTCTCATGTTCTCCTCAATTTAGCCATAGAATATCAAGAAAATTTACACACACTAATTAAGTTAATGAAAAGAATAGATTATCAAAAGTTATCAAGAAATCCAATAATAATTAATAATTAGCCAATCTAAAATATTTACCTAGTCATCCAATCTATTATGATATACAAATCTTATTACCAATGCCATAATTTAATTATCTCTTATCACTTTCTGGGAAGGTCTACCATAGTTAAACTAGTCCCAATTTTTATTCGATGAAGATCCCAATGAAATTAAATAATATCTTTAACCTCATTCTTACAATTTAAAATACATGAATACATATACACGGCTAACTTGCCAAACCACCCACACACGAACCCATACATATATAAACACAGGCACGCGCTACCAATATACACACTCATCTACTTCCGCCCATATCTATCAGTATACACACACTGCCAGTATACACACACATATGTATATATATCACATCCTCTACCCATACATACACACACCTGTATGTATATACACGCATAATTAGATATCTATAATCATACTTTTAAATACCAACACGCCAACATACGTATATGCTAATCTAATACCCACATATAATAATACATACTTACGATTACACAAATCGTATATTTATACGTGTAATATATTTGTACGTACAACCGAAGTCACTCACACCTTCCATTTACCCACCCGGTTCCCAAATCCATTCCTCACAGTGCCAATAATTGGACGCCCCAATAGAGCACGAAGCCCTTACCGATTCCGCTTTTATAAATGATTTCAACTGAAATCCCCGCATGTATCACACATTCCCCAGTATCGATGAAATTTCAGAGAGAGGAGGAGCAGATTTATTTCAAAATAAAGGAGGATTTATATGCAGAGAAATGGAATTTTACCTGCCTGGTTTCTCGTTTATTTCGGAAATTTGCAGGAGTAACAGTCCTCTATGACGCAGAACAGCAGCGACGGCAATCGGCACACACGTCCTTGAGACTCTCTCCGGCACAGGCTAACGAGAAATGGCGACGCCAATGATAACAGCAGCCTAACCTTACTCTCTCTTTCTCTGCTATTGGCCAGCCGAAATGAAGAAGAAAATCACCGGATATTTTTAGGACAACGAACAAGAAATGGAGGAGAAACGGTTGGCTCAATGAATGAGAAGGATGAGAAACGGAAGAATGAGGAGGAACGGCAGGAGGAGGAAAAGGGAGGAAAGTGTGGAGAATGTCAAACAAGAATCAAGTAGTTTGGGAGAGAGGGAGAGTGCAGTACGATTTATTATTATTATTATTAATTTCTAAAATTTAATAACATTTATTGTTATCTGTATTATTATTTATTAATATTATTATTTTATAATTAATAAAATAATTTTATTTATGATTATATTGAATCGATAACCCATTAAACTCAAGGCAAAATGTAAAAGTGTTGACATAATAATACGAGCATTAATATTTCAAATGCATAGATACGTGTTGACATAAATAATATAAAATCGGTAATATCTAATTTTTTAAATTGTATTTATAATGTCATAATTTTATATAGTAGGTAAATATTAAAAATAATTATATGATAAAAATTTAAAAAAAAATAATTAAACCCAGCTATTAATAGTACAATAACTGTGCATATACGTATTTAAGACTGTATTTTTGTGTCTAAAGTATGCGTGATAAATGTTTGTACGTTATTTGAACAAAATATGTTGTATTCACGTACAAATTAAGTGTATTTGTGCATGTATATTATTGGATATTATGTCTAATGTATGCCTAATTGTTGCTTGTATACCCTTTTAGATATTTAAAGCCCTTGCCTATTTGTTTGTTTTGTTTTGTTTTTTTTTTTTTTTTTTTTGCATTTTCACGTGAAGAAGAGGAAAGAATAGGAAAGACTAGAAAGAAGAAAATATGAAAGAGAATGTAATAAGCGCCTGAAGCCGCGACCCGTGTTGCGCCCGTATGAAGGCGTAAGACGTGACCCAGAGCGGGGCGAAGTAGAGGCCCAAGATGTCCAAGCGACCCAAGCAGCGGCCAAAGGAAGCCCAGGGACACAAAGCCCGGGATTTCACAAGAAACATCCACAAGACATCATGCGGCCAAAAGTGGGCCCTTTCGGACGTCTCGTGACAGATTTCCAGCCTCTTCATCTCATGAGCCACCATCCAAGACATCATGGCGGGCAGAGAACCACTCGTTCATAGCGGAGAGCGCCCGGCTAAGTCATTTCGTCGGTTCCAATCTGCTGAGGATCTTCGCGCTCAAAGCATTGGCATTCACAGGATCGGGGACCGGCGTGGGGAAACCTCGGACGGATCGATCGCGCCACTTTCAGCGGCACATGCGAGCGGAGTCCCAGAAACTTGCCGACCGGCCAGGAGCCATATCGGCCAGCTCTGTGCAGACGTCCTCGGCCTCTCCTCGTGGAGGACCAGCTCTGAAGGAGGCTTTACTGGCGCGAGATCACGAGCGGTAGTCTCCCGAGGAGCAATTCTTTCCTTTGCTCCATTTGATTCGCTTCCGCCCGGTACATGCGGCTTCACGGCGGCCTCGAGGACCTAAATGCGATGAGATGACAGTCACTCCCGCGATCGGGTGGCGACAGCTTGACCTGCGGGGCTGCCAGCCCAGGCAGTTCGTCCAAGCTTGAGCAGTAGAGCAAGGAAAGGAAGCGCAGTACCTCGAAATCAGGGTCGTCCCTGTGCCACGCTCACGTGGGACTCGGATTCTACGGCTCGCTCCCCCAAGCCTCAGAAACTCGAAACGGATGGAGGCTTTAATAACCCTCCCAACCGCTCATAAATCTCCAACTCATAAGCCCCTTTTTCCAAAGGAGAACACACAGCCTCTGACCCCCATTTTTTACAAAAAAAGGCTCCCGGCATCTCGCTGTTAGGAGAGAAAACACTAGGAGGGAATCCACTTGCCGTGTTGCCCTGAAGCCACAAAATCTCGACCTCGTTATAGTGAAGCTCAAATCACCCTTCATCAACGAGCCTCGTGGTTTTTCCCCCATTTTCCTAAAATCCGAACGTCTCATTCTACATCTCGTAGAACTTACACCTCATCCACTTGTGTTGCTGGAAGCTAAGAACAAAATTTTGCGGAGACTCAAGGTATCCCACTCCCGACCTCGGATCACCCTTCATCATGAGCTTGTGAGATGCTCCAGACGGGAGAAGAACACCACTTCATCTCGGCCATCAAGTAGAGGCTGAGACAGGAAGCATTGGCGCCGTCTGTGGAGCGAAGAACAAAAAACTCAAGGCATCCCACTCTCCCGCCATTAGCAAGCAGGCGCCCCGAGGATGTTAAAAAGACAAGGCGGCGCATCCACCGAGGTCATTAAAAACACCCCGCGGCGAGTGCCTCCCGTCGAAGCGGCCCGAGGTCATTAAAAAAAAAGAAAAAAAGGGGACAGCAACTCACGGCGTTCAAAGTCGAAAAAACTTCGGCTAAGGTTGCAAGCGACCAAAAGTCCAAAAAGGCACTGCCCTTGAACTAGATCATTAAAAAAAAAAAAAAAAGAGAAAAAAAGAGGGAAAACACGGTCGCAAAACAAGACCGGGCCCAAAGCTTTGAGGTCTTATTCATAAAAATGATTCATTTGTGATAAAAAACAAAATAAGCAAAAAGGGGGCAAGCCCAAGGGATGCCACTTCTCAAAGCTTTTTCCTCTCTAAAAAAAAAAAAAAAAAAAAAGGGAAAAACACGCGCTGAAGCTAGGATCTTGTGACCCTCGAGAAGGTTGCAAACCTAAGTCAAAGGCAAGGGAAAGGAACTAGAAATCCCTGACGGATTAATCGAGGGGAAAAACACCCGCGTGCAAAAAAGAGAGAAAAAAAGAGGGGAAAAACACCCGCGTGCAAACAAGACACAGAAGAAACGTCCAAAGCTTTAAAGCGAAAAGGACCAAGTCTTATTCATAAAAATGATTCCCTGTATAGGTATGATAAAACAAAATAAGCAAAAAGGGGGCAGCATGTCAAGGGGATGCCACTCGGCTTTTTCCTCTCTACGCCCCGGGGGCTCCAGGAGACCCCGTCTGCTCCATCTAAACTTCATCCTCGGGCGTAAGGTTCGCAGAGCCGCTCGGGAAGGCCGCCATCAGCCTTGTCTGAGGATCTTCCGCACTCAAAGCATTGGCATTCCTGGGATCGAGGCAGGACGGATCAATCGCGCCCTTTCGGCACATGCGAGCGGAGTCCCAAAAACTTGCCAAGGAGCCAGCAATCTGTGCGGACGTCTTCTCCTCGTTCTGAAGGAGGCTTTACCTAAACGCGAGATCTCGAGCAGTAGTCTCCCGAGGAAGCAATTCTTTCCTTTGCTCAGCCCGATTCACTTCCGCCCGTGTGCGGCTTCACGAGCGGCCCTCGAGGACCTCATCTTGCGCTCTGAGCGAGTAATCACTCCCGCGAAATTGGTGGCCGGCAACCAACCTCTGGAGCTGCAACAGAGGAGTAAATCAAAGCTTGAACAAATGGAAGCAAGGAGAAAGGAAGTAACAGTTACCTCGAGAAATCAGGGTCATCCACATGCCACGCTCCACGTGGGACTCGGATTCCTACAGCTCGCTCCTAAGCCCCACGGGCGCCACCTCAGGCACAGGTTCATCCGCGGCATAAGACGCCGCAAAGTCTGCCTCGAAATCGATGCCCTCAGGAAACTCAGGCAACCGCTCGGCCTCAACCTCAACAGGGCGCGCGGGAGGATCAGAGGGCGCGGACTCGTCAACACTCAAATCCACGATCTCCACCGTCTCCGGGATCACCTCAGCCAGCACTCCCCTCTCAAAATCCATAGCGGCTCTCCCGCCTCCTATGTCCTCGGATGGATGATCAATCCACCGACATCACCGGGCAAATCCCAGGAGCGCCTGGAGGCATGTCGTCACGGGGGCAAGGCCCACACATGTGATGGCTTTGAGTAAGAACCTCACGGCGCGGCCGGAGAAGATTAGCGGTGGCGGTGGGCGAGACCACCGGCTCAGGGACCCCGGAGAGAGCTTGATTCTCATCCTCTTGATCAGAGGGATATCATCATCATCATCATCATCACAGAAGTCCCAGGCGGGAAGCTCCCCACCTGCAAATGCAGCGAGGCCTCGGCCAAAGATTAGCAGTGGAAGTGAAACTGGGACCCCCAGACCTCGAGGACTCAGAAAAAGAGGCGGTCCCTGACCTCGTAAGCAGAGGAGCAGCCACGTCATCATCGCTCGCGACCTCGATGTCGAAGTCCTCGTCATCACTCAAGGAGCGCTCAGCAGTGGGTCCCCCAGTCCTCGGCTTCTCCTTGGCCTTTACATAAAGAGCTGAACTGGGAGCCTCCTCCCGCGGTCCCCACTTGGCTTCCCTGAATTTATCAGCGGACAGCCAGATATTGCGCTTGTTCAAATGGAAGGTCCACAGATTGGCCAGCACCAAGTCTGTGCGCGTCTTCACTTTCTCTCGGTCCTTTCTCGAAGGATCCGAGCAAAACTAGCTGGCCACATTCCCCCACGCGGTAGGAATGGCCCACTGCTCGTGGACGCCAAGGAAGAATAACTTGTCCTTCCATCCCTCACGTAACTGGTTGTTCTTGCATAATGTGAAAAATTTTGGGCGGGGGGTCATCACGTTTCAGTCAAAGTTCTGCGTAAAGCGGAACATCACCTTGACCACAAGAGGAGTCAATAGCCTCTCATGGCACCGAAAAAAGACGCACAGGGATATCAGATACCTCATCGCGTTCGGCTAAAGCCTGACAAGGGGCACCCCAAGCGCCCTCATAATGTCGTAGAGTTCTTCCGACATGAAAAACCGTAGCCCGCCTTTGAGGTGGGCCTCATAAACGGTGATGAAGCCATCCGGAGGATACAGTGCCCTAGCATGCGGCTCCGGAATCATCATGGCCGCCGACTCAGGGATCTGATACTGAGCTCGGATCTCCGTAAGCCTGCCAAGCGTCATCGTGGAGGCAATGTCTCTCACACCAGGCGCCATGAAAACCAGAAAGCAAAGAAGAGAGCGAAGTTCGAAAGCGAAAGAGAACGGAAACCAGGCAAGAAGGTGAAGCATCAGGGCAAAAAAAAGGGTTTAAATGAACCCTGAAATGCAAAAAAGGGGTACTCATTGCCCTTGCCACGCGTCAACCAGCCATTCGCCCCTGAAGCCTGGCGATCGTTCCTTCCCAAGGCACCTGATGGCCTGTCACGTCAGCCAGATACGGCATTTAATGTCCCCGTGAGGATACGAAATGACGGCTCAGAAGAAGTCCAGCAACGGCCTCCCGACAAAGCTCAGCGCAGTGCTCGCCACCAGAACGCCCGCTCTCGGACGGTCATCATCCCCAACAGGATAGCGACTTCATGCCAAACGACCGAGTACTTTGGGTCCTTTGGCATGGGGGGCTATGTTGGTCCCCAATATGAAGGCCCATAAAAGCGTGACCCAGAAGCAGGGCCCAAGTAAGGGGCCCAAGATGTCCAAGCAGCCCAAGCAAGAAGCCTCGTGGACGCTCGGACGTCTCGCAGCAGATTTCACAGAGCCTCTTCATCTCACAAGGCCACCATCCACAAAGACATCACGGCGGACGAGAACCACTCGTTCATGGCCGGGAACGCCAGCTAAGTCATTTCGTCGGTTCCCAAGAAAGCCTGCAGCTACTGCCAGTCGCCGTCTGACCAAAGCACGCCTAGTCAAATCAAGACGATATTCAGGGTCCTGTACGCCTGACACGCTCAGATACTGCAGCGGCGCCCGCATGCTATCCCGCAACGTCAGCAACATTAAAGGAAGTTGGTGGACCAGCTCCTCGACCGCCGGATGGACGCCACGTGTCTACTCCCTAACGGCTCGACTTCCACTATAAATACACAGCAAGCCCCTTTTTCCAAAGGAGGAACACACGAAGACAGACAGAGAGAGAGACAAAAAAGGCTCCCAGCGAGCGTAGCTTCCTTAGGAGAGAAAACACTAAACGAGAGGCAGAGAAGGGAATAACCCTCACAACTGTACTTTGTAAAATCTCCAACTCATATAGTGAAGCTTTCAAACAGGCCCAGAGCCTCGTGGTTTTTCTCCCCCATTTACGAGGAGGTTTTCCGTAAAATTCGGTCTCAATCTTCATCTCGTGTCCGACACCTCACCCACTTGTGTTGCCTGGAAGCCACGAATCCGACTGGACCTCGCAACTCCCAATCTCCGGATCACCCTTCATCAACGAGCTTGTGAGAGATCCGGCTGGGACGTTCTGCATCTCTCGGCCATCCGTGGAACCAGAACGCAACAACTTCGATACTATTTCTTATCAAATTGGGTACATGTTTTTGTTTAAAGTCAAATGAATTTAAGTCAATTTTTTAATCTATTGCTGAAATTTTTTGATTTAAATCACTATAGCAAGCATGTGAGATACTAAAATGTTATAAGTTCAAGGACTATTATATAACTTATACGTATATATTTTTATAAATATACATAAAACTTTCGTTGTAAGAGTTTATATTTCGTATTAATTCAGTCAACTTATTTTGTGATGAGTGCTATATAAGTAATTATAAGCTCAATCATGCATTTTACTGAGTTGGCAACGCGTATTAATATAATCAGATCACTAAAAATCTATTTTGATGATCATATGATCAAAAATATTAAAATATGAGTTTCTTAAATAAGCAAAATTCAAAGGCATAATTTTATCTTGATTATAGAGTTAAATTACTTAATTCTAAAAATTTTATAATGCCTATAAATCATAAAATAAGTATAATAAATATAAAAAACTTTCAATCATATTTAAATACACTACAACAATAATAACCTTTAGTGACAAAATAATTTGTCACTAAAGACTATAAATTTGTCACTAAAACTTTTAGTGACAAAATATTAATTTGTCACTAAATTGTCACTAAAGATTTGTCACAAAACCTTTAGTGACAAATTTTTATTTTGTCACTAAAGAAATTATTTAGTGATAAAATTATTTTGTCACTAAAAAAATTCTTTAGTGACAAAATAATTATTTTTTTAGTGATAAAATAATTTTGTCACTAAAGAATATTTATTAGTGACAAAATAATTGTCACTAAAATACATTTAAAATTTGTCATTAAATATTATATTTAATAACAAATAATTACCATAAAAAGTATATAATTTTATATTTAATTTATATACTTTAATGGGCAAAAATTTAACACAAACATCAAATTGATTTCAACACAAATATCAAATTGTCTTACAACAAATTTAAAAAAATTCCAGCTATGCAATATAATGATGTAGGATGCCAAGAACATGATGTGTGCCGCTGACCCACGCCATGGCCACTACTTGCCGGCTTCTGCCATGTTCCGTGGCAAGATGTGCACCAAAGAGGTTGATGATCATCAGCCTGGACATGTTCACCCACACCACGACACAAACACATCATTCGATGACAGGACCTATTCCCAACTTTTCAAAAATTCATTTCTAATCAATCAAGAACTTCAACACAACCCAGAGGAAAATATACCTTTTGCAACTGAGCACAATTCTGTATTTCATCAAAACTTTTAGAAGATTTTACTGACTCATCCTTGGATATAACCTACAAAAATAAGACAAAACCAGAAAGGACAAGCCTCAAATTATAGAGGAAAGGAGGAAGTGGGAGAAGAAATTTGTTCAAGGAAAACAAGTAAAGGATGTAAACTTCAATCGCTTACCCCTGTTCCACTGCAAGGGGCATCCAATAACACTCTATCATGTGAATTTATCCCCAAGACTTTTGAAAGCTGCATTAGGAAACAGGAAAAATGAGACAAAGGCAGAAGACATGCTGTTATGAAGAACCAGAACAGAGCACCACCACGGCTCCCATGGAGCGAATTTTGAACTCAACCATGAGTCACCAAACACACAGAGGTTTAAGCCAAAATCATAAACGTAGGTCATCAAAACACATATCCACACACTGTAGAATCCATTTTGACGTTAAAACTATTCTTTTCCAATTTTCCAGATTTGAAGTTCATGTTCCCTGTTTTTTGTTCCTCTTGATTGTCAATTCGATTTCCTTAAATTTGGCTTATTCACCAACTTTCAACTTCTACTGATTATCAAACTCACTGCATATAATCTCTATGGAACTAATTGAACGTATAAATCGAACCCATGACAATCAATTTGGCTTAAAATTACAAAATCTCAATAAAACCCCAAATTTTGGAAAACTTATCAGATTTCATCAAAAATTCAATTAAACTTGAGATATATAATGATTCCAGATATTAATTTCATTGCCCGAATTCTTCTCTATGCTCTGTCTCTTTCTCCTCTGTTTCCCCGACCATAAAATATTATCAGATCAAAATAATTCACACAGCTCAAAGGTACCAAGTAACACTGTGATTTACACATTAATCACTCAATCAGATAAAAAAAAAAGATAGCACTCAAAATTTAAAATTTACCACCTGAACTTGTATTTGCATGTATACCTCCTTTGAATACTGAGATCGCCAGGATCCCCCTTTTTATTTTGAATGTTTCATTTATAGGCAATGAGTTATTTTCAAATAACTTTAATATGTAATCCGAGATATCTCAATATAATCTAATCATATTCGAAAATAAACTAAACAAATATGGGAAATAATATTTCAAATAACTAAACAAAGATAGTTCCCTATCTTGAAAAAAAAGATTGTTACAATTATTGCATGGACAATGTATCTTATCCCCATTTCCAACTTTTGAAAATGCAAAATCAAGAAATTCGATAACTCCTTTTCTATAATTTGGCTTTCGTCTGTCACCGACAGTCTTATAATTTATCAAACTCTTATCCATCCTAAAATGTAATCAAGAAAAAAGTTAATATTAATGAATCAATTATAGGTAATGTGTTGATGTGTGTGTATCATACCCAGCAATTTTGGCAACGACCGGATCAGAATACAATGGGTTATAATCACCAAAGAGTTGGTGTGTGCCTACATAACAATAATGAAGATTTATTAGTATCATTGGTAAATAAAATACCCTATTTTGTTCAAACTTGGTCGCATTTCGAATTACTACAACCATAATCCACAATCTACGTAAGCAAGATAATAAAGAGGCCAGATTCTAAATTTTAAACCATGCACTATCAAGATAACATCTTGACCTAAGTTGCTCTTAACAGAAATAGGAAACAGTACAATGATTTTAAATGCCTGGATAGCTGATAATGCAAATTGTAGTGATTGTTCTGACTGTTATTCAAAGCTGTAAATCAAGTGTTTGAAAGGATCAAAATGGATTTGGAATGTGTAAATTGGTGACTGCAAAGCTTTTCTTTAATAATCTATAATACCTTTTCACCTCATGTCCCAAGTATTGCAGTAGGGAAGATTATTTTTTCCAGGTACTTTTGTGTGATGCTTATTCTTTTTCTGCCTCCTCATTTTCAAGTGCACCAGTGCAGCAAATTTGAATCAATTTGAGTTATGCTCAACTTGAATATATCTTGATTAACTTAGCAGGTGTGCGATGAACTTATTATCCATTGAAACTTATTACTTGTTCAGATGAGATTTGAAACTTAGCAATTGGGTCATTGCCAGGCAGGGTCCTTGCACTGACCTCACTTGAAGTATCAAAAGACATAATGCTGAAATATACTAAGAGATTTAACATGGAAGAAGCAACTCGTCTTGGCATTGCTAATGGAGTAGCAGGCATGTTGTCAAATTTAGTTTCCTGTGTATACTATGTGCCCTTAGATGTGGTATGTAATTTTATCTTTCCCATCACTTCTGTTAATTTTCTTTTTCTATGGCTGAAGAAAGTAAATGATGTTCTAATGGCAATTAATAATCAAGACAGACAATAAAAAATGGAACCATGAGATAAGAATCTGTGTCTGAGTGCAGTAAAGTTTTGTGTTTTGCTGTTTCCACCTTCTCGTGTATAGAAATTAGCAATGTGTTCATGTGCTAAATATTAACAACCATTTCCAGTTCAGAAACTGGAAAACATGGTCAAATGGTTCACTTCTTAAATTAGAAATTTGAAATAGCACTAAAAGAGGTCTCATCTACAATTTTATACTACCTTTTTCTCTTATTTCTCAGGATCTTTTTCTTTCAATAATAGTGATGAACTCTACTAGTTGCTGTGTCGATCTACCTTTGGCTGGTCGGAGACAAGTAAATAGTTAGAAATGATCTATCTGATACTCTGTTTTCTTTAACAATTTGTCCAGCATCTACTAGATAGCCTTATTGAACTATAGGTAGGGGTATGCATCATTTCTATCACGAAGATGACCTTCATCCTCGTAGGTGGAAAATTGCTGCACATATCCACTTAGCAACCAATACCCAGCCATTACTAATGGATTTGAGGTTTACTTATTAACTTAAGTGCGTAATAATTGTTGGGGCTTTATATACCTTCTACCCCACTTAAATGGGTTATGTTATGATAGAAAGCACTTGAATGGACTGGATGGGTGTGGGTATCAGTACTCATTTTTCCCCATTTATGTCTAAGATGATTTCATTAACTACTAGTTTGATAGTGCATGTGATATATGCAAGTTGAAATAATTTTTGCAAAGTTAGAATCTGGCCTTTTTATTATCTTGGAGGATATGGATTCAAACCACAGAAATTGCCTCCTTATAATTTAAGGTTTATGTACATCTTGATCCTTTTTAAACCATGCAATGTGGGAATCTACACCAAAAATATATTAAGTCAAGTGTGAGGGAAAGGGGGAAAACGAGAGAAGAGAAGGCCATAGGACCTGTTGTACAGCTTAAGTTGCAGATTGAGTTTAACCATTTTTCAGGCAAGAACACTGCAACTTTTTTCATTGTTGATTAATTCTTGCTGTTATCTTCAAGTATTGTTACTCTAATACTTAAATTTCTTACTATCTTCATGTTAAAATAGGTAGAAATCAGCAAATGCCCCATTGAATCGGCTAACGGCCCTTAATGTTACAGTGATTTTTACGTGCTGTTGTTGGTCGATTCAACTCCTATAAAAATTCATGTAGAAGCTTTAATGAACCGGATAATTCATCATAATATCATGCTCCTTAATGTTGGCCGGTTCAGCTAAAAGAAAAATATATATTTGCAACTAAAGTGAACTGGCTAAACAGCTGATGCATCAGATTGCAGAAGCTGATTTCTTCCTGATTTTTGTCCGGTTCAAACACTTGCACAAAACTTTAATGAACCGGTTACTTTGCCAAGATGCTGTGATAAAATTTTCATCCATAAATTTGGCCGGTTCAGCTCTCATAAATATCAGTTTGGAACCTTGAACCGGTCAAATGACTACTACTGACTAGAGAAAAAGCCAGGATGCTACACCGAAGGCCTCGTGTTAAAGCATCATGCATACAGGAGTGTTCCTACTGACTTAGCAATTACAATAGAGTGTTCTGTCACATTTCTCTGTTCCATGAATTTTTTGTTATTGAGTCTATAAACAATGTGTGGTAAAAAAATCATTCTAAAAAATGAATGAAGAAGAACAACAATAATTATGAGCCACGATGACATCACATATATGTTTAATGTGCACTGAAATATTTCTTAGTTGATTATGCTTCCAATGCTGCATTTAAGACACTATTCGAGATGGAACATGTGCTGATTAATACTGGAATACATTGAAAACACTCTCATCAACATAAATTCTCAAATAGAGAATTCGAGATGCAATAGAGACGCAACAGATGTAAAATAAGTGAAAAATATACGGCGACTCCGATTTAGACTTCACTTATGGATTTTCTTTAACTAGAAGCTTGAAGAACATATTCGAAATAAGATAGCAGAAAAAATGAAAGAAAATAAGTTGAACAGAAGATGATGATAATGATGATAAATAAGTGAAAAAAATCAAACTCTATCAGATCTATTAAATTGAAGAGATTGCTTACCTGATTTACGATGATGAACACTGACGACAACTCCAAATAGTGTCGATGGACAACGGCGATCAGATATAACGGCCACGGCAACAGTAGCTAGCTTTCTCAGCCGACGACAACGGCTATAGAAGTACCGACAACAGCTAGATGGCGACGCTCAGCAAAATGAAGGGCAGAAGAGGAAGAGAGGAAGAGACTGTGACGCTTAGCCAAATGAAGAGAAGCTTGAACGAGACGAGGGTTTATATGCCTCCTTTGCTTGCGGCCGTTGGATGACTTTTCATCCAACGGCTGCATGTTACTCTTTTTTTTTTTAATTAAAAAATAAATTTCACGTGGCTAACGGCGATTGGTGGACTCTAACAGAGAATTAAAACGGGCAGATGCATTTTTAATTTTGAAATATTTATTTAATAAATTTTTATAATATTTAAATGTTTAAAATAATAATTTAATAAATAAATTATAATTTTTTTAATATTTTTAATTATTAGGATATATTTTTTTATAATTAGTAATAATATATTTTTATCATTCTTATTTTATTATTTAGTATTAATTATTTTCTTATTCATAAATTATTATTTATCTAATTTTAAACTTTTAGTGACAAAATAATATTTTTGTCACTAAATTATAAATATTGATTATTAATAGTGACAAAAATATATTTGTCACTAATTTTTTATCACTAAAACTTAATTTTTTTGTAGTGATAAAAATATATAAAAATAATAGCTCATCACATCCCATGCGATTGACTTGAAGAAAATATGATTTGAAACCCTGAGGAAACTCAAAGTTTAAAAGTTTAATAAGTCACCAGTTCCTTAGTTAGAAAAAAAAATTACAATATTTTAGAAATATTATTGGCCTTTCAACATTGCACAAACTAAATGTATTGATATGTAAAATAAAAAAATATAATATAAAAAACTTTAAATAAAAGCAAGTACCATCATTCAAACCCTATTTCTTACTGTGACAGTGTTTTAAACTAAATATTACACCAATTCATTATGTGTAGATTATAAAATTTATTGATATATAGTCAATTCCAATTGAAATCATAAGTGTCAGTATATAAGTTCTAAATTTAAGTGGTAGTTTTACGGTTATTAACTATTGTTTTTGTAAAATATTTTTAAAAAATATTAAAATAAACATATTATAAATAAAATCAAAAATAAAGCTTTAATCATATTTCTCATTTTTTAAAAGAATTTTTGGTTATAATTTATCAGTTTTTAAGATTTTATTATAATTAATGTGTATTTATTATTGATGTTACTATTAGAAAATATTACATAATTAATATTTGTCAAATATTTTTTTATGATTTCTTTTTCTGTATTTTCTCTGTATTATTTTATTTTCTTTCTTTATTTTCTTTCCGTATATACTGTCCCTGTGTAATTTGTATATATTCATGGTTAAGGGCGTATGTTTGGCATTGCTCGTCTCTAGGTTTTCTTTCTTTATTATTGGCGTATGTTTTCTTCATCATTTACCGTCCTCTCTCTGAGCTCGTCTCTGCCATTGCTCAGCCATCCTTCTTCCTCTCCGCTTCTAGGTTTTGCTTAACGTAAAACTTCTAAGTTACATACAAAAGAATTTTTGTTTAGAGTCCAATAATATATTGTTATGAATATTAGTTAATAAATAGTAGTATATCTTATTTTAATTGATATGTAGTTTTATTCTTATTTTCTAAAAAAATATATAAATTTGATATTTTAAGAACGATTAAATAAATATGCTAGCTAATTTTTGTATAATCAAAAGTTGAAATTATATTTAAAATCGATATTTTAATATATATATATATATATAGATGATATAAATAAACTGCAATAATTGTAAAAAAATCTAAAAATAATTACACTTTTGTTTTTTCTCTAGAAAATAAAAAAAAAGGTCATAGCAGAATTATCTAATAGCCAATAAAAAAACAAAGAATAAAAAAAATGAGAATATTCATATTATTTAGCAAACAGTAATAATAATAATAATAATCAAAATCAAAACAAAAAATTATATAAATGATCTTCCTAATACTAATATATTATTTGTTAATATCTTTTGAGAGAATTAAATAAGCTTTATCTATTAATATACTATCGGTCAATATATATATATATATATCCCTAGCAGCTTAGCAAACTTCCATGTTAGTACTAAGTGGTTGGTGTCTCCATGTGGGTATTTAAACAAAATATAAATTGTTATTATTAATTATTTAAACTATTATTATTATTATTATAAAAATTTAATATTAAAAATATGTCAAAAAATAAAAAAATAAAAAACTCTAACTCCTAGGTAGGATTTAACATGCTCTTAATAGAGCTTGAAGTGCTTTTTAGCTCGATTCAATTTTGAGGCTCAAGGCATATTAAAAATAATAATCAAAACTCTACCCATGCTTTGCGTATAAACAGCAACATGTTGTTGCTTCATGACCAACATCATAAGTTGCTCATTTATTCGTGTTACAAAATTTTAAAAATAAACCGTTCTTGATTTTTAGATCTGAAATTTTTGTTTTATATTTTTGTTCTTTTATTGTCCAGATGAAAGTAAAAAATTTTTATATTTTATATTGAATGGGATATTAAAATATAAGCCTCTCATGATATACTCATAAAATATTATGCTGCTATTTATATACAAGAGTATGGATAGAGTTTTGATAATCACCTTAATAAGCTAGTAGCAATAACTGCTATTAAAAATATTTTTATCTGCTAATAATATTTTTATGAAAAAAATTTCTTTTTATTAAAAAAATTATCCAATAATAAAAATAACTCGACAATATCTTTTTCATATCAATAATCTATAAATAAAAACAGTGTTTTATATTGATTTAAAAATGTGGATTGAATCCAATCAATTAGTTGAATACTGGAGTGCTATTTAACACATTCGCAATGTTTGCCTTAAGACAACGAGTATAAATATGACAAAATTTTAAATCCCCAGACGTTTTGATTTGAATTTATTAAATTTTTTTATTTAAAAATTATTAATAAAAATAATTAATATTTTATTAGTTATAGAAGAGTCTAGATTATTTATGCATTAAAATTAGATGTGTTAGATTGTTTGATAATTTTTTTATCCATATGGACGGTAATAATTTTTAAATTTTATAGAATAATAATTAGACTGTATTGTACTAATAATATGTATTAGATAGATATTTACAAGGATAAAAGTAATATTTAAAAAATAATCAAATAAATCTAATTAATTAAGAAGAAAAACAAATTTTACCAAAACAATTCTTTATTCCCATATTATTTTTAATAGAATATTTATTTTACTATTTGGTTATATTTTAATTTAAAATAAATATTTTTGAATGAATATTTATTCGTGGACCGAAGAAAATAAAAAAATACTTTGATTTTTTGGGTATTTTTTATTCATGGATTTGAGAAAATAACTATTTCTGCATCTCATATTTTTTATCTCGTATTACCCTCTCCTTTTCTCTTAAGCAACTGTCTCATATTTTTTTCTTTTCCTGCGAAACCCTACTTCCCTAGAAAGTTGCTACACCGCCGTAGAGCAAATTTAAGTTACCCGTGACTTGCGAGAGATAAAGAGAGAAAGAAATTGATTGAAATCAAAAAATAAATCACAATTTTCACAGAAAATCTTGTTAATAGTGGAGATGATTAAAAATACTAAATGTTGCCATGGTTGATGTCGTCGTATTGTGTTAAGTTGCTGTCGGGCTCTGCTTCAAATGAGAGATTAGGGCAATGGTAGAGCAGGAAAAAGGAGCAGGAAGAAGAAAGAAAATAGGATGTAAAGAAAAGAAGAAAAAGCAAAGAAGGTTGGAGAAGAGAAAAGAATGAAGAGAGAGAAAGTGTGGGATTATATATATATATATATATATATATATATATATGAATATCTTTTTCTCTTTTTTGGATAAGGATATAAAAGATTATGATAAATTTTTATATTATTTTTTATATTAAATATTAAAATATTAATTTTTAATTTAATTTATTTTAATAATTAAATATAAAAATAAAAATTCTTAATTATATTCACATATTATTTTATTTTATGAAAATAATTATTTTATTCTTATAAATAATCTATATTCATCCCCTTCTTTGTCTTCGACCACCGGCAGCCATTAAAACCAAATTCAGGGCCCTTCTCCGACCCTTAGACAACCATGCCTGAAATTCTTAAAAGTCAAATTCATTTCCCCACAAGCTCGTGCACAGTTGCCGCCACATTTCTTCTTCTTCTTTCATGAGCTGTGCAATGAATCTGCAGCCCAAGCGACGTCGGCCGCGAACCGTCTCATACAAGTAGGGGGGATTGAGATAAATGAGAGAAAGAGAGAGAGGGAGTAAGGGACGTGTGCTGGCCGTGATGGGTCATTGCTGCCGTTGTCACCGCCGCTGTTCTTTGTCGTGGAAAAGCTATTACTGCCGCTGCTACGTATCGCCGAAAAATGAAAATCAAGCAAGTAAAAAATCATCTTATTTCTCGATAATTTTTGTATCATTTTATCATTAGATTG
Source organism: Nepenthes gracilis (assembly GCA_033239525.1). Taxonomy (NCBI): domain Eukaryota; kingdom Viridiplantae; phylum Streptophyta; class Magnoliopsida; order Caryophyllales; family Nepenthaceae; genus Nepenthes; species Nepenthes gracilis. Next base: position 15,403 of record BSYO01000014.1, on the reverse strand, counting down.
ATACTTAAACCTTACAAATATAATAGAATAAGTTGTTATTTAGGAATTTGGCCTGTCTCAACATGTTTATGCACTATAAAAGGAAAATCAAAATCTACAATCGAGTGAATAGTCCAGTTAGTGATGAATAGTGCCTAATGATGGAGAAAGACCTTAGTTCTGAGTAATTTTCAATCAATTGTTATAATGTTATAGAAATATGTTTATATCAACTCAGTTGCCATTTTCATACTACAAGATACCTAGTATAAATCTTAATTGACTGAAGTAATTTTGATTTTTACGATGTTGGGTAATCAAGTATCAAAATTACTTTGCCGATCACTCGAAATTGTCATTTTAGCTTTGATAGTAGTAATAAGTGATTTTTAGTTCATCCGTTTGCATCCTCAGCAGTACGTTTTTACTTTTGTGATTGTTGATTTTAATATATGCAGTGTGTAGATTTATAATAGATTATTTGTTCTCAATTTTGACTTATCGGAGAGATAAAAATCAAGTGACGAAATAACTGAGATAATCATAAAAATATGATTTCATATTTTAGTGGCTGTGCAATGGATTATATTTGGATAAATTATTTACATGATAAATAAATATATTTGTGGTTGTAATCTTACCAATATAACTTCTTAACAAGCGTACTTTAATAATATGTCGTCAAAATATGATTTTGGTAACTTGAAGATATAGAAAATGAGTGACAAACATATGACAGGGTTCTTAGAGTTGAGGGAGGCATAGTTAAGCCGTGTTCCTGTTTAATGAAGTTGGTAGCTGTAAAAAGAAAAATTTGAGGCAAATTTATTAAATTGAGCCAAGTAATGGAGTGTATAATATAATATAATATAATATAATATATTTATTAGACATAAACTGTGTTAGAACTTATGTCTAAATGCTATGGTTTCTAACATTATTCATATATATATTGATTAGGTCACTTGAGTTACTCACGTAGAATTAGATGATAGAAGTTTTTTTATAACTTACACAAACTATTGGTCAATTGTGGCCTTGCATTTGGGGCAAAGTGGTGGATTGCTATGTTGGATTGACAGTACTAGTATCTTGCGAATGTCATGGCAACAAATATTTAAAAATAATATCAGAGGTGATTAATTTTTTTCATTATCTGTAGTTAACTTATTGTCATTACTGAAGCGAGATGAGCCTCCTATATTACTTTTTCCTGAATTCTTCTACATTTTACTTATTTTTTTGCTATCAAATTAATTAATAATAATAAATTTAGAGGCAAAAAAGAACATGGTGAAGCGGGTAGAGAGGATGGAGTTAAGCTTTTGTGTGGGAGTGAGTGTTTCAATATCTCATACATGGACAACCCTTTAGGGTAGTGGAGCTAATGATGTGAGGGTGATGACGTGAAAGAGCATGGACAATCCCAAAAGACCTTCCAGGTTTGTGCTGAGTATTGCTACTTCATTTTGGCCTCTAGTTCCACCCAAGAGAACCTTCGACTTCCTCCGTGATGAGAGCACTCATAGCGAAGTACACATGCATGTCTTTACTCAACTTATTATGATATAATTCCAATGAGATTCATTGATAGTCATTCTATACTACTATTATATAAAAATTAATCTAATACTAATAGCTTAAGTGAAAGTAAAATGGTCAAATTTGACGTATTAACTTGTAAGGATAAGTTTTGGTATAATGGCAATGTCATTTTATTATAACTTTGAAATTATTGGCGAGTTCAAATAATAAAAATGGTTTCTTAGTAGGCAAAATTTTATACAATTATGTCTACAAAACCTGCAATGTGAGGGTCCCATACTCTAGTCTTCTTTTAGAACTATAACAGATTTGTTGAAATTACTCTGGGGCGAAAGCTAGTTAGGTAGCTTTGCGTACAAATGAAGATAAATTTATTCATTATTTGCTCAGAAGGGACTAATTAATCTTTTTTTTATTAAAGGAAACTATAATAATCTTTTGATAATTTATCTAGACTCCCTTGATTACAAATGCAATGGGATATTCTTTCAAATGGCAGGGTTCTTTAAGAAATAGTGCATATTGCAAACTGATAGGACACAAGCAATTGCATTTTTCTACTATACATAAGTGCAAGTATATTCTCATGTTCATACCTCCTCCCTTTGTTCATGTCAAGGAGGAAAATAAACGGGAGCTGCACAAACTCATTTGAAGTTTTCATCTCTTAATTTGAGTTGACAAATATCGTGGCAAATTATATTTCATAGAATTCTAATTCAAGTCAGAGCAATATACTAATATTGTAAGAAAGTTGCACTAATTCAATAGCTTCTTTTATAATATATGCACCGGTTGACATAATTGCCATGAATGTAGTACTAAACGGTGGGGACCCATACTATGTTGCTCCTCTTCCTTTTGGTTTCACTATATTATCTAACGGATCACCCATTAATTATAGTGTAATCAAGAGTCAAGTTTGCTCTGGTGGTTATCTCCTGACTGTCACGTTTTGGATTTTGGTCAACTTTGTCCCTACTGCCAAACTCTTTCGTGTCTCAATTTCAAGAATCAAAAATCAATTGCTTGCATTGTTAAGAAAATTAAGATTGTTTTAATTAATGACAATCCATGAAATTTTATGGTTAGTCTAGTCATCAAAATAAGATCTTGTTAAGATATCCACAGTAATAATCAGCGAGTGAGCCCACAAAGGGAAAGAGATAAGGTTTTTGGCTATGGCAAGAGGCAGATTTCTCAAATGAGAGAAAGTCAAGAGCACACCTTATATGCTTCTTGTCCACATTATATTATAGCTTGTGTAAAAACATTGTGGCCTAAGCTTCTTTGTTAACTTACGGAAGGATTAGTGGTTCGAGTATTAACTTCTCCAAAGAAAGAGAATTGTTGAAGTACAAAAGACCATCTAAGTGATTTAAAGTTTGAACTTGATGTCATATTTGATATGTTTTAGTTTTAAAGTTTGTATCTTGCAAAAAGTTAGGCTGTTGTATCAATTTGTGATTAATTAAATGGATTATGATTAAATTATTTATAATAATTATATGTTTTTTATGTTATTATTCATTTGAAGTATTTTAGCATTGCTATATGAAACTATATATCATTATTTTGAATAGGCTCTCTAGAAATCTTGGTCAAATTGTAGGGGCGTTAGAAAAAAATCATCAAATAAATAATTCGAATTAAAACCATCAAAATCAAATTGAAAATTAAGATAACTAAATTGTTTGTTTTGATTTTAGGTAGGAATTTTTTTGGGGGAGGGGGGGAGGTTTGATTCAATTTCGAGTAGTAAATTATCAAATTAACGGTTATATGAACTTATTATATATTTAATTATATCAAAAACATAAAAAAAATCATAGCTTATTATAAATGTCTTATGTGATTATTTATTGAAATATTCTATTTGGCAATTAAATATTATCTAACTAATATTGATGATATCGAGTGGATTAGGATTCAAAAGGCGTATAAATTGGAGAAAGATGAGTATTTTGGGTAACATAAAACTTATATTATTGATATTTGACTACTAAATTATTATTTAAAATTATAATTTATATATCAATATATTATATAAATTTTTTAAAATTATAAATTTTTATACAATATTTTTATGATTTTAATGAAATTATTTTACTGTTTAAAAATCGATTAACCTAGTTGATGTACTCAAATTAATTAATCTATCAAATTTGCTGATTTATGATTTTAATTTTTATCAAATTGGTTAAATACGTTCAAGCCAAAAAAATGATTTACGATTTAAATAATTGAACTATAAATGCCCTTATTTTGAAGGGAATTAAGGATGGTAAATTACTTGTCCTAATTGATAATGACATCTAAATATATATTTCCTTTACATTTTATTTGGATGGTGAATACTATATAATACATCTCAACTAGTTAATATGACAAGTATAAAAATTCGTTTATCAGTGATTATTATATACTTATAACATGATTTACTAATTCATAAAGGTTGTTATTGATGGGTACCCTAATAATGGGCTGGCCCAAAGAAATGTCAACAGAAGCCCAAGAAGTCCGATCAACATTCTTTCACGGCACAGTGAGAAAACGGGCCCATGAATTGAAAAGCCCAGGACGGTTTCTGCTGTGTTGACCGTCTCCGCGCTAACTTCGCTGAGGACGGTCAACGCCAACGCTGACTTCCTCCTTGCCACTGATTTGGGCCTTTAGAGCTCTGTTAGAGCGATGAGCCTATTCCATTTTGGCCCACAGCCCACCAGTTGATCGCTAACTACTCTCCCTTCGTTCACCACGAAGGCGGCCAACACGCTGACGGTCAACTCAGACGTTGACCGTCTGCGCCCTACACATTAGGCCCAAATGATGTCTTTCTACAGTGGTGGGCCTGCTCCGTTTGGGCCCACCACTCATCAGACGGCCAACCACCGCTTTCCACACATCTTCCACGATCCTAACTGGCGCCAAAAAGGATATTAGCAATATTGGCACCTCTCATATAAGGAAGGCGCAAGATTTTTCTAATTCCTTGCCACGGCCCAAGGTACTCCAACCAGTAATATCTTTGGAGGAAAGAAACTAACTTGGAAAGTTCTTTGCCCACAAGAAACAATCACGATCGCATGGTAATCGACATCTGCAACCGGAAAGGCAAGCCCGACCAGAAATCAGGAAGGCAATCACTCCTTCCAAAGAAGGAGGATTGGCCTCTCAGTTACAAAAGAAACCCTTGACCCACCATCAAGGACAGGCTATCTTCCATGCTTTCAATCGCATACGCTTTCTAAGACGATCAAGTGCTCCCAGAAATCGGCCTTCTCTGCCACCTACATTCTCCAAAAATCCTAAGGCAACAAGCGAGAACTCACGGCCGTTTACTGCCTTCCCACCATCCAGATACGAGAAAGGCATTGCGCCTCTCTGACATCTGGGTCAAACACTCTTTCTCTCTCTCTTTCGATTTGAGTTTCTCTCAAGATCAAGGCATTTCGACTTGAAAGGTCGGAGTATTTTCGGTAGGATTACCTCCCGCTGTTAACGCTGACCTCTTGTTCGTTTTAGTGGTGTGCAGGATTCGTACTCAGTGAACGGAGTCGGTTCACATCATCTAGAAGAATCTGAATCTGTTTGAAGTCGAATCCAGGTACGCATCATTGGCGCCGTCTGTGGGAAGCGCTTACAAAAAGCCTACCATAAAAAATCCGCACAGACTCTCTCTGTCACCTGCTGCTTCTACAATGGTGAACACGAGAGCACAGGCTAGCGACCCCGCTAGAGATGCTGCTAACCCCGACCAGGACCATGCTGGCCGACGCCCCGTCAACGGGCAACAAAGGCGGGTTCCACCGCCTTACATTCAACAATCGGTGGAGTAGATGCAGAGGCTAACAATCACTCGCTCCCAACTGCGAGTGCCTGAAAGAATAACAACCGCCGGTGGCTCCACCAAACCGTTATTCGCTCCCCCGCCACCAAAAAAGGTGGCCAGAGGAAGAAAAAGCCCGCCAAGCGGCTCGGAAAAGTTGGGAACAATCTGGCTCCAGCGTCCTCCCGCACTCCAGGCCAAAACAGGCCAATGGAATGCTCCGGGAGTACGTCTCCAACAGAGAGGCCGAAAAGGAGAAATCATCGATACTCTCGGGCAGAAGACCGTCACACAGTCCAGGAGCGAGCCTCCAACACTGTCAGATCCACAGGAGGCAGCAGCCGACCAACTGCTGAACCCGCCGGGAGCAAGATGGAGTTAAGGAATTTCCTCAACTCCAAACGATCCGCAAACGCCACCCGCGCTGATCCGCGCGTGGACCAAATCTGGAACCACGTGTTCCCGAATGACCAGCGCGCATCGACTTGGGCAGATCACCTTTCACTACTGAGAAATCTTGAGCCATCCTCTGCCGAGTCCAAGTTTAAAAATGCCGCCCCTTGACTTATACGATGGGGGTAGTGATCCGTTGACCACCGGATCACTTCCGCACTCCATCTAAGTCTACAAGGCTAGAAGACTCGGTGATATACCGCCGCTTCCCGCTTACGTTGAAGGGAGACGCTGAATCTGGTTTCACCATCTCCCTTCGCCTCTGTCGGCCAGCTTTCGGAACTCACGGACCTCTTTTCCCGACTCAAGACGCTTCGAGCCGACGGGAAGAGAAATAGCCGTGGCACCTCTCCCACATAAAGCAGAAACCGGGAGAGAACCCACGGCGCTTCCTGGATCGCTTTGTGGCTGAGGCCAGAAGGATTCCTAGGATTACTGAGGAGATGAAGTTGGGTAGCTTCATCTCAGCACTGACTTACGGAGATTTCTTCAAGCACTTGGCCCACAAGAACCCTCAGACCTTCCGCGATGCGGAAACCATTACCAGAGCCTACGCTGCCGCAGAAGAGGCCAACGAGGCAAAACGTCCTGAACGGGCGGATCAGCCTCGGCCGTTCCCTGGTGATGGTAAAAGAAAGTTCATAGGCGGAGAACATCCCCGCCAGAAACAGCGCCGGACTGGGACCTCAGAACGCAGAGACAATGGGCCCACCACTTTCACACCCTTGACAGACACGCGCTCCAATGTTCTAATGCAGATCCGTGGAGAAAAGTTTTTGAAGTGGCCAAAGACACTGAAGAAAGACTCGAAATCGGGCCTAAATACTTTGTGAGTTCCATCGCTGCACGCTTGGCCACTCAACCGAAGACTATAAAACGCTGCAGAGGGAAATCGAGGACCTGATCCGCAGAGGACACCTCACCCGATTTGTCAAGGGACTGGGGATGTACTCGAGAGCGGGCGATGAAGAGGGGCGAGAGCGAGACGCTCCTCGAACCGGATTGCGGCAGGAGTAGTTAATATGGTCACCACCCGACCTGCCAGGAGCTCGACAGATAGCAAGGAGCAGCAGACTGGGAGGAAGAAGCAGCGCACAGTAGACAACATCATTAGTTTTAGTGATTATGACTCAAACCATGTAATCTCCCCCCATGCTGACCCCATTGTAATCTCAGCATTCGTTTCAGATGGTACTTCAGACTACCAGCTGAATCGGGTCTTTATTGATAATGGTAGCTCTAAAGACTTGCTTTAGTTGAACGCGTTCTTTAGATTAGGCCTAAAAAAAAATCAACTAAAACCTGCTGAAGGACCTTTATACGGCCTTGATAATGAACCTGTGTCTGCTCAAGGACAATCCAATCGGAAGTCACCCCAGGGCACCTACCCAAAAACAAGAAGTCACATGCTAACCTTCCTAGTAGTTATTTGTCCTCTGCTTTTACAACGCAATACTAGGCGGCGTGCCGTGCCTAACAGCGCTTGGGACGGTCCACATCAATTCGCACCTTGAAATAAAATTCCCAACGCCTCTACGGCGTCGAAGAAGTTCTGGGAGACCAGTCGCGGCGGACCTGGCTACATGGCCCCGAGACGCCCCAAGCGGAGAACTTCGAGGATATTGGAGAACTCGACCATCGGGACGAGGCAACCCTCCAACAGTAACGGCACGGCGACACGGATCTGTCCCACTTTGACCCGGGAAACCGGATAAGTGTGTCCAAATCGCTGCTCACTCACCAGCAATCATAACGATGAATTGATCGCGTTTCTCGAAGGAATGCGACCTTTTCGCTTGGACTCCAGCGACATGCCCGATTTTAGCCGAGGTGATGGTCCACAAGGGCCTTGATCCCGACCAAAGCCGGTCGACGAAGGAACCACTCCATAGAAAAGCCGATCGCCATCCGAGGAGGTGAAAAAAGCTCTTGGGACGCTGGATTTATCGAGAGGTCCAGTACTGATCGCTCTCAAACGTCGTCCTGGTCAAAAAGAGCAACGGAAAATGACGAATGTGCGTCGATTTTACCGACGTCAACAAAGCCTGCCCGAAAGACAGTTTTCCCTTGCCCATGATCGACCTACTGGTTGACTCCACGGCTGGACATGAACTGCTAAGCTTCATGGACGCTTATTCGGGCTACAACCAGATTCGAATAAGTCCGGAGGACGAGGAGCATACCTCGTTCATGACGGACCAGGGCACCTACTGTTACAAAGTAATGCCCTTCGAACTAAAGAACGCTAGAGCAACCTACCAGCGACTGGTCAACAAGATGTTTGAAAAACAAATCGGTCGCAACATGGTGGTCTACGTCGACGACATGCTCGTCAAGAGCAGGGTCACCGGCAACCACATACGTGACCTGGAAGAGTCATTTGAAGTGCTCTGCCAACACCAAATGATGTTAAATCCCGCCAAGTGCGTCTTCGGGGTAGCCTCTGGGAAGTTCTTGGGTTTTATCGTCTCCCAGCGGGGGATCGAGGCAAACCCAGAAAAGATTAAAGCCCTGGCTGACATGGCCCCCCCACGAAACGTAAAAGACGCGTCCGACGATTGGTGGGCGCCGGGCAGCGGCTCTCTCGCTTCCTCGCGTCTCTGGGACAAGTACCAACCCTTCTTTAAAGCCCTGAGAGGGACAAAATCTAATGGATTCCGACGGGCGGTGATCGCGAGATCGCCTTTGATGAGTTTGAAGATTCATCCAAGACACCGCTGTTGGCGTCACCCAAAGACGGAGAGAGTTGTACCTTTACTTGGCATGTCGGAAGTGTCCTCAACTCCGTCCACGTGCTCCAGAACTGATATCCGGCCCGGTCTACTATGTGAGCAAAACATTGACCGCCTCCGAAACCGCTATCCGCGCGCCGAAAAAAAATGGCGCGCACTTATCTTCGCAGGCATGAAATTAAGGCTATACTTTCAAGCGCATCGCATAGTGGTCCTCATGACCGGACCACATCAGGGCATACTCCGACCGTGACGCGTTTAGGACGATTGAAGTAAGTGGGCTATTGAATCGGGTGAGTTCGACATCGAATTCAGCCCAGACACGCCGTAAAGGCGCAGGCTCGGCGACTTCATCGTTGAGTCCACGACCCCAATTCACAAGGAACGACTTGCGAAAAACGCGCAACCGCCCGACGAGGTCCCAGAGGGACACTCCACGTGACGGATCGTCCACGGACAAATGGGAGGAGCAGGGGTGATCCTAACGACCCCGATGGATTCAAATCAAGTATTCCCTCAAATTTGATTTCCCAATGTACCAACAACATCGTTGAGTGCGGCCACTAGGCGGCTTTACGATTAGCAAAGGAGTGCTCTCGCCAAGAGGTTGGCGGTTCATAGCGACTCGAGCTAATCGTCAACCAAGTCAATCTAAGGCTTGAGGCAAACAACCCATCCTTGGCCGATACCGCAAAGGCAAAGGAGGCCATCCGTGGCTTCGACAAGCTGACCAGGCTCACGTTCCTCGAAATAAAAATTAGAAGGCGCACTCGGCCTAGGCCACTGCCATCGCTGCCGAGAATCGAGCGACATTCGAGGACATGCGGGAGGTCCGAACTCTCCCAAGATAGAAAAAACAGGAGGCGTCACAGATTTTGAAACGGAAAACCGGATGACGCCCTACTTTAGATACTTGGGTCGACGGATCACTCCCAGGAGGACGCCGAGAAGGCTTTTAATTAAAAGACAGTAAGGTAGTACGGTGGTCGATGGCGGTCAGACGCCGCGGATACTCGACTCGTACCTCATTTGTCGACTCTCGAGGAGGCCGATCACCTGGCGGGCGAGGTTCACCTCGGGATCTGTGGATCACACGTAGGCGGGAAAAACCTGGCCTTCAAGATCATGCGACAGGGCTACTATTGGCTCTCGATGAAAAAGGATGCGCTCGAGTTTGTGAAGAAATGTGAAAGCTGCCAGCTCCATGGAAACCTTCACCACCAGCCGTCCGCGGACCCGAAGTCACTTCAGGCTCCATGGCCCTTCGCGCAATGGGGCTTGATATACTCAGCCCATTTCCCATTGTTACGGGGCAGAGAAAGTTTATCATCGCAGGCATCGACTACTTCACTAAGTAGGTCGAGGCTGCCCCGCTTGCGAAAATCACAGAACACAATGCTCTGGAGTTCCTTCGCTGCAGGAGCATTGTCTCGCAGTTCAGAACTGGCGTCCCGAGGTTGTAGTGACCGACAACGGGACCCACTTTTCGGGAAACGCTTCACCCAGTATTGCACCAGCCTTGGGATCAAGCCGGGCCACACTTCGGTGCATACCCCGTGCCACCGGGCAGGTGGAGGTCACTGGCGAACCGCACGCTACTCCACGGGTTAAAAACTAAGTTGGAGGACCTTGGGGCTCCCTGGCCGACGAGCTCCCATCCGCCCTCCTGGGTCTTATCGCACAACCCCGAAGAACCAACGCTACGAGACACCCTTCGGCCCTCGATGGACCGAAGCGGTAATCCCGGTTGAAATCGGGCTTCAAAGTCTCGGGGTGGAGTCATTCGACCCACGCACCAACTCCCAAAAATCGGGGAGCACTTGGACTTGCTGTAGGAAGCCCGCGACGCCGCTGTACGGACGGCGACGTACCAACACCGAGTTATGCGGTCTTACTACAATAAAAGGTGAAAGCCCGACAATTCGACGTTGGGGACTTAGTCCTACGAGGCATCGAGGCCACAGTAAGTTGGCCGAAACAAGCTCTCTCCAACCGGGAGGGACTTTCCTTGTCTCCGCCGTCTGTCGCAACGGAGCGCATAAGCTCCGAAACCAGACGGAAAGTTGGTCCCACGAACGTGAACGCAAACCCACCAAGCGCTACTTCCAATAGGGGAACCAAAGTACGCACTTACCCACTCATGTGCATTCATTCGCGTGCTTGTTTTTACTTTTTAGTAAAATGAGGAGGTTTACTTAGCATATAGGATCCTAGGTCTTGCATATATATTCTGTGTTTACTCAGAGGTTTTTTACCCGACCTAGACTGCCCTAAGTCGGGAGGGTCTTCACCCTCTCGTTAAACCCCTAGTCATCTAGGTGGCCCAAAAAGTGGTCTCAAACCTTGATCATCCAGTGGCCCATGTCAGCGGTCTTAAATCCTAGTCATCTAGGTGGCCCATGAGCGTGGGGAAACCACCGGGTCATCCAGTAGCCCATGAGCGGTCTAAAACCTTGGTCATCCAGTGGCCCATGAGCGGTCTGAAACCTCGGTCATCCAAGCGCCCATTAGCGGTCGTACTAAACCTTGTCATCCAAGTGGCCCATAGCGGTCTCCAAACCTTAGGGGCAAGAATGGCACACGCGATGACCTCTTTCGGGAGCAAGAACGTCGACCAACGATGGTTGAAGGAGAAACACTTTTTCTCCAACACCGCCAACAAGTCGTCACTTGCACGACACCACCAGTCAGTTTTCCAACCGCCGTCGCCTTAGGACCTTACTTTTAGGCAACCAACTAACCAAGTTGGCAATTTAATGCTCTAATCTTCGACCCAAACGATAACGTGGTGAAACAATAACGAGAAGCGTTCCTTCTCTAATGATGATCGCCTCTTACTTCGCTTGGATAGCGCCACCAGTTGGCAACACAGCCCACCTTACTCGCTTAAGGACCCTGTCCTTTGAGCATCCTAACAACGTTAACCGGCCAACAAGGTTGGCCGCCCAATGCAACAACACAAACATACACAAAGCAATGAAAGGCAATAGACGCTGAACTGGAAAAAAGCTTCCATTTTATTACTCACACAGTATGTTACAATTTACATACAGTCAAAAAAAAATAACAAAAGAAATACAAAAGGCTACAGGGGCGGTGCACCACCCTGGCTGTCTCGGGGCTCTCCCTCCAGATCTTCCTTGCGTTACGCCGTGCGGTTCCTTTGATTAATGAGCTCCACTGGGAAGTCAGGAACAACCAACCACGCGACGCGACATCCAATGTTGAGCCCCTCCAACAGCCGGGCGTACAGTGCGCCCCCAACCTTATGAAGGGTCATCCGAGTGGACAACTCGCTCTCTGCGCATCGGCTCGGCTCGTCGAGGGCGTTTGTTACTCGCTTCGGTCGATCATCATCTTCCTTCAAAGCGAGCAACCTCCGCCTTGACTCGGCGTTCTCTACTTGTCGCGCTTGGCATTCTCTCATTTCCACCTCCGCCACAAAAACCTCAGCGGCGGTGTGCTCTCGGAACTCCCCTCCCGAGGCGGCCACAGCCTCTCTAGCCAAATATCTCGGCCTCCCGTCCGCAATGATGCGATCGCGTTATTTCATATCCCGGGAGATAACTGAGGCCAATCTTCTTGGCTGCACAGGACAAAAACAAAGTGTGAGCTTATAAACATGAGGAAAAAATACAAGGGAGCCGTTGTAGAGGTCATACCTCATAGGTCTTCCTGTAGGGCCTCACAGGTCTGGACTCCAGGCCTGGCCCAGCTGGCGGTGGGATCGGAGATGTTGAACCAGAAGCACCCTCTCTCGCCAAATAAGCCGCTGCCTCATCCAAAATGCGATCCAAAAACTCATCATCGTCAACAGCAGCGGCGGGCTCCTCTTCTGCAGCCACTGGAGTAGTCGCGGCGGGTTTTTTCCTCCTGGCTGCCTCTGGAGCAGCTACTGGTGGATCAGCCCTCGTCGACGGCTCCACCATATAAATGCACGAACCCTCAGGCATGTCGCAAGCGGGCTCCACGGCAGACTCCATCCAAGCAGCTCCTGGAACCACCCTTGCCGCAGGCTGGGCCAGGATAACTCCTCCGGCCAGTCCTCGGCAGACTTCTCCACTCCAGAAGTGCTGCAGGGTCCACCGCAGATCCCGGCAGCCACGAGGTTAGTCTGCGACAAGGACGATGAGGGCGTAGCAGTTACCCTCTCAGCAGCTTCCTCCGAGGACCTTGGGCGGATGATCACACCCTTAGAGTCTTCAGGAAACCAAAAAATCCCACCTAAACTCATCGAGATTCTTCTTTATTCCATCAAGCAGCCACCCGTAAGCAGACGAGTCCGTCAGGGACGACGTCCCAAAGTAGGCATCCGGAATCATGCCCCAGCTCCGGGCAAGTGACCACTTCTCCGACACCTTCACGAAGAAGAACCGGTTTTTTCAGTTCTTCAACGAATCGTGGATGGCCGAGCTAATTTTTATTCCGGCCCTAGGGGTGAGCGATATCCATTCTCCCCCCTGAATTACTTTAAACACAACCCTAACGCCCGTCATCCTAAACTTTTTGCCAAGTTTTCGAGCAAAGATACACAAAGTGCAGAGATACCTCACTGCATTGGCGTGGAGCTGGGCAATGGAAACTCGCAAAGCCTTCATGATCGACTCAAACTCCTCCGGCAACGGCAGGCGGATGCCGCTTCTCAGATGAGCCTCATAAACAGTGATGTAGCCCTCCGGTAGAAAAGCGGTTGTATCGTCCTTGCCTGGGACCCTCCAGACCGTCTCTTTAGGAATGTTGAACTCAACGCACAGGGCTTTGATGTCATTCTCTCTCAGATCGGATGAGAAATCGGCCACGAAAGCCATGATCAGGAGAAGCTTTAGGGTTTCTTTTGAGGAAGTGCGTCTGAGAAACAAGAACGAAGAAGACGAAGGTCTGGAAGCGTAACTGATTTCAAAAAACGGAAGGAAAACTTAAACGCCAAGCATGCAAAGAACGCCGTCGGTCCTGCCACGCGTCACTTCCTCATTTGACACGGCAAAAGGACGGGACTCTCGCACGAAACCCCTCATTAATGACACCGTCAGGATTGCCACGTGTCACTCCTCCACTTGGCCCTGCAAAAGGACGGATCTCTGGCGCATTAATGATCAGGATCTCCGCCCAACCAAAGGAAGACACGTGTCGATTTCTGCCTTGCAGTCCGGCCAAAAGCGGGCAGAAATCAACTCCAAAATTGGCCAGGACGGTCAACAATTCTTGAACTCCTGGAATTGGCAGACGGTCAACAATTACGGAACTCGGAATGGCCGGACGGTCAACAATTTCGAACTCGGAATTAGCCAGACGGGTCAACAATTTCGAACTCTCAAATTGACCGGGGGCCGATCGAAAGATAACCAAACTCGAACTCCGGGCGGGGCCAGACGGTCAATACAGTACTCGACATCGCCAAAACGGTCAACAATTCCGGTCAAACTCTCCTTTACACTATTAAAGGATTCCCACGAGGTCCTCAGAACAAGAAAGGCATCCCATCATGAATATATTGGAGGCCAGAAATCTGACCACCAGCATGGGGGCTAGTGATGGGTACCCCAATAATGGGCTGTCCCAAAGAAAGGTCAACAGTGTTCCCAAGTCCTCGGCCAACATTCTTTTCATGGCCCAAGTTAGAAAACGGGCTCAGAATTGAAATGACGGTCAACGCCGTTGACCGCCTCGCTTGCCGACGATTGGGCCTTTAGAGCTCACGGCGATGATGGCCTATTTTATTTTTGGCCCACCCGCGGATTGATCGCTAACTACTCTCCCTTCGCTCACCACGGCGGCCAACACGTTGACGGCCAACTCGGGGACAAGCTGTCATGCCCCTACACATTGCTCAAATGACGTCTTTCTACAAAGGGCCTCTCCCGTTTGGGCCCACCACTCATCAGACGGCCAACCACCGCTTTCCACACATCTTCCACGATCCTAACTGGCGCCAAAAAGGATATTAGCAATATTGGCACCTCCCATATAAGGAAGGCGCAAGATTTTTCTAATTCCTTGCCAGCCAAGGTACTCCAACGGTAATATGCTGAGGAGGAAAGAAACTAACTTGGAAAGTTGCTGGCCGCCCCACAAGGAAACAATCATGATCAGCATGGTAATCGGCATCTGCTCCAGAAGGCAAGCCTGCCAGCAAATCAGGAAGGCAATCACTCCTTCCAAAGAAGGAGGATTGGCCTCTCAGCTACAAAAGAAACCCTTGACCCACCATCAAGGACAGGCTATCTTCCATGCTTTCAATCGCATACGCTTTCTAAGACGATCAAGTGCTCCCAGAAATCGGCCTTCTCTGCCACCTACATTCTCCAAAAATCATAAGGCAACAAGCGAGCCCTCACGGCCGTTTACTGCCTTCCCACCATCCAGATACGAGAAAGGCATTGCGCCTCTCTGACATCTGGGTCAAACACTCTTTCTCTCTCTCTTTCGATTTCAGTTTCTCTCTCCTGAAGATTGTTTATTGACTTGAGCGTCGGAGTGTTTTCGGTGGGATTACCTCCCACCGTTAACGCCCGGCATTTTTGTTCATTTAGTGGTGTGCGAGATTCGCATCAGTGAACGGCCGCAGTTCACATCATCCAGAAGAATCCGAATCTGTTCGAAGTCGGATCTAGGTACGTATCAGTTATATATAAATAATTTTTTGGGTTAATTTTCAAACCTCATTTTTTAAAAAAAAATTATATTTGTATGAATATAATTTTTACATAAATATTTATCTTTTTACAAAATATTAGAAACTTGGTATTCAAGTAATCCCACTCTCAGTATTAATTTTTAGAAATATATTCTTAAACTTCTATTTGAGTGTCAATTTTATTTTGTTTTTAAAAAATTAAGTCATATCGTTATGCCAAATTTGAAAACA